>JADRCH010000047.1:16181096-16273389 GCA_019843965.1 Rhynchomys soricoides
ATATGACACCTGAAGAGACCATCTCCTGTAGCCAGGCAGGGACACCAGTGGAGTAATAGAGACACCAACCCACACACAAACCTTTCAACACAAAATTTATCCTGTCTACAAACAAGGCAGGCACAGCAGATGATGCAAAGACTGAGGAAATGGCCAGCCAATAACGGGCCTAACTTGAGACCCATCCCATGGGCAAGCACCAGTGTCTGACACTACTAATGATACTCTGTTAAGCTTGCTGACAGGAGCATGTTGTTCTCTGACTCAGACAGATACAGACACCCACAGCCAAACAGTGCATGGAGCTTGGGGACTCTTATGGAAGAATAGGAGGCAGGATTTGGGCCCCAAACTGGATAGGTAGTCCACAGGAAAACCAAAGGAGTCAGTTAACCTGGACCCTTGGTGCTCTATAAGACTGAATCACCAACCAAAGTACTTACATGGGCTGGACCTAGGCCTCCCTGCACTTATGTAGCAGATGGGTTGCTGGGTCTTCACTTGGCTCCTGAACAACTGGAGCTGGAGCAATCCCAAAAGCTGTTGACTGTCTGTGAGATATATTCTTCTAGCTGTGCTGCCTAGTCTGGCCTCAATATGAACGGAAGCATCTAGGCTTGCAGAGACTTAAAGTGCCAGGGTAGTGGAATACACAGAAGTACCCACCTACTCAGAGGAGAAGAGGAGGAAGCTATGAGGGAAGGCTTATGGGAGGGCAAAACCAGGAGTGAGGCATGAGCACGATGTAAAGTGAATGAGTAAAAAATATATATATATTTTAAATCTTAACAAACAAACCAAACCAAAGCAGAAGAAAACAATAACAAAAATATAAGGGAATGAGAAGTAAATACAAAACAAATGCTCACACAGATAAAGAGAAAGTAGTGAATTTACATGCTCCCGATGGGAATATAAATTAGTTCAGCTGAGGCAGGGAAAAGAGTAGAGACTGAAGAGATTCCAGAGATCAACATGTGAAAGGATGCTTCAGAGTAAGTACCTAGAACTCAGAATTTCTGAAGGCTTCATAAGGACGGGAGCAGTTATCTAAGAAGCCCATGTTCTATATCTTGAGAGAAGTAGATACCATGAGAAGGAGCTCTAAAGGGTTGCCTTGGACCTTCTCTAACTCCTTTGTGATCTCGGGCCTCCAGGCTATACATGAGTCCTGACAGACTACTCAGTACCCCTCTGAACATCTCTCTAAATAAACTCCCTCCTTTTGTGTTACTGAAACTGGCTAGAGGTCTTGATTGGTGGTGTTTTCTCTTCCAGTTAAAGAAATAAGAGGCACAAGAAATCTTTAGAACAACAAGGAGAACAGGAGAAATCTCAAGTGCTGCAGGACTGTCCAAGACAGAATCAGCAGTTGAAAATAGTGGTTACTGGGGGTTGGGGGAGAAAAAGACCCTCTGGAAAGCAGATGGGCTGCAGGAAGCTGTAAAATACAGTTTTGCCTTACACTATTTTTTTTAAGTCTATGAAGAGTTTTCCTCGTATAATTTAGGGCTGGACTGTTTGCAGAAGACAGGGTGATTGATGCACAACTGCTGCATAATCTGTTCTCAACTGGCCTTGAACTTGTTGAACCAGTCCACCATCAGGTCACCTGCAGGTGTTAGACAAAAGCCAACACCGCTTTATAAGAAAGGAGGCTCTTGTGTCCAGTATGGAGGGAAAGGAAGTCATGTTCCCTCTCAGAAAATAACCACCTATAACAACTACCCCCTCTCTATCTTTCCTTAACCAACTAGTCTGTCTAACTTTCTATCTCTCATTCCCTCCTCTCAGAGGTGACTGTGAGAGTCTACGATTCCTTGAAGAATGATATTTTGTATTCAAATAGTATAAAATTAAAGAGTGTTTATTTTGTAGAAGTCTAGTATGTTGGGGTCTACCATCTTCCAAGATGTAGGCTCCCAAGTGAGCTTGTAGGACTGATTTAAAGCAAATTAAGGGAATTCCAGGTAGGGGTAGGTGACCTTTATTTTTGGCTCTATCTCTAGAGATATTTTAGAATCATTGTTGGGGAAGTGTGGAAACTTTTGGTGAGGAAGTCTTGTTGGGGGAGAGTGGAGGGTGGCCACTTCTGAGGCCAGGACTTGTCTAGATTTATGCAGTATTTGGAAACAGAGATTTCAGCCTAGTCTCTTGAATTGTCAAGTTGAAGCCTATCATGGAGTCAGCCTGTCTCAAACTACTATTAGGTGTGTTGGGGCTTCCTTCAGAGAGGGGATGGAAAGAGAAAATGAACCTGTTAAAGACCCTGAGAATATTATTTCTGTCCACATGAGTCTGTATAATTAATTGTAAAGAACCACAAATACTTAGAAATTCCTGGACCTTCCAAAATCAGATCCCTGGCAGTTTTATAGCTGCTAAGGAAGTCAGTATGGGGGGTTCTTAAATTATAAAATTAGAACTAATAAATGACCTTGCTATACAACTGGATCATATTGAATTGAAAGACGGTGACTCAATGAAACACAATATATGTATATCAATGTATATCTCAATGCTATACATAGTACTTGTGTATGTGTGTGTGTGTGTGTGTGTGTGTGTGTGTATTATATATGTAATATAAAGTTAAACAAGGCCACTGCACTCCAAGTAGCCTAATTTTATTGCAAATCCATCTTAATCTTCCTCTTGGGCTGCTAAATATGCAAGGATTACAGGTGTGATCTACCACACCAGATATGAGGCTCTGCTATGAGATAGTAGTGTAAATTGAAAGTGATAAAATGTTAATAACCGAGAATTTTTTTTTCTGAAACACTGAACAGAAATATGCAGTGAGTACAGAAATAAACCAGGGAAATAATGTTAATAAGTAAGCACTATAATGTTTTATATTACATGCATGAAATTATTTTAACTTCATTTTTTTTCCCTTTGGGACAGAGCGTATTCTCCTATACTAAAACATACTGAATAATTTTGGCATGAGTACACACGGAAGCATGCTTTTAAAATACAACAGAACAAGTTTACTTCAAAATACCAAGTTGAGAAATTCAAAGAATTGTTATCCTTGAAGCTAAAATTCATATGATTTGCTGTATCCCATAAAAGTATGATATTGTTGGTTCTTTGTATGACAAATGCTGCTTGTCATGCTTCGTCTAATATATTTATACTTCTCAGAGGCATATTCTTACAACAGAATTTATAAGAAAGCAATGAAGATACTAAACAAGTTTTTCAACCATAAAGTTTTTAAAAGGTGATCTATGCAATCTTCGGTTTTGTAAAAGAACCCACAGGGAACATCAAAATATTCTCTGATATACTGCAAGTAAATTCTGAAGAAAGAACACACTTAAATATTTGAAAATGAATTTTTCACTAATAAGTCATTGAAGTTTTATATCTAATATTTCAGTCAGTAGTAATGCTGACATTTTTTTCATATGAAGTGGATTTTATTTAATATGTGTCTCATTCACTTTTTTCATTGCATTCGTAAAAATATTAGTTTTAGGTATAAAGGAATTTGAATTCCAAGTATAAAATTTACATGTAAATATTACCATACATTTATTCACCTCATATTTGTTTATGTTTAAGGTAATCTTTTGATTTCTTCAAGTGTAAAGGGAAAAAAAAATCTGTCAATTTGCTTTTTCACAAATTAATTTACAATAAAAAACATAGGAGAATAGAAATGTCCTAACAATTCCTTCTTCTAACAGAAAGAAAACAATAATAAAGGGCAAGCTTGTCCAGGTGTCTATGACAACTTAAATAGCTCTTGTCTATTATGGGCTCTTTATAACAGTGCATGTCTGCAATTGAAAATCAATTATCCTACTAAAAATGTAGAGTCATACTTAGAACAGAAAACATGTAAGCAAGCAAATACTAAAACAATCTGGGAAAACATATGTAGATTTTTTTTTTTTAAATCTCTTCAATGGAGAATATACAGCCCTCTCCCTACAGGAAACAGCAGACTCAAGTTGGAGTAGACAATTTTCTAATTAGTTACTGTCCAAAGAGATACGGGAAACTTCATTCTAAAAATAAATTAGGTTTATTTAAGGGAATTGTGAACAAGAAGAAATAGCTATCTTTATATAGCAAAGAGCTTAATTGAATGGAAAATGTTTTGTCAGTTTCAAAATGTCAGCTGTGTTTTTGCTCAAATGAATGTAAACATGAAGCTAAAATATTTGTGCAAAGTTTTATGTTAAGTTTTAAAGAGAAGACCATTAAAGTCATCAGAACATATAAAGAAGTTTTAGAAGAATAAAGCCACTGTAGTATTTTGCTTGGTTAAATACTCAGTGCAAAAGTTATGGATATGCTCTCTTTTATATATGAAAGTGAATGTTTTTTCCCTCTTTTATTCTACAAAATATTAATATGTAAGATACTTTTTCTCTGGAATAGGAGAGATGACCACATATTTTGAGTTAAGAATCTGTAGATCTGGTTAGCTGAGGCTGAATAATTGGCTGTGATTAACAAGATAACAGAACCATTGAAATGAATCCTTTCCTCTGCTGGAATAATCAATGATGGCATGCTGAAGCTAAGTAATTAGTTGTGATTAAAAAGAGACCAGCATTATTGTCTTGAAATCTCTGGGAAACATTTTCTCAGTTACAGAAGCTGTGTTCCAAAACCAGGTGACATTTTAACTATTGCAAGGAGCCAAACTTCCTGTTTTTAAGAGTTACCCACATAGCCAGTCAGTGGTGGTGCAAGCCTTTAATCACAGCACTCGGGAGGCAGAGGCAGGCATGTTATTGAGTTCGAGACAAGCCTGGTCTACAGAGTGAGTTCCAGGACAGTCAGGGCTATACAGAAAAACCCTGTCTCGAAAAACAAAAACAAAAAACACAAAAACAAAAAAAAGAGTTACCCACATAATACTGATTTTGAAAGCAAGAAGGGGTCTTGGAAAGCAATTGAGCCTTGGCACTGTCTGGAGAACACTTTAGGCTCCCCCTGAAGAGATTCTAGGAGAGGATATTGGAGGAAGTAAAACCCAGTTGCAGCAAGAGACTCAAGTATTTTGGAGATGCCAGAAACATGTCACTATTGCCAAAGAAGCAGCAGGTATGGAGTGTAGCCAGACTGAGCTTAGTGGACAGTCTGTGTGGTTCGTAGAGGGCCTAGCCTGAGAAGTGATCCAGGATCTTTTGAGAAGTCTAGAGATTACAGGTTGATCCTGGACATTTGACACTGAGTTATTTACCCAGTTTTTGTTTGGCTTAGCCTTGTTCAGATAGTTACTGTGTCTTTAGTCTTCCCACTTGAAGTAAGAATGCATTTAATTTTTTTTGTAGGACCCCACAGTTGAGACATGAACTTCTAAAAGAGATTTTGAAAGTTTCCAGAGTTTTGGATTTTGAAAAGATTAGATATTATAAAGGTACAATTTCTAAAATGTATTTGTTAATTTGTGGGGCATTTAAAGTTTGTAAATGTTTTAATATTGTAACATTAATATTAGGATGAGATCTTAAGTATAGCAAGAAATGAAAATGATGCTTAATAAGCAACATGTTTGTGTTTGTCAAGTTGTAGCTGCTGGGTTTTATGTTGTACTGGCTAGTTTTATGTGTCAATTTGACACAAGCTGGAGAAAATGCCTCTGTGAGATCCAGGTGTAAGGCATTTTCTCAATTAGTGATCAAGGGTGGAGGGTCCCTTGTGGGTGGTACCATCTGTGGACTGGTAGTCTTGTGTTCTATAAGAAAGGAGGCTGAGCAAGCCAGAGCGAGCAAACCAGTAGGCAGCATTCCTCCATGGCCTCTGCATCAGCTACCGCTCCATGACCTGCTTGAGTTCCAGTTCTGACTTCTTTTCGTGATGAACAGCAATTGGAAGTGTAAGCTCAATATACTTTCCTCCCCAACTTGCATCTTGGTCATGATGTTTGTGCAGGAATAGAAAACCTGACTGGGACATATGTCAACGTGACAGAAGGCATAATCATGTGAGAAAAGGGAACCTAAATTCAGACATTGCTTCAATAAATTTGGCTGTAAGCAAGTCTGTTGGGCATTCTACTAATTAGTAATTGATGGGGAAGAGTAGAGCTCATTATGAGTGGAGACACACCTTGGTTGTTAGTCCTGGGTTCTATAAGCAAGCATGCTGAGCAAGCCAGTCCAAAGCACTTCTCCACGTCCATTTTATAAGCACCTGCATCTAGGTTCCTACTTAAGTACCTGTCCTGTCTTCTTCCCATAATGAATATAGATGTGGAAACATAAGACAAGCAAATGCTTTCCTCTCTTTGTTTTTTATCACGGTATTTCATCACAACAATAGTAACTCTAATTACTACTTATCCAATTGCTATGTATATACCTTCAGACAATCGTGGAATGTATTCTATGAAACAGCTATGATTCCAGTTCCAGGAAACTCAGCACTTGAGTGAAGTTATATTATTTGGGCTGACATTGTTGGCTGCATGAGCTACATACAATTTAAGAAAAATCCTCTGCACTGTGTGTATTCTGATTATTGCTGCAGTTTCTTTCAGAAGCTTAGATAGCCCCAGATTAACCTTAAACTCACTATGTAGGTAAGGATGAACTTCAAATTACAACTGCTCTGCCAACAATATTTAGGCACAAGATTATAAAATTGAACTTCCACACCTAACAAAATGCTGCATTTTGATTTGTCATTTTTTTACTGTAATACAGCTATGTGGTTGATAGTTGACTACCTGGTTTCAACCCCATTTCTAGGCTTTGTGACCTATATACCATTTATCTCCCACAGTACGGAAAAGCACAGAAACTCACTGACTGTATTTCCTACTTCTATGATTTTTTTTTTCTGTTTGTAATTCTGTGTCACACATATTTCATTATAAGTTTGTTTAGTTGCCACTGCTCTTAAAGTTTGTCAAATTTCTTTCGGGATACTATTTTGAATGTTTTAGAGGGAAATTCATGTATCCCTCATTTATAATAATGAGGGATACATGAATAATGAGTAACTGGAGTTGTATCTATCTGGTGTTTTCGTGGGCATGTAAGGGTCTGAAAATCACTGAAGGAAGACCACAGACTCAGATAGTATGCAATGACAAATAGTATTTGTTCTACAGAAACAATCAGCATGTGGGGGTCAACCATTCTTTGAAATGGCTGCCTTAGACCAAGCTGTGCAGGCCTTCTATCAGGGAACCAGGGGAACTCTTTAGAGGGATTAGGTAATCTAAAATTTCATTGGTGGGTGCCAGCGGGTCACAGGTGGTCAGTGGTTTGCATCCCTATATCATGAACGTTTAACCATAGGATGAAATAGGGCTGCCCAGCAGAGATGGTCCATTCTGAGATAAGATATTTCCCTATTTTTTGTGGTTATTCTCAGGCTGTTTTCTTGGGAGGATGTTATATGATTTTGTTCTGGATTTTATGGTCTGTCCCTGGAGCTTGTGTCTTAGGCATTTTTTGTTTTATTGTTTTGTTTTGTTTCGTTTTGTTTTGTTTTGAATCAGGCCTGGTCCTTAAGTGGAGACCAATGTGGTTTATGTCCTCTCAGGCACAGAACACAAAGACAGTTTTCATGTTTCAGAAAGAATTGCATGCTGATTTCCATGGGGACAGGTTTCCATTGCACAACCAACATGAGATTCTGAGTGCACTAGCACTCACTGTGTACAGATAAGTGTGGCCAATGGTAGGAGTTGTGTGAATCCTCATCAGATAGAGACTGACCACAGTATTTTAATGCTAAATAGAGTCTGTGACTGGAAAAATAGTTTGTAGACATCACTGGAAACTGAGGCATCATTCTTGAGGTAGTTGGACTACTTGACCTGGCTCTATAGCAAACAAGAGAGCCATAAGGAGATCAGGCCATTGGAGACTGATGTGACTGGCCTGGAGAACTTGCAAATCCACACAAACTGACTGATTAAGATACAACTCTTCTCCTTCTTTTGTTCCTAGATGCCTTCAGATTATTTAGCCTACAATTTCCTCAATATTCTCTATGAGACCAGACACAAATAGGTTCTGTAGCATAACAGTCTTTCCTTGTACCGGATACACTACAGTTTCTAATTTTATGGAGTTTGGTCAGATGTTATGTTCCACTAGAATGATATAACATGTCAGTTTGGCTGGAGAATTTGCACAAGGCAGCATTAGCCAAAGGTAATTTTGAAATCTTTGTTTCCATGGGAAAATTATGGCTTGAGATCTTTCTTCCATCAGAGTTTAAACTTCACAATCCTCAAGCTCTATAAACAACAAAAATATTTTACAGTTTTCCTATCAAACTTTTTCTAACCAAAATATACTTGCAAGTTTAAATCTTAGGAGCTGCCAACTTTAGTTTACTCAAAACTTCAAATTTCTTATTAATTGTCCTACACATCAGGATTTAGATGTTACTGAAAGACAAGCCATGTTAAATATACTGCTAATTATGTCTTTGGCAGCAGCACCTGTTGAAGAACTGAAATCTCTGTGATTATAAGTTATTGAGCACGTAATATACTCCAGAAAGTGCTCAATATTTAAAAAAATTGTCTGAAAACTTTTGATTTGGTATTCAAACATTATTAATACTCTGATTTAAAACACTGGATGGAATCAAATCTAATAAATCCTAGTAGACAGATAAATCTCTGCAGGCTAAACTTTTCAGTTTATCATATAACCTATGTGAAAACATGGAATTACAATTTTACTTATCAACTATCAGTACATGATTAATAATTTTTAGAAATAAAGTAGGAGAGTTTAAGTGATATTTCTATAATTTCTACCTCAATTTAGATTTAACATTCTATTTTTATTTTCTCCAGTTTTCTGAATCCAATAAGAAAATAACCCTTAAAATGATAGGATTAGGATCATGGTATAAAATAATAATATCATTAATGTCAACAGTTCTTTTGAGTCTCATTAACTCATTGTTTTCTTAGCTTCCTTAATAAAATAATGAGCAATGTCATATTAATGTCACAATTTATTTAATGTGGGACAATAATGTTGACATCACTAGATTATTAATTGACTATTAATTAGTTGACTGGCCACTTTACTAGTTATTTATTTTATTACCTGTAAGTATGTATGTGCTAAGGAGTTCATGGTAGAGATCATAAAACTACTTTCAAGAATTTGTTCTCTGCTTCAC
Organism: Rhynchomys soricoides; assembly: GCA_019843965.1. Lineage (NCBI taxonomy): Eukaryota > Metazoa > Chordata > Mammalia > Rodentia > Muridae > Rhynchomys > Rhynchomys soricoides. Next base: position 16,190,229 of record JADRCH010000047.1, read on the forward strand.
CAGGCAGATTCTGAGAATAGAACTCAGGCTGCCAGATTAGGCAGGAAGTATCATTACACTCTGAGCTGTTCACCCAGCTTAATATGGTACATTATATAAATTAATAATTATTTTGTCAAATGCTTTTAATCTATTTGTTAATTTGCAATATTTAAGTTGTTTTAATGACATTAATGTGAGTTTGTGTAGTATGCATTTTGGGTTCCAGCTTTGGTTCAGTGTCCTCCATTTCTTCCCCATCAGGGTGTCCAGGTACTGCTCCACACCAGGCTGGAAGGATGAAATGGAGCCTGGAAAGGTGGGGGGGAGGGGGAGTTCTGCAGGATCCTGGTCCAGCTGAGAGCAAATGCTGGGAGAGAGGGGATCCCTTCTCCAAGGATATTAGTGTTGTAGGTGAAGGCCTTCTCTGATGATCTTCAATGAAACAGCTTTCTGAGAGGAGTTTAGCTTGTCCCCATACCTTTATGAGGGGTGGGTTTATATGCATACAGACTATTTGGGGTGAATCAGGGATATATATGGACTTTAGAGTGTGGGAGTTTTAGGGATAAGTGAAAATTGCTGGCTTGTTTTAAAGTTCTCTGAATGGCTCATTTGCATGGAGAGTCATTCCATAAGCAGGTTCTTATCAGAAAAGGGGTAAGAGGAAAAGAGGAAGTTGAACTTGTAGACTGTGGGAGTTTGAAGTCCCCACAGAAGGTCAGAGAAGGAGAACTCTTCCCGATAAAGGGAATCCTCAATTTTGAGTTAAGCTCTGAAGGCAATCTAGACAATGTTAGACTTCAACATTAATTAGTTTACACAGAATTTCAGGCTTGGTGACGTGTGTCTAGGACCACTGAGCAATCTCGCTGCCCAACATAAAGTTAAATATACAAAACTATATAAAAATTAAAAACAGGAAAATTTTAATAGAATCATCAGACTGTTAACAGTTGCTTCATCAACAATAAGCAAGGAACCCCCATAAAAAAGGAAAACTATCTTTGCAGTATACATGACAGATATCAATATCTACAATCTACATAGAACTGTAGAAACTAAATATCATCCCCCAAACTATTCATACATTATGTGATCTAATGAATGGAATAGCCAGTAGTCAAAAGAAGGAGTTAAAATTTATGGTACTTTCCTTCAACATGAGATTGAGATTCATCTCATTTGGCTGAGATATGGTTTTTTCAGTATCACCAAGTCTCAGTGTCTCAAAATTGATCTGCCACCCACAGATGGCAACTGAGGGAGACTTAGCGATCCTATAACTCTGGAAGAAGGAGGAATATGTAATGTAAAGTAGCTTTGTATCTCACTACACCACCAAATTCAGTTTCTTTCTTACTCCAGTTTACCCTCTTGTGCTTTTCAGACTCTGTCCACTGCCATGATTACCCTCATGTTTTCTTTGTTCATGTTGATCTTTCAATGTTTCTCCACATCAGAAAGCTGAAGAAATCGAGTTCCAACATCAACAATAGTGATATCAGCACTGTCCATGCAACAATGGCCACAACAAAAGTTAGATTAAGTGGCCAAGAAGAAATGAAGACAAAAGACAGCACTGTGGGGGGTCTTCTGATGAGTACATACAACCTCAATAGCCTTCAAACTTTGCCTGATTTTCTTACTTATTTATTTATTTAATTTATTTTGCTTACCTTCTTGGTAAATATATAATCCAAAATATAAGACTTGATCCTCAACAGGGCAATGTGTAAACTGTACAGTGGAAACTTTCTGGAACCTCTGAGGGTGACACAAGCTAATGAAGACTCTTAATAATGAAGGATACTGAATCTGAACTGGTTGGCCATCTTTTATAGCTAGGCAGACTTCCAGCATTGGTTCATGGTTGCATTCCTTTCAGTCGCAAGAGGTTCAAGTGGAGATCCCAAACAACCTGAGCTGATGGTAGGACAGAGGGTCACTCTCTGAAAATTGACATCAGTCCCTGTTGCCCAGGAAATCACCCTCACAGCTAAATGAATGTAGAGGGGCCTAGCATGAAGCCTTCAACCACATTGTCCAGTCTCTTTGGTGTGGGAAGGTACTCTGCATGTTACAGAAAGAGAATCCTGGACACCAACCCAGCCACAAAACCCTTGACCTAGAATATGTTCTGTCTATAAGATGTGTTGGGACAATGGCGGTACAGAACTTAAGGGAGTGGCTACCCAATACCTGGTTTAACTTGAGGCACATGCCTCAAGAGGGAGCCCATGCCATATACTGCCAGAAACCAGAGTTTGGATAGCCAGAGACCTAGGGTGGAACAAAACACAAATGTGTGTGTGTGTGTGTGTGTGTGTGTGTGTGTGTGAGAGAGAGAGAGAGAGAGAGAGAGAGAGAGAGAGAGAGGCAATGAAATTATTTCTAATGATATTCTGCTATACATCTATACATATTGGTGTACTTGGCTAGTCATCTTCAGAGAGGCTTCCTCAAGCAGTAGATGGGATTGGGTACAGAGACCCACAGCCAGAAATTATGCAGAAATAGATAGATAGATAGATAGGTAGATAGATAGATAGATAGATAGATAGATAGACAGACAGACAGATAGATAGACAGAGTTTAAATTCGAGAAATGGAGGTTTCCATCAGGTCCTTCCCCTCAGAGCTTAGGGAACCCAGTGGAAGAGGGGGAGGGGATAATAGGAGTCAGAGGGAAAAGAATGCATTGGAAGAATATGGCCCTCTTAATCAACTAAGAAGGGCTCATTTAGAGTCACAGATACTGGAGCACAAGGCTAAGGGCCTTCGGGGTTATACCAGGTCTTCTGTGTATATGTTATAACTGTTAGCTTGGTGGTTTGGGGGAATACTAACAGAATGAGCAGTTTTGTCTCTGGCTCTTGTGCCTGCTCTTGGGACTCTTTTCCTCCTATTGAGTTGCCTTGTCCAACCTCTATCTGAGGGCTCCTGCCTTGTATTAATGTATGTTGTTTTATGGTGTTTTGTTGTTGTCTCTTGGAGGCCTGACATCTGCCACAAAAAGGCTCTGTCATTCAATTTATAAAATCCCATACTCAAGATAAAAATCAGTGGTCAAATGAGCATGCTTTCACACCATCAGTTGGAATGGAAGAAAGTACATAGATGTAGATTAGGTAAAAGCAGCAGATTTATTTTTGTGGATAGAGGCAGAAAATTAAACAAATGATAAAGGCAAGAAATGACCTATCTAGAATTCTACAGGCCATATTGTGCATACATTTCTTTGTGAGACAGAGATAAATGCTCACGATCCTTTGTTTACCACCCTTAGAAGAGATGATGAAGAGGAAAAATAAGACTACTGTAGTTATTCAGAAGTCTTTGGAACAATTTATGCCAGACTAATGCAAATGGAATACAGACAGTGATAAATGGTTTCATATCTCCTATACTTTGCAAATAGACAATCTGATTTGTTTTAAAGCATCAAATGAGATATTATGAGAGCAGAAAAGCAGAGAAAATCCTCTGAAATATAAAGTTGAAGGAGCTGCTATTCACTGAGCTAAGAAAGGGAGGATGATATTGAATGGAAAAAGACACAAAAATTTAAAACAATAGCATGCTGATATTATATTTGTACACATTAGAAAAGGAGATGATATTTAGTGTTGTAATCCATCAAAGCTTCTAGTTTCTCTCTAAGCATGTTGCCTACACCACAATCAATGACCATTGCTACTCCTGTTGTGGATAATCAATTTCTGGTGAACTTGGTCTGATTTTGTTATACCCTGAGAATAACCAACTGTGAGAGAACTGGTGCTGCCTAAATGAGTCAATATCTTGCTCCATTGTTCCGTCTAGCTGGAGAGGAAGACAGTTGCTATGCAAATGCCAGAAGAAATGGAGTTTGTCATTGTATGAAAAGATTTAGGGCAGCCAGATGGAGACAGTAAATGACAGAACCAGAAATCTGAGAAGTTTCCCACTACCCTAGCCACAACAGTCCAGTCACTAAAGATTCAAGCAAAATAGTACTGTTGTGGACCAACTCAATTAAGTCTTTCTATACCATTATTCAGTATTGGTGACAGTCAACTGAGATGAAAGCCTTCAGATGGCAATTATTTACATGAGTCTAGTCAACATGTCTGAAGTAAGAATGATACTGATAAATTAATTTTACCACTATATTTTGAAGTGATTTGTTACATCCTAAAGTCATCTGCATCTAAATAATACATAAATTTCTGTGTTGAAATGTAATCCTCAAGACAGCTAATACTAAAAGGGGCAAAAGAAGGGGAGGATGCCAAGACCAAAGCAATTCATCTTCAAGTTGTCAGAGATAGAAAATGGCAATAGATTAAGAAGCCGAAGTTTGATGACACATTTTTGAAATCACCACAGAGGTACTCTTCAATGGAATTTGATTCCTCTACATTACACAGAATAAACTGTGCATTTAGAATTTGGCCAATAGAAATTACTACCCTGAAAAATAATGACAGAAGCTTTATATGATACAGTTAAAATAAAATAAACCAATATTATTTAGAAAGAACAAAGTATTAAGAGTTGTTGGTGACAGAATAAAACACATAGATCTGTAAAAGAGAGTTCTACTTCCCATTGTGCTGGAATATAATAAATAAACAAGGAATAATGAAATATTAAGGGATGACCAGTAGCTGTGAGCACTTTTATTGAGGAAGCCATTTGGAGAACCTATACTGAGGTAAAATCACTAAAATAAGGAAACAGGAAGGAAAAGAGGCAGAAAAAAGAAAAAAGAAAAACAGTAGGAAAGCAGAAAGAAGAATAAAAGTCTCCTGTCTCCTGTTACTCTATGGATCACATCATTCTTAAGAAAAGTAAATTATGAAAGTCTTGTATAAAAAGAATTAATCAGGACCTGCTTCCAGGTCAGAAAAAAAAAATTGTATAGAGAGCAACGATGCATGCTGACAGGGAAATGCAGGCTCTCAAACACAGAAAGAGGGGAGCTCATTTAAATTTAATACAATATAAAAATTTATGTCAACACAAAATCAAGATGAGCAATAATTTTCAAGAATAGTAATCGATGCTGGCTCTGTATTTATTCTTATTTACTTTCAACATTTTGTACCTGATGGCTACTTTATAGAAGTAATGAGTTGTCACTTTTGTTTTGCTTTCTCTCTCTTTCCTTCTTTTTCTTTCTTTCTTTCTTTCTTTCTTTCTTTCTTTCTTTCTTTTCTTTTCTTTTCTTTTCTTTTTTTGCTTTAGTGTCAGTATCATCCAGGCTGATCTTAATGTCTTGGGTCAAATGATCCTCTTGCTTTGAAAGTGGCTAGGAAAAAAACCCACCAAATACATGCTACTGACTTGGCCTCAGATGCTGATTTTAAATAACAGCCTTTGAAATTATTTTGTGTAATTTCTTTGATGCGCTTATAATGCTGTGAGTTATGGTAACTGTCAGCCAAGTATAAATGCCCTTTAAAGTTAAGGATTTAATTCATGTATGATGTGGTTTCTGTCTTTCTTTCTTTTTTCTTTCCTTTTTTATCTGTGCATGAGAAAAAGTTTCTGAGATGAAATTAATTGATACCTGAAAACAGGAACCTATCTGAAATCATTTTCCACAAAAGGGGAGCTCTGAACATGATTTATGGCTTATGTTACATTTTTATTTTGATTTGATTCAATATCTTTGAGCATTCCTTCAAGGTACAGATAAAAAAGCTTAGGGAATCGGTCATACCAAAGACCAACTTTTTGTGAAAAAAATGTTTTTATGAAAGAGACACTAAATTAATGAGTTGAATACTTTGCCTGCAAAATGACTGTGAATATCCTATAGCCCTGTATTTTTCCAACAAATCCAAGAATATTGTTCTAATTACGTTAGAATTCAAAATTAATGTACATACTCCATTTATGCTATTTATAATATGTGAAGTTCTCAGCTATTGTTGTATTTAAATATGTTCTATGATAATATGTTCCCTTTGATGTTTTTGTAAAATACCCAAATACTGAGGTTAAATATCTATTACTTATAGCAGTGAGAAATGGATGAGATAAATTCTTGATTTTTCTTATCAGAAAATAAAATATCTTAAGAGTATTAGAAGACAGTAGGTATTTCCTAATTTGAATTTTTAAAATTATTATTATTTTTTTATATATTTACTTTTCAAATGTGGTCTCCCTTCCTGGTGTTACCTTAGCAATCCCCCCACCCTATGCCCCTCCCCTTTACATTTTAGAGGATGCTCCCTCATCAACTCAACCATTCTCACCTCACCCCTCAAGCATACCCCTTCAGTGGGGCAACAAACTTCTACAAGACCAAGTGCCTCCCCTCTCCTTGAAACCAGATAGGGTAGTCTTCTGCTACATATGTATCTGGCGCCATGGACCCACCCATGCATAACCTTTGCTTGGTGGTTTAGACCCTGGGAGCTCTGGGGGGTGTCTGGTTGGTTGATATTGTAGTTCTTTCTATGGGGTTGCAATCCCCTTTCAGCTCCTTCAGTCTTTCCCCTATCTCTTCCATTGGGGTCTTCAGGCTCAGTCCAATGATTGGCTGCAAGTATCTGCATCTGTCTTAGTCGGGTGCTGGCAGAGCCTCTCAGAGGACAGCCACTTCAAGCTCCTGTCAGCAAGTACTTCTTGACATCAGCAATAGTGTTGAGGTTTGGTGTCTGCAGGTGGGATGGATCCCAAGGTGGGGCAGTCTTGAATTTTTATTTAAAGTTATTGACTGACTGATTTAGTGTGCGGGTCTGAGTGAATATGTGTGGAGGTCAGAGCACAACACTGTAGAGTTGGGTCCTCTTTCCACGTTCTCCTAAAGTAGTATTTAAATGAGAAGTTGAGTAATCCCTTCCCTTTAACCCAACCAGCATTTGAATCCTTGTTCCCCAGTTGATGATGCTGTTTGTGGAGGCTTAGGAGGAGGGGACTTGCTGAAGAAAAGATTGGCTGGAGTGTGTTTTTTAGAGAGAGAGAGAGAGAGAGAGAGAGAGAGCAAGAATAGCTACTTCACGTCCATTTTCTACCCACCCCTACCCCTGTCCCCCACTGCTTGCAGTAAAGTTGTGAACCTAGCTCTCTGGCTCAGGTCCCTTTCCTATCACTTCTTACCATGCTGTCCCTGACAATATTTTGACTCTAATACACTGAAGCTGTAAATAATAAACTCTTTTTTTGAGGGGTGGGGTGGTCATGGTGTTTATAGTCACAATGTGCTATGGGTGGTCCTGGTGCTGTTTGCATTTTTATTTTAATTCTGCTTCCTCAAGAGGGGCTGCCCCATAGGAGGAGGAGTAGATAATGTACTCAGGTGATCTTACTGAACCTTCTCCCCATTCTGACTGGTCAAATAAAGGCTAGGGCTGATGATTGGGCAGTGGAGGGGAAAGGTGTGACTGGAGGTCTCAAAGAGAGAACAGAGGAAGCAGAGGTGGAAGGAATATGAAGCAGAACCCCGTGGCCTGGAGAAGCCATAACTAGCAAGGGGTCTCGTAGCTAGGGAAAAATAGCATCATGACAGATCTTCCCAATCTGGGCATATAGCTCATAAATATGATAACTGAGTTGTGTGTTATAAGGGCTTTTGGGGTAAGAAATTACTACTACAACAATGATGTTTTATCACAGTCACAAAAATAAATAAATAAATAAATAAATAAATAAATAAATAAATAAATAAAAGACTATGCACCCAGGTTCTGGGAATTGAATTGAGGACACAATGCTTGTGTACATATGACTTTACCTATTGATCCATCTCGACATTCTGAAAGTAAATATTTCTTATTACTTTTGTAAATCAAACAATGAAAAAAATGTCAAATAGACTATGACAGGTTAAGTATATTATTGGAAGTTTTGTAAGGAAATGGGAATTAAGACAGCAGAAAAGTATTTTAACCAATTTAATATATTATTAATCAAAGATTAAGTGCATGATTTTAGGTAAAAATGTATTTATTACCTGAATAAAAGCTATTATTTGTAAAATTCAGAGGTGAAAACAAATACTTTAGAAGCAAAAAAAAAAAAAAAAAAAATTTAGAGATACTCTTTCCAAGGAAATGCTCACACATCTTTCTGAATTTTCTCAAAAGTAATTTTTTGAAGACTACAAGCAATCTTTCAAAAGGACTGTAAATAAAGTGTGTCCAGAATTGCTAGCATGGGTTTCATTTAACAAATCACATATTATCATAAGCTTTTCAAATATCAAATATTTACCATTATATTTCACATGAATGTATATGGGACTGAGTACAGATTTAAAGAAATTTAAATTATTATCCCTCTTTGTTGTATAGCATTCAGTTATCCATTGAAAAGATACTCTTTCAACATAGCTAACGTATCATACGGACTCTGCCTTATTTGTGTAAATTAGCTTTCAGAGCTATGAGAAAAGGCAAGCTTGTATTTTCTGTTGAATACACACTGCTTCTCTATGGCTGATAACTCTTTAGCAAATGTACGTCAATCACAGTGAGTAGAATTACTTAAATCATTACTTTTCAGCAGTGACTTGAGGTTGCTGTACCTCAAATTGGACTTGATTCATTTGATTGTTTAATCCATGCCATTCCATTTTAATATTTGTCTCTATCTGATCATACCACTTTTATTTCCAGTGCTGCACTCCTTTGACATAAATATCAACATAATAATTCCTTGTTATAAATATATGACAATATTTTACATGGAGATATATAGATATGTGATTCAAAATGGATTCATCAGACAAATATTAATTAACCTCTTGAACATCATTTAAATAAAGTTTTGCAGTAGAAAAGAAAATTTAAAAAATAAACAAATCAATTTTAAGAGTACTTTTCTTAGATAATGTTACGAGACATACATGCTGTGATGAACCACCATGACGAGAACAATTTGATGAGGAAAAGGTTTATTCAGCTTCCATTTCCATATCACAATTCACACTCCAGGAAGTCAGGGCAGAAACTCAAGCATAGTAGGGACCTGGAGGCAACAGCTGATACAGAGGTCATGGAAGAGTGCTGCTTACTGGCTTACTTCTTATGGCTTTTGAAGCCTTCATTTGTATAAAGCTAAACCATGAGCCTAGAGACTGCACCATTCACAATAGGATGGGCCACTCCCCATTAAACAGTAATTAAGAAAATGACCTACAGCTTGCCTATAGACCAATCTTAGGGTAGCATTTTCTCGGTTGAGCTTCCCTCCTCCCTTAGACTTTAGCTTGTGTGAGGTTGCCATGAAACTAGGTAGTGTAAACACTATAAAGAAAATAATGGAAACATTTCATGTATTTATGATGTTGAAACTAAATGATCCAATGAGAATACTTCTAAAACAAAGAATAAAAATTATGAACTGCAGCTTTGACAGCTTCTAAACCCGACTCCATAGTGTATATAAAGTAGGTTTGGGAATCTCACTATGTGCTGATAGTAAAAATTGTTAGATATGAAAAATGAAGTTCATAGTGCTCACAGGTTTTATTTCCTCATTTTCCTTCTCTGTAAAAAATAGTAAGTTAATAAAAACGATAAAACTACAAAATGTGGAGTGAGTGGATGTTTTCTTCGTCATATACAAGGTAGAGAAACAGGATTATGAATTTGAGGTCAGGTAGTGTAATATAATGTGTTTCTGGATACCCTAGGCTTTCTTATCACTCAAGACCTAAACAATCCAAACAGCAGTAGCAATCATAATCATGTTAATTATAAACCAGAATTTAGGCCTGGAATTGAACTTATGCATGATACCTAATCTAATTTTATGTATGAATTGTTAATCAGCAAAATTTTTAGATCTATTTTTAGCATTCTATTGTTTGTAACCATTTTAATATTTACTTTAAATACAAGTCTTCCTCATATTATTTCTAGAAGTTTTTTCACAGTTGTATATGTTTGAAAAATATAGTGCATGAATTTGTTATAATGATTAACAAACATTATACATGTTTCATTCATTAGAGGATCTCATTAAAATGATTATTTTCATACTTTGGAATATATTATACAAAAACATCCATTGAAGTGATTTTTAAAATGTCCACAAAGCAGAAATGGTCTCTATAATATTAATAGGAAATTGTCCCTATGATATGTATTGCACTGACTTTGGGAGTATTTGTTCTCCATATGGCAGTAATTTTGTTATCTATTTAAGTATGCAAATCAAAGGTGCTTACTTCTAAGCTTCTGGGAAATGCATATTTTACTGCTTTATTCTAATCTTTTCATTCTATAGGAATTTATATCCATTAAACAAACCATCAATTAATTGTGTCAATGGTATTTCCTCAGGTGCTTCAATTAAGAAATGGTACTGAGAGGCTGCCGAGATTGTTCAGTGGCCTTAAGTACTTACAAAGGATTCAAGTTTGGTTCCCAACACTCATATTTTGGTCTTCCAGGGTATCTGTACACATAAGGAGGTCACTCATCAGGACACACACCTCCACACTTACATGAGAATAAAATAGTTCTTAATTTGCTGGAAAATTAAAGAAATTACATACTTTCATTTTATAGTCAATATGTTATATCAAATTAAAACAGCACATAGACAACCTTTATACTGTTCAATTCTCTTTATATAAATTTCTCAGTTTTATGGGACCAAAGTAAATATTTTCACCTTCAAAACTGCAGTAAAAACAAGCTCTTTTGATTGATGAATCAATGTTCATAAAGGTAAGGAATTACCTAGTTTATGTAACTCATGAAAACATAGAAATGCAGACTAGTGGTACAATGATTTAGATGTTTTGTCTCAGCTGGGTTTTTTAGTAGATGTATATTTTAAATCATATATGTATGTATTTTCTCAAGTTGTAACATTAATTAAGTTCCCTTTTAGATGCAATTTTCTCTAATGGGGATAAACACTAAGCCGCCTCTGCCAGTGTCTCTTTCATTAGATCTATCATCTCAGGAAGTGTGATAAAGTGTGTAATTGTAGGTTATCTTTTCTCTTCTGAGGGTAGTCATAGTGCAAAATGCTCGCAAACCTTTTCACATGCATGAAACCAAATTTATTTTCATAGAATGCCTTCCGTACTTCTATTGAGCCTGAAGTGTGCTAACTCTGCCATGTTATTGAACTCATGAGGGTAAAGTCAAAGAGAGGCTTAGTGTGCTAAGATTCCTTCTTAATCATCAGTGGTTGTGTGATTACAGGCATACATGTACTATTTGGGTGGATTTTTAAAGGGCTTTCCTAAATTCTGTGTTTCTGAGAAAACAAAAAAACTTGTAAGGTAGATGAAGTATGAGATTCAGAAGTCTGGCATTAAGTCTCTTATGAATTTCTTAGACTGAAAAGACTGTACCATTAATATTTTCTACCTTCCAGGTTGTGAGTTTAAATGAATGCAGAAGAATGATTTTACTTTATATGTTATTTGTTCAAGAAGATTTATACTGTTTTGGTTTTAGAAAGGACACTAGCCCAATTTTAAATGTAGGATATTTACATGCTAAGAAATGGAACCAAATTATACTAATTCAACAAAATGCTATCCAAATATAGGCCTAGGTCAATCTGAAACATATATTTATCAGTACTTATCTATAACCTGAATTATGATGATAATGACATAAATCATGTCCATTATTCATTAAACTAGTTGTTTATAATAAAAATTACTAAATAAAATAATGTGCTAATAATGCACTTATATTGAACTTTCAAAAAACTTTTTATATTATAACAAAAAGATCCTGATGCCAAAAGACCTATTATTAGTCTAGGAGAAAAGCTCCATTATTTCCACATTTCAGAATGCTGGAAATAACATCTCAAAACTACTGTTCAGAGGACAAACTAGAAGTGAAATTCTATTTTATGCAATTTGACTATTAAAAATCAAAATTTGAAAGCTATATTAATTTTTAAGGGACACAAAAGAACTTCAACATCATTTATCCTACCTATTTAAAGACTCAAGATGTATGGAACATGACAATTTTAAATCGTAATACCTTGTTTGTCTGCTTCTCCCACAATTTCCTTTATGCACTGGTTTCACAGGAATGTGCACCTTGACATTAGTTAGATTGAAGTCTATTTTGTCTGTCTGTGTGTATCATTTGGTGAAAATATATAAACAAATAAATAAAACTTATCTGAGAAAAAAATGTGCAAGTAAGTTACTCATTTGAGATCCAAGGAGTTGGTTATTTTTCACTGGGGATTACACCCCATCAGTAATAAATGAACAAAAGTGAGTAATCATAGTTATCTATACAAGAAAAACTAATAAATATAAAGGAAAATGTAATTAATAAAATATATTATATGCCATTCTTTGTCTGCTTCTCCTGGGATAACCAAGCACTTCTGTTCACTGTATAGTACTGTAGTGTGTAGGTAAAGAACACAGTGTCTCTGTGGCAAAGTTTGTGTGTCCTTGTACAAGTTGACTGAAGAAGGATGTCTGAAGACATTTATTTTGCATACTCAGGATCAGTAGGCTGGGATATGTTGGGGTGAGGTATCTTAAAGGTCACAACAAGTAGTAAAGTTTGATAACTATCAGGGTAGTAAATTCTTTCTAGGGCTACTGGTGGAAGAGCCTGCTTTTTGATGCTAATTTGGGAGAAGAAAATGTAGTCAACAGCTGCCTTCCTATCTTTGAGATTTCCTAGGTTAAAGCATTGTCAATCCTTCCTCAGTGGATTGTCCTGATGCTGTTTGAATTCTGCTTCCTCAAGAGGGACACCCTCCCCATGAGCAGGTGATCACGATCATGGACTTAGGTGATCTCCTGTGTACCGTCTCCCCATTTAGTGATCAATAAAGGCTAGAACCTGAGACTGGGCAGTGCAGGGGAAAGGTGATGTGGCAGGTCTTTGAGAAAGGGGACAGGTAGAGAGAGAGGTGAGAGAATGTAAGAAGAGGGCAGAGGAAGAGAAGGAGGAAGCAAGAAAAAACTCTGTGGCCAGGAAAATCCACAAGTAGCAAAGGGTCTCAAAGCGGGGGAATACATTTGTATAGTGCTAGATCTGCCCAATCTAGGCATACAGCTTATAAATAACTGGATTGTCTGTTTTATGTGGGCTTATTGGTGTTGGAAATTACTGTTACACATTATAGTCTCATAATTATATATGATATGAAATAAAACACACAAAATAGAACTCACTTTTGAAAAGCAATGTGTGTTTTCTTACAATTTTCATCTTAGAAATGATATAGGAACATATATCAGATAAATGAGACCATATTCACATAATTACATGATACTGATTTAATAATGAGATAAACATTCTTTATTTGAAGGGGGCGGATATGCTAAAGCATTTATTTTTATCTTAATGTACAAGAAAAAGTTGTCTATGTGCAATGGCCCATCTATGGCAAGCCTTCCATAGTGCAGAGCAATAAAAGGATCAGAATCTCTTTGACAGCCACAGGAAGTAGCACTGTGGATGCAAAGTTATCAGGATGTTCTCAAGATGTGTTGTGCCTGGTCACCATTATCTCCAAGTGGTCTTGCTTACAGCTCATATCTCAAGGATCTTTAAGGTTAATTTGTTACAGACTGCATTAATAAACATTTTGCAGTCAATATAGAATACATGTTCATTTTCTTCCCCTCCCTAATGGAATTGAGCTAAATTTTGTAAAACTTTTTCTTTCAGCCTAGGAGCCAAATCTAAGCAATGTTTGTCTTGCACATTAAACACCACTAACCCAGATACCTGAAATTTACAAGCTTCTAATTCAAAATCCTTTTTCCAATACTGACTGTGTACAACAAGTGTAAACCTCTACACTTTGAAAAAATTGCTTCAGTCATGTTAGTGTGAAAATATTTTGTAAGTTGACATTCACACTGTGTGTGTGAATTGTGCATGAAACATAAATGTGTTTAGATCCAAGTTCTTTTGCTTTTGTCCCCTTATGCATATGGAAATATCAATCTTCCCAAAATACACCATCTGAAACTATTCTTTGCTCATGTCATTTCAATCAAGAATTCTTAGTCTGTACTAGAAAAAAAGAAAAACAAAACAAGAAACTAAAACAAAACAAAAGACGACTGCAATATTCTGAGTTTCTCCCTGAGTAAGAATTATGCTTCACCACTCTGAAGGTTTGAGGTTTGTCATGTAATTTTAAACAGTGGCATGTGAAGGCAACACGACATTTCTGAGTTGTAACTGGAAACTTGATTGTTATTGGTATAAAAAAACCAAACATGATTATTTCTCTGTACGATCCAAGGAGTAGAATCATTTGCTAACTGTTCAGCTTTTTAAAGTGACACTCAGTACTCTTTACATTCCTCTTGTTTACTGCACAAACATGTGTGATAGAAGAATGTATAGAATTGGTCATTAGAAGAAAATAAATTGTAAATACTAAATATACCTTCCATTATTTTCCCCAGAAATGTGTATGTTGTTCCACTACCATGAAAGAGATCACCTTATAATTTTTACAAATATGTAATACTTACTCATTCTTGCGCATTGACAAAGGTAAATGAAATTGTGCCTGTTGGAAATTTTGAAATAATTTATTTTTACTTATGGTTCTATGCTGAAATGTAACATGTATATATGTGCCAATTAAGACCAGAGAAGAACATCAAATCCATTGTAGCTAGAGCTCCAGGCTGTCATATTCTGCCGTATGAGGATGCTGGGACTCCAGTCATCTGGAATGGCACCAGGTATTTTTTATTTTAACCACTGAGCCATCTTGCTAAGCTTCGTGTGATGCAGTTTTACAGATGGTGCTTTTGAGAACTTCACAATCTATTTCTGAATTTCTATATGAGTTCCTTATATGTGTTTCTTTAACATGATACTGTTCATTCACTACATTAAAATATTTTTACAGTTTATATTATGGGAATCACTAGCGATGGCCATTGACATTCACAGCACATTTTTATCAGAAATCATTAGAAAAATCCTTTGCATGCCTTGTGGCCTTCCTGTTGTTCTTGAAATGTCCTTGGCTGTGATTGTATCCACACAAAATTGATTTTGTTTTAGTGTTCATATGACATAAAAACATGAATATGATTGTATAGACTTTGAGTCTTAAATTTGTCATTGAGTATTGCATTTTCAAAGATGAGTGAATATTACCCAAATTTGCTAAGTTTTTATTTCTCTGTGGAGTTTAATTTTCAGATCTACAAGCACTATAATTTATCCTTGTAGGCAAGCATACTCGGTTATTATTTTTTATGAAGGATAGTGCAAGGATGATAAATTTCTCTAGAAAAAAAGCCAGACAAATAAATTGATTATGTTGCAAGTGACATAACATCTATTTAAAGTACTGTCACAACATCTCTCTTTCCTCTCTCTCTCTCTCTCTCTCTCTCTCTCTCTCTCTCTCTCTCTCTCTCACACACACACACACACAAACACACACACACACACACACACACACACACACACTGAGGAAAGGATTTCTTTGCCAGACTGAATTATACTTATTTCTTCTGGGAAAGTAAACTCCGAATGTTATTTCATAATCTTCATCTTGAATCTGACCAGATAATCAATTAAAACACTCCTCTCCCTTGAAATGTCTAGCTCAATGTAGAATGCAACTTCTGTATATATTTTTAGATCCAAACAAGAAAATATATTTTTTCTGAATGCCAGTAGGAAAATAAGGCTTTATTAGAATAGCCTTTCTCCTGGATAATAGATATTTCAATATGTTTATGCATGATGAAAATAATTCTGATCTTTGTGTGAAAATTTTAATTTCTCAAGGCCTATTTTACTGCCACATCCAGTTATAGCTGAATATAGTTGCTACATTCAGAGTATAAAACATGTGACCATATATACAACTACCATGATCTTTAGTACTTCAGTTTTTAGGAGGCAAATACCACTATATCCTAATTTATATAACATGCTAAATATTTAAGGGTAAAACATCATTTTAAGATACTTCAAGCCAAACACCTGATCTTTACTATAATACCTACACTTGAATATTGTGAATATTCTCCTTTGTATGTAATATTAACTTTCATCATTAGCTTAAGATTGGTTTGTGTATTTCATTATAGCGTTGTATAGAAGGTTTTAATCATTTTAATTTGTTTTTTTCAGCAGGAGGTGGTGACAAATTTCTAGAGCTGATAGTGGTAGTAAAAACAAATGTTGACTCTGTATGACGATGTTTCCATTTTTCTTGCCTAATTCATATCACTACTAAAAGTTGTGCAACCACTAACTATGTAGATTGATGATAGTATTAGAAAGGAAGTATATTGAGTCTCTAACTTTGTTTTTGAAAATTACTATCAATTCTCTAGACTTTTTAATTAATCCTCATCAAGAACAATGAATTAGTAAAGGGATGTCTTACTGAATATTCTTTATAAACACTTAAAAGAATATTTAACTAGATAACTATTCCAATTGATTTACATATTATATCTCTTCTACAATTTAAAATTTCTTAATTTCTTTTGTAAATTTATTTACTCACCTATTTCTAAATACATTGTAATCATTGATACTTCTTCTGGAAATGACTCAGGGTGAATTTCTCCTCTGTGGATTTCTGTCAGCTGTCTGTTATCCTTTGTGAACTTTCTGTTAGATGTCTTCTGCTTTCTGAAACATTGGCAGGCTTTGTTTTCTTCCAATTATATTGGGAGCCAGATTTAAAAGTTTCTTTTGTTCACTATATGAATTGTCACTCAAAGGTTTTCTGCTGAAAAAGCCCAGTGTTTCTACTTCTTTCTGAACTCTGGTTGGCTGGTTCAACTCAGCCATTCTGGCTCAAACTCCCATCCAATTTGACTGAATCTATCTGGTTTCTCTCAAATTCTCACTGCATTGCTCTGCTTGGTTTCAAACTAACTCTGACAATTTTTTCTAATCTTCTTGCTCCTTCTTATTCTCTAGCTTGACCTTCCTCTGCTGACCTGCACTGCAGTGCATGAACAAGTAAACTCAATTCCACTGCACTACACTCACTGCCTGACTCCCAACTGACTTAACACCTAAGTAACTGATAAACTTTCTCTCTGTGCTCCTCCTCTTAAACAGCTACTCTTTGCTGTGCTGTACTCATGAGAGTTGGGCATATCCTAACCTGTCAAAGCTTTCTCTGGTAAGTTATTTTTTCCTTCCATCAAATAGGCATCATTGTTCGGGATTAGAGGTGTGTACTATGGCCACGTCTGCATTCCAGTCAGATCACACACACCTAGAATGTCTTTGGTCTTTAGTTGATGGAATAAAATTCCTCTACAGATGACCATATATGAATAAAATATCTTAATTTAGATGTTTCTAAAGGCTCTGTAATTACATATCAAGATTAGCATTTTAACTTTCAAAATCATAGTTTGGGCTACTTAATTATATCAGTAGTTTCGTTTCCTTTTTGTTTTTCGTTGTTGTTTTGTTTTTAATACATCTAAAAGGGTGGTCTGTAACTCTACCTACCTTACTACACATATGTGCCTATCTTATCCTTCATGTGCCTTCATTTTCTTATTCTTCATAATAGAAATGACCAAGACATCAGTATAACACTGCAACTATTAGATTCAGAGAGAGAGGTTATCACTTTCCTGTTTTGAAGTTAACAGGAAAACATTAGGTACAAAGTTTTAAAATATAATCATCATATACAATAACTTATATTTGATGATATCTATTTAATCTCAACTTATTGTAAATATTTTTCACTATATTTAGAGTTAAATATAGTTAAAATTTTAAAGTTTAAATTTAAACTTTGTGGTTTTGAATTGAAGAACTTCATGATTTCTTTAACTGAATTTTGAAAAAAGTAAACAAATTCTCAGATGTATGTGACAAAATTCTTGAGTGGTATGTATGGAATATACATAGTTAAAACAATTACAGTCACCCTGATACATCCCTCCAAATTAACAATAGAGCAATAATACAGTTCAAACAGCAATAACTTTATGTGGATTCAAAGGAAATGAAATGAATGTGCTCAAGAGACACTGACAATCTCACCTTCACTGTAGCATTATTCTGAAAAATCCAATAATTGAAAATGACTAAATGCCCATTAACCAATAACATTTTATAGACAAATGAATTGCATAGAAAAAATGTAACATTATTCTTCCTTGAAAATATTGAAGTCATTATTATAGAAATAATGGAGAATTATCATCTGGTGAGGTCTACTATATTAAACATAGAAGGATAAGACTCAGATGATGTCCCACATTGGTAGAACCCCAAATATTTGATTTAGAAGATGAGAGCAGAATATAGACTTTGTTCTGTTCTGAAAACCTGAAAGTGAAAAGTGAATAGGGAATAGAAAGATGGAAAATTTTCATCAAGGGATTGATGTTATCACCAGGTAGAAGTAAGAAGTGAAGAGTTCTATTGGAGTATCGAGTAACTATATAACATAGTAATACGCTATGCCTTGAAAAGTAGAAAAAATTGGATAAATTCATAACAAAATAATTATCAACTCATTATATTACCATTGGATATTTTTAAGTTGCAATAAATCAGTAGTTATACAGACCTGTAGAAAGTCCTGGATAAAATTCTTTATATTCTCTCTACATTTGCTTAATCAGACTTATTAGGTCTATGGATCTACTTCTCTTGTTCCTTTTTACCCTTATTGTCAGATTTAATCTGTAGTTGCAAAATAGCTATTCTTCCAAGACGTAGTCCTCCTTAGGGGTCTCATAACAATCCTCAGGCTATTCACCAAGCATTTATAAACTGTCATTATCCAGTCCCAATCTTTGATTTCCACTGTAATTAGTAGTAGTTTTCTCCATGCATCACATTTTCAGCCTCCCAGTAATGACCTCTACTGGAAACTGTGAACTCTGACCTAAAAATGTCAATTTTACCTGATTTCTTTCAAACTTTTAGTTCATTTATTTGATGTTTGTTGAAACAGAAAACTGTGTAGATGTTGTCAAGTGAATTTTTGGTTCTGTTGCAGGTCACACACCCTGCATGTCACACATGTGAAGCATTTGCTGACTTTGGATATGTCTTTGTTTGGGTAATTTTAATCTGTGTAATACTTTCTCTAGTGTTTATTTATTAATTTTTTAATTATTAGAAAATAAATATGACATATTTCCATTCTTATAACTAGCATTTAGAGAGGAAACCTTAGATACTATAAAGAGTCTAATTGAAATAGGTTCAGAAATATTGAATTTTGAGACTGCAAAAACTTCTGATACTATTTCTGGGCTGATATACCTTATTGTTATAAACTAGCAATAATAACTTTGGCAAATTAAAAAGTGGCATTTTAAGATTTAAAAGGAATGTTTCAGATTTTCAAGTGTGTTTATTTACTTATTGCTTTAAAATTTTTCCTTTATCTGTATACATTCTTTTTAGAAAATCTTAGGTTTTATTTTAGCAGTCTAACAAATTATGGTGACTATGTTCTCCTTGGCTGCCACCCATACTGACCATCACCACTGCTCCAGTCCTCACTGGATTCTTATAGTCCCCTTCCTAAATTATATGTATAATAGCTCCCTTCCTAACTTAAGTTATATGGGAACTGTGTGTGTATGTGTGTGTGTGTGTGTGTGTGTGTAGTATATGATGGTTTGGTGGTATGGAAGTCAGTGTATGGGAATGTAGTCTGTGTTCACATATTCTCACTAGTGGAGGTTTTGTGAAAAAAATCAGAGATGTAAGATCCTCCAGTAACTCAAGTTACAGGCATCTGTGTGTCATCACAATATTGCTGGGAATCAAACTTATGTTCTCTACAAGAAAAGGTTGTGCTCTTAAATACTGCACCATCTTGCCACCCTCTGTACTGTTCTAATGTTATGTGTTATTTTGTTAAAGTTCCATATGTGAATGAATCATGGCACTTGTGTTTCTGAGTCTGGCTTAGGTCACATAATATCTCACGTGTTTTACATTTATCGATGAATTCAATATTTGTAGTTTTTCTGTTAAATTGCAATAAAAACTGGGAAAATAAATTTTAAAGTCTCCATCAGCAAATTGAAAAATACTTTCAATTTACTCTTAAAATTACTTAAAGGAATCTGTCGAGTTTTCTAAACATACCCCAATTGGTAATTTATGTAATACTGTAATTTTTCTTCCATTTTATTGTTTATAAAATTGAGAAGATTCAAATTCTTCATCTGAAGAGGAGTTGTAATCTTAGATAGAATAAGGTGAATTTTAAAAATCACTAAATACATTCATTAAAATGTTAATATATTCTGAGAAGGAATTTTCAGGAAATATATAATTATGCTTAAAGTAATTTACAGTAGGTATTTAGCAAAATTTATTGTGAAATCATTTTAAAACAATACTGATCTATTAAGACAAACATGAATATTGTCTAGGGCATGTTTCTTGTTCAGATCAAGTCTAATGTGTATCTCCAAAACTGTAGAAACACTCCTAAATTCCTGAAGTGACTTTCACAGAAACAATATATTGTAATGGTAAGGAAATGGGTGTTTTAATAGGCAACTCTTCTTGTGTATATTTCTGTTTTTATCTCTGAAGCCAAATCTTGTTGTCTTGGACTATGTGCACTGATTAATCTTTGTATTCAAAAGGACTAAATAATTGAAACACTGTTTTTCAAGGAATGATTCATCAAGTCTACAGTGAGTGGTTTATCATAATGTGATAGTTATTTCTCTAAACCTCTTTGCTCTTTGGTGAACTTCAGCCATTAAAAAACTGTCTGTGGCTTAATTCATACTGTGGAAAGAAATATAATAATTTGGTCAATTTTCTTAATGTTTCCAATTACCTCCTGCCTTTGTTATGAATTGTTTCTTTATCTCTTAAGTATTGATATGTTATTTTAAGTTTATGTCTATATAAGGAACTTAATTTCATTGTCCATTATCATCACACTTAGCCTTGTAACTTGATTTCACCAGTGAAATGTGTACAGAAGTGGCTGTATGTATTTTCAGAGCTAACACTTGCATAGATACCATATCATTCTGTTGTCATGCCCAAGGCTAAGAACATCAAAGTGTATAATGGAACCAATCTGAGTTAGCACAGGACTTGCATGCAGAGTAGACAATAGTTACTCTACTCTGTTGCAATGGTAGAGTTCTGTTTCCTGTAATAGATTTTGAAGGGATCTGTATTACTCCTTACTTCTCCATCTGAGGCATCCATCTGTTAAATCACCTCAATTTCTCAGAAGCACTGACTCCACACCATGGCGAGTTGCTGACAAATGTTTAGTCTAGATATTATTCTACTGTCCAGCCTCTAGATAGTAGTGAATATATTCTCCTGGCAATCATAGCTGAATTACTCATGTGTATTTTCCAGTGGAAAATGTGTCTTTAGCTTAATTCTGGGAACAGAAGCAACATAACAAGCTTCCCTGTGAAGTAAGTATTGAAGCAATGTCTCTGCCATTTCTTTGAGTGATTTGACTGTAGCTCTAGATTCTGTGTCAATTTTGTTCTTCCAGCTGTAGCATCCTAGTTAACTAATGCATGTTGTGTTTAAATCACTTAGTCACTTCTCTTTCCTTCAAAGTAAAATGCAGTCATTTGCTAATTGCCAATAACAGGTTTGCAAACAATTGCTCAGGAAAATAAGAACTTCCCTTTACTGGCTGTGTAAAAAGTGATTGTGTGTGTGTGTGTTTATATGAAATTGTAATATATCACATAATTAATAAGGAAGCATTCATTTTCTCACAATCACAATGATTTCTTTATTAATTTCTGAACAATACTCCATACTTGTGTACTCATTCATCAGTCACAAGTTAGGCTTACAGATGACTTGACTGTAGTAAAAACCACTTGAATGGTTGGAGGTATACACTTACCCTATTGTATGATAACAGATGTTCATGAAATCAGTTACATAGACCAAAGACATCAAATGAAGTACAATAAGTATATTTGTGCTAGGTCACACATTTGAAAAATAGGTTCTTCAACAAATGGTGCTAAGAACATCGAAATCCATGTGGACTCAAATGAAAAGATTTCTATCAATAGCTCTAAGTGTACAAAATACTCAAAACTAAGTTAAATTATGAAGTTAATAGAGGAAATCATGATGAAATTCACAAGAGCATTGAAATGGATAAGAATACTTTTTAAAAGAATGCCATTGTTGTAGGATTTTTCCCCGTCCAATCACATTAGGGCAGTGGGAGGCCTGGGATTGGACAGGGAAAAGGGAGGTGGAGCTAAGAATTGCAGAGACAGGGAGCATCTCAGGGGAGAAGAAGGAAGATGGCAGTGAATAAGAACCAGCCTGGGATTTACCAGCCACAAGTAGTTGTGATATCATAAGGTTAGAATAATTGGGATATATCTTTTATCATTATCAATTGGTTCAGAAATTATTGTATTGTCATCTTGTAAATCGAGTCTTTATTGATATATAAATCTGATTGGTTAACTATAAGCATTGAGTCCCATTTTTACTGGGTTGCCGGGTATTGTTATATCGAACTGTGAGGTTGGCGGATCAGTTTAGCTACTGGAGTGTAGGATAGAACTGGTGGGGGCTCACTGGACACATGAACACGCCAGGGCAGACAGTGGCAGTCAGGAGTGCGGAGAGTTGGTGAGTTATTTTTTAATATTTTCGCAACATGCCAAAGCATGGTAAAAAAAAAGGTACACATAGAGAAGTGAATTAAAAGAAACCAATCCACACAGTGAAGGGTAACTCAGAGAAAGAGGAAAATACTTGATTGTGTACAAAATGACAAATCGTACCCAGTTCCTTTTCATCTCTTTTTGTCTTTTACTTAACTTGTTACTACAAATTACAAATAAAAGTCAGTCCATACCTAAAATATGTTTCATTGCTCTGTAGGAACTTGAAAGTCTCAATAGATTTTCTTATTTTACAAACAAACAAACAAACAACAAATAAAAAGAATCATAAATAATCCTTATTTTTTAATCCTTGACTCTCTGGTTATAGTATAGTATAAACACGAAATAGAAAAATAGATACTATTAAGAATTTATAACAAACTTACTTTGGAAATTCAACGTTATGGAAAGAACAAATTAACTAAAAAAGAAGGATAAATAGTCTACTAGCCAGCCTTCTGGTTAGGGGGAACTCAGAAATGGAAAAATAATTCCATGCCGTAATTAAATTTTAGAGTTCTTGAGAAAGTTTCTGCTAACTTTATCTTCACTATTTCAGATTTATGTCCAATTAGACACAGTTCCTATAACATAAAGGAGACAACCCTGATGTAAACTACTCTTTTAGACTCATCCACTTGTCAAAGAACTCTAAGAAATATCTAAAAAGGCAGGATAGGGTCAGAGCCATCATTAAGTCCTATTCTATTATTAAGTGCTCTTATCAGTAAAAGCATAATTATGTTAGAAGAGCAAGATGAACTTGAGTAACAGCTATTCATTTGAAAAGAATAACACAGGTATATTTGAAAAACAATTCTGGAAACATCTTTGCTGTTTAAATCTCACATTTGCTCAAGTAGCCAGGTTTGCAATCTCCTGTCTTCATAAAATTTGTTCAAAGTGTAGCCTGGCGCTGATACCTAAACAATGATTTAGGGATGACAATATGTGTGAAAATCATAAGCTTGAGTCATACATAAGCTGATAAAATCTTCTGTTTAAAGATAACTTTTCTTTGGATATTAACATTTGCCATCTACACCATTTTATAGTAAATAGTTTTACCTCGGTCAATCTCTAAGTATGCCAAGTGATTCCTCACTGTTATTTCCATAACTATTCAAAAGAGAAGATAACTTTAATGCTCCCTGTAATGTCATATTGTTATGTATAAAAATCTGGGGTTGTTAATGTACTAGATTCAGGAGTCTTTACTGAGGAAAATTGAAAATATATATTACGTGAAAACATTTTACCTGTTCCATGTCAGTTTCTGATTGTGCATATATCGCTACTAGTTTAACTATGAATTACAGCAAAATATAGTAAGTAAAACATAGAACAAACAGTACATGTTGAAATATTTTCTTTCTCCAATAATTCATTCGTGCATTTTACATATCTCAAATATTTGTTTAGTGACTATGTGTTACTTTCACATTAAAATATAGTGAGACAGAATCCCATTTGTGCTTGAATGGTATATTGTGCATATGAAAAATATCAAAGTATTGACACATTGAAAATTCAGAATTTTCAGTTACAATGATCTGCCTATAGTTATATATACTGTCTTCTCCTAGACTCAAATGTCTAGGCCTAGAAAGGTTTTCCTGCTGTTTAAAACAAGCAATTCCTTGTATGGGTCATGAATGATTATGGTGTCTATTATATTAAAACATCATTTCATTGATGAATTGTATTAAAGTTCATATACTACCAACAGACAATAATTATTTCATACATGCTGTCTATTAGCTATGCCATTGTCTCCTTAATATGTTGTCATAGTCAATGATTATGTACATTAATCTGCATATAATTTTGTGTATTACTATATTCAACATCTAATAATAATGGTTGTAAAAGAATAATTGACTAAACAAAGGTTTGATTGATTTACATCTATAAACTTTATGAAAATTAAATGATGTGATATTTTTACCTAAAACTTGGTAGTACAGTATAGATGTACATCTAAATGCTCTTTGTACATTGATTGTTAACATAAAGTCAAAGGCCATTTGTAAGTAATTATTTGTTTGTTGTACTGAATTTTATATTCGATGGAGATAAATTATAGAACACCCAGGGAACCATCTTTCAATTTTGGATATATGAATTGATTCTTAAACAAATATAGATAAATGTTCAAATAATGCAATTTAAAGTCAGGGACACCATCACAATTGAAAGAACTAGGAAGTCCAATGGCCATTTAGTTCAATAATAGTAATTTATCATATCCAATAATTTGATAGTGTATAGGCCATGCTTGAGTAAAGCACAAAGGATTTTTCTTGCTTTTCAACTACTCAAAATTCTGTATAAAACCGAATACTACATGTCCTGTGTTTTACATGTTCACAGTACATATCAATTGTAACATATAACATATAAAATAAGCTAAAGACTAATAATAGTGAAATTAAGTCAAGTATCACAATGTACTTTGAAAATAAAATCATCATACTGGATTGAAGAAAATGAATAAAAATTTGTTGCATGTACACAAAAACAGCAATGCCATGACTCTGGGTCTAGTATGTTTAACGTTTACTCATTAGTTTCTTTTATGTTGCTAAGCTACTATATACAATGTGTTGGGCAACAGAGAGATGGAAGGGTATATTTAGGCTTGTGGTTCCAGAAGGAGAGTCCAAGGTTTGAGATATGATAGCTGGTAGCCAGAGAAGAAAGCTGAAATATCACATTTTGCACTGCAGACAGGAAAAAGAGAATGAATTGAAAATAGCATGAGGCTCTCAACTCTCAAAGCTCTCCCAGTGATGTGTTCTCTCCAAAGCCCATATGGGGCAAGATTATCATTCTAAACACCACAACTCCTGGGCAATAGTGGAAGTGTAAACTAATGCATTGTTATGATTATCAAACAGAGTACTCATATGTAAGGTAAAATATAGGAGTCATGAAAATTTACAAAATCGATAAGAAGGGTGAGCAATTTAAAATTTATGAAATATTTGTTACTAGAACATTTTGTTAAAAACTTTCAGGGGGTAGCTGAAATGCAGGAAAGCAAATCTTTTGCTGATAAGGGACCACTGTGTCATTTCTTATCCCTTATAGACATTTTGTGACATTGTGGCTCTCAAAAGCATTAACGTTTTTTTCAGGTGATGCTGTAAGTTGTTTCAACTCTTGTTTATGGTTTTATAATTGGAATTAAATGTGAGAATCTATCTGTGATATATTCGTGAGGCTTGTGAAGTTGAGAATCCTCAATGCTTCCACATCATTTATATAAAACAGTACATACGATTTCCCTCACAGTTCATTTACCAAAGGCAAACTCTATGATTAATCTTTGCATTAGTGGAGTACTATTGTACAGTCCTTACACAAACATTATGGATACTATGGCAGGTGACATGTTGCAGAAACCATTTTTAAAAGGGATAAAAAACTAAAACGAGTAAGATCGACCAAAGGGATATTTGTATGTTTTCTAAATAAAATAATGAATATTAGCTAGCTAGTGTGAGATAAAAATTGATCTCGCTATCAGAAGTGATCTATTCAAATCTAATCTATTCATATTTTGCCCTAAAACATTTTTGTTTTAATTAGCCTTGTATTCCAGATTAAATGTCCCAATTGCTTTATGCATTTGCAGTGGACATGGGAGCGAGCAGAGAAGCCCTTGCTTACTTTTGGTACAGATTCACTACGTAATTAATATGATTTTTCAGCTAAAGTTAAGCTGCAATGAAGCCAAAAGATCTGTGATAGAATTATTATCTCATTTCAAAATACAAACATGTTATGCTTTTAGAAGTATCTTCCCCAAATCATATTACAGCTGCTCCACTCTCCAGGACCAAGTGATGGAGACTGATTGGTCCTTTGAATAAATGTGTTGTATAATGAGCTGAAATACACCAGACTGGAAATCCTTGTAGCATAGTGCATTTATAATTGCTATATTTCTGTGCTGGCCTATTGCTTCAAATCAGCAACTTGTCTTGCAAGAAATTACTGTTTAATAGAGAATATTAAACATATGTACTAATGTTCTAACAGTGGCTTTTGCTAGAAGGCAATGAAGTACCATGGCTACTAAAATATAAATAGAATGTTGTTCCACTTTATGAGGTAACAATCTAGATTTTTTTAATGATGAACACATGACAAAGTATTTGATGAATATATGAAAGTAAAATTTGAGTAAAATAATCATTCTACAGCAAAAGCGCTATTACTTTAAAGAAAGCCTTCAGATTATATCCCAATCGAAATCAAACTTATTAAAGCTGATGCATGTTCTCACAACACTAAGTAGTTTTAAACATAAGAATTTTGAAAAAAATACTGTAAAAGTAAATGTAAAGACACAAATGTTGTTTTAATAAATGGTCAGTTCGAATAGAGTACAGTAGAAATTAGGTAAAATCAAAATAACTTTTAAAAGATATTCTATGAAAATATCTTTAGTAGTTTGGATTATGTTCCAAATAGATACAAGGCTTTAAGGTATGCAACTTAGAAACATTACCTTATGTAAAGTGTATTGTACATCTGGATAAATATGGAGTTTTTGTGAGCTGAAGGATGTTTTTTATGGCGGAACACGGTGAAGGATTTGAGGTAAACAAAGAGAGAAAGCAGTATGAAAATGGAGAACATTAGAACATTAGAGATCATTAGGCCAATGCATGCTTGCAAATCTCCAAAGCAATGATAGCAATAAGGGTCATGATTATCCCAGAGACTCTAGACAGACCATGATCTCGCCAACATCTTTGATCTATGCATATGGATACTAGACATCTGGCTTGTGAAACAATGAGGAAATAATTTACATAATTATATTATATCATAATTATAATTTACCTATATAATAATTATAATTATATAATTATATTATATATAAAATAATTTACTCACATTTGACATCAAACTATGATAGTTCTGTCATTTAACATAAATATCTAAAAAATGTCATAATTAAAAGGTCTAGGATGTAGTCATAATAAATGTCTAGAAACATTGACTAACAATATAATGGATAATAATTAAAACTGATCAATTTTGAAGAACATGATAGAATATACTGGCTTTACAAGTCGAGATTATTCATAGATAATCTGGATATTAACAATTTCTTCCATGGGCTTAGAAAGAAATAAGTAACATCATTAGAAACCATTGGGACAAAATTTACTAAGTTTTGTACAGTTACATAGATAAAACAAAACAAATTCATTAGCAATGATTTAGGATATCAATATATATATTTTCCTAGCAAAATAATTGCAGCTATACCCTGTTAATGTCCTGGATGCAGGAAGGTTGAAAGAAATCGAAGGAAAACTCATTAATCAAAAGAATTTATTTTCTTTGTAAATTGTCCAAGATGGTTGTGTCTTCCATAAAATAATGATGTTCATTCTCAATATTATATTTGATGATAATTATGTGGCAGATAATAGTAAGAAACATGATGAATATATATATATATATATATATATATATATATATATATATATAAAACTTGTGTAGAGTATGTAATGCTGCTGACTAATGCAATCATAGATTCCACATGCATCAAACATAACATTGGTTATATAAATACAAGTCTCTTACCAATGCTGCTTCTTTTGTGTCTTGAATTGGCTATCTTTTGTCATACTGGAACTCACAGTGGAGCCACTTGTACTTTCCACATCACAGAAATCTTTTGGCCTCTCTTACGTTCTAGGAACACACACTTTGGAGAGGAGCTCATAAACTCTTAAAACCAGTTCTCCGAGCAAGAACAAAGCATCAGCTACACTAAGTAGGCTGTACATATAATGCTCTAAGACCAATGGAGCTAAGATTGGTTCTGTTATTTTACAATAACAAACAAAATAAGTGGAACAAAGCATGGGTTTTATGCTTCAGGAAGATTCACGTTATGAGATTAAGATTTCATTATATTATTACCAAGACTCACCTAGTGAATGAACAACATATATTAACAGAACTGAGGGATAGAAAGAAGACGGTTCCCAGCAAGGCACCCAGAGCCTCAATGTGCTACATTAGTACATGACCCTGATGTAACTACAGGCACAGGGAAATATCATATGTAATCTCTATATGGAGACGAATTGAAAGACATTCAGCTCAATTTTTAATTCCTTTCACAATATTTTACTATTACATCAATCTACATTTTATAATACTATCAGATCTTAGTCTTTATATTATAACATATCACATGGATGATACAAAATCTTATTAGCACAAAGGGAGTGATGTGACAAGAACATATTAGAAAATAATTCCTATCATTTCGTGCAAATTAGAACCTTATGAATAGGACATAAATTAAATATAGATGTATATAAAAACAAAGAAAATGTTTCAAACAAACAATAATTCAACAAGAATTAACTAGACTAGAACTTACAATTACTGTATTTTTGGAGTTACCTTTATCATGAATAAACCAATGCCAGAAGAAAAACAGTGTTTAATAACAAAGTGATACAAATAATTTTAACAGTTAAATTATTATAAAGAACTGGACATTGAAGATGAATTATGAAACTCAAAAACTCAAAGAATAAAGCTCAAGTCCAAGTGGACCAAGGACATCAACAACAACAACAAAAAATATCAGAGACATTAAGTCTCAAAGAAGAGGAAGTGGGAAATTGTCTTGAAAGTATTGGTACAGGCAAGACTTTCCTGAACAGAACACCAGTGGTTCAGGTTTTAAGATCAACAATTGATAAATTGTAACCACATGAAACTGAAAAGCTTCTGTAGGGCAAAGAACACTGTCAGTAGAACAAAACAGCAGCCTACAGATTAGGAAGAGATCTTTCCTAACCCTACATTTGACACAATGCTAAGATCCAAAATATATAAAGAACTCAAGATGGCAGTCTCCAACAATCCAAATAACCTAATTAAATCATGGGGCACAGAAATAAACAGAGAATTCACCACAGAGGAAGCTCTGATGGCCAACCAGCACTTAAAGAAATGCTCAACATCCTTAGTCATCCTTAGTGATGATCCTTAGTCATTAGAAAAATGCAAATCAAAACGAACCTGAGATTCTTCTGCCTTATACCCATCAGAATGGCTAAGATCAAATATCAAGGGACAGCACATGCTGGTGAGGATGTGGAGAGAGGGAAATACCCCTTCATTGCTGGTGGGATTGCAAATTTGTACAACCACTCTGGCTATAAATCTGGCAGGTTCTCAGAAAACTGGAAATAGTTCTACCTAAAGACCCAGGTACACCACTCCTGGGCAAAAGTGCCACTATGACACCACAAGGACACATGCTCCACTATGTTCATAGCACTCTTATCTATATGATACCACAAGGACACATGCTCCACTATGTTCACAGCACTCTTATCTGTCAGAGCCAGATGCTGGAAACCACCCAGATGTTCCTCGACCAAAAAATGGATACAGAAAATGTAGTTTATTTACACAAAGAAATACTTTATTAAAAACAAAGACATCATGAAATTTGCAAGCATGTGGATGAAATTTGAAAATATTATCCTGATTGAGGTAATCTAGACCCAAAAGGACATGTATGGTTTGTACTCACTGATAAGTAGATATTAGCCATAAAGCAGAGTACCCAAGATACATCCCACAGACACAAAGGAGGTAAACAATAAAGAAGGCCTTCTGGAGGATACTTGAATCACATTTAGAAGGGAGAACAAAATAACCATAGGAGGCAACGGGAGGGAGGAAAGTAGAGGGTAGAGAGGATGGGGAGGGAAGTTGGGAGAGGGAGGATCGATGTGTGGAGAGACAGGAGAGAACCAGAGGGCCAGGAGAATGAATTGAAATCTGCAGTTTCTGAGTTCAGGGGGAGGGATCTTTATTTTATTTTATTTAAATTTAAACTTATTTATGTATCTATTTACATCCCAAATGCTGCTTCCCCTTCCAGTTCTCCCCTCACTGAGACTCCCCCCATTCCCTTCTCCTCTTCTGAGAGAATGAGCACTGCCTGGGAATCCTCCCATTCTGGCTCCTCAAATCTTTCCCTAATTAGGGGCATCATCTCCCACTGAGGCCAGACAAGGCAGCTCTGTTGGGGAACAGTTACCACAGTCAGGTTACAACTTTAGGGACAGATCCCACTCCAGTTGCTGTGGAGCAAACACCAATCCCTGACATTATTTGAAAAGAAAGCAAGGATTTATTCCATTTATACTTGTGCATTGCTGTTCATCACCAAAGGAAGTCAGGAGTGGAACTCAAGCAGGTCAGGAAGCAGGAGCTGATGCAGAGGCCATGGAGGGATGCTACTTACTGGCTTGCTCAGCTTGTTTTCTTATAGAACCCAGGTCTACCAGCTCAGGGATGGCACCACCCACAATGGACTCTCCCACATTTGAACACAAATTGAGAAAATGCTTTACAGCTGGATCTCATGGAGGCATTTCCTCAAGGGAGGTACCTTTCTCTGTGATAACTCCAGCTTGTGTTAAATTGACAGACAAAAGCAGCCAGTACAATTGACTCCTTGTCAACTTGACACACAAACACATCACTCTTAAGCCTCAACCCTTACTTTGTTATTCATCCCCAAGATCTAAATAACTGTAAAAGTCCCACAGTATTTACAAATTCTTACATATTAAAATTTCTATCCCTTTAAAATATCCAATCAGTTTAAAAATTCAAAGTCTTTTTACAATTCAAAGTCTCTTAACTGTGGGCTCCACTAAAATACTTTCTTCAAGAGGGAAAAATATCAGGGCACAGTCACAATCAAAATGAAAATCAAACTCTAACTGTCCAATGTCTGGTCTCCTCCATGGGCTACGGTCACTTCTCCAGCTCTGCCCTTTGTAGCACACACCTTGTCATGTAGTCTCTTGCTGCCTGTACTTCACTGCTGCTGACCGCTTAAGTCCTGGGCCATCAACTGCAACTGAGGCTGCATCTTCACCAATAGCCTTTCATAGTGTCTCATAGTCCCGACCCCTTCTTGCCTTCAAAACCAGCACCACCTGGGTGACTCTTACACATTGCTAAGTACAGCCACAGCACAAGGTAAAACCGTGGCTATTTCTGGAACACAGCTTATTTGTGCTCTCAGAAAACACTTCCCAGAAGATTTCAACTCAATGACGCTGGTCCCATCTTAATTACCACTAATTTCTTAGCTCCAGCTAACCAGCATCAATAGTCCCAGTAATGCAAAGTTTTGGCTTTAGTATTTCTGGTATCCTGTTAATCACAGCTGATTCTTCAGCCCCAGCTAACCAAAACCACAGAATCTTCACAATCAAAATAGCAATGGCCCTGATAAGAGTCTTTACTCTTCCCTCTTAAATTTCACAAGCCAGGCCTGACATTATTAATGATCCTCTGTTATGCTTGCAGACAGGAGCCTAGCATTACTGTTCTACCCAGCAGCTGACTGAGACAGATCCAGCTAACACAGCCAAACATTATATGGAGGCCAGGAATCTTATGGAAGAATTGGGGGAAGGATTGAAGGCTCTGAAGTAGATGGGAGCCCCACAGAAAGACCAACAGAGTCAAATAACCTGGACCCCTAGGAGCACTCAGACTGAGACATCAACCAAAGAATACAGGTGGGCTGATATGAGATCCCAGACACAACTATAGCAAATGTGCAGCTCAGTCTCCATTTTTGCTCTTCCAATAACTTGAAAGGAAGCTCTCCCTAAAGCTGTAGCCTGACTGGTATTTGATCCTCAACAGGGCTGCCTCATCTGACCTCAGTGAGAGAGGATGTACCTACTCTGGCCAAGATTTGATGCGCCAGGGTGGGGGGATACCCAGGGTGGAGAAGAGGAGAAGAGGAGGAGTTATGGGGAGAGAGTCTCTGTGAGTGCGGGACAGGGGGGAGCAGTGTTACAGATTGAAATAAAATTTAAAAATAAATAAATTAAGCAAAACCAAAAAAGTGCATACTGGAGATGACTTAGAAAATATTTTATATGAAAAATTAATTAATTAATTAAATTAAAAATAGTTGAACGAAGTTAGTTTAAAATTTGAAAGTCAGCCTCCCTTATATGCAAGTCGCCCATACACTGGAAAATAACAAAACACCATCAAATGGATTTTTTTAACATGTTATTTATTTTTGTTTTGTAATTAATATACTTGTTTTACAATTTTTTTTTCTTTTTTTAATTTTTACTTTTGGATATTTACTTTATATGCATTTCAAATGTTTTCCCCCTTTGGAAACCCTCTATTCCCTCACCCCTCCCCCTGCCTCTATGGGGGTATTCCTCCACCCACTCACCTACCCTCTCTGTCTGCCCTCTTTAGCATTCCCCTATACTGGGGCATCTAACACCCTCAGGCCCAAGGGACTCTCCTCCCACTGATGGCCAACAATGGCCTCCTCTGCCACAAACGGGGCCAGCACCATGGGTCCCTCCATGTGTATTCTTTAGTTGGTGATCCAGTCTCTGGGAGCTCCAGTGGTTCTGGCCAGTGACACTGTTGCTCCCTCCATGAGGCTGCAAATCCCCTCAGCTCCTTCAGTCCCTTCCCCAAGTGTTTTACAATATTTTTAAAGAATAATGACACTCTTACATTGTAAACTATGATAGTTAAGATCCTGATGTTTTACCTAGGATATAGGTTTTCTGCTTCTGTATTATATTTAACATATTCTTGTAATGTTTCCCATGAAAAACTACTTCCTTATATTTTCATTACAAATCATTTTTCTAAAATTTTAAAATAATATTCTCTCATTTCTTTTTTCTGGTATTCGTACCAACATAGAAAACATGAGGTTGACAATTTTCTTGCTAAGAATCTTATAAAATCCTAGAATCCTACAATTATACATACTGATAATAATCTAAACAATGGCACACAATTTTCATTATAAGCATCGATAATAATATCTCTTTAAAGGCTAAAATATGAAATTGGTGAATAAATTAAAAATCACCTGATGCACAATAGCAAATGTCAAAAGGAAATGAAGCTTTGCTCAGGGAAGATGAGTGAATCTCTCTCCTTACATAGAACATGAAAATTCTTGAAAATAGTATTATTTATCTCTGCCTTAGTAAATAGAATGAAATGATAAATTTAAACAGTTTACATATACAACAGAAATCTTGAGTATAAGATATCAGAGATAGGAGATAAAATTAAATGTCATTGTTTTCTTGAGACTAAGCATTTTATGAAAGCTAAGGAGAAAACTAAGAATATAGAGAATTGAAGTAGAGAGCCTAGAAAAACAGAGTAATATATAGTGAACCGATTGTATTGATGACGGATAGACTAGTGTTCTTCAAGTCATCCTGACAGAAATAATGCAAATATATGCTTTTTGTATCTTATCATAGATTTAGCCTCATTTTAACCCAGAGAAAGGCCAAAAATGCCCCGAGGCTAACCAATATAGCATATGGGAAAATAATTAAAGTTCAATGAAGCCAAATCTTCTTGCATAGAAAGTTATGCCTTACATGTAAATTAAACTAATTAGCCTGAAAGAGTTAATGCACCTTTCACAAGCACTGTTCCTAATAACGAAGAATAGTTTATGAACTGGTTGAGTCTGGTTCATAAAATCTAAGAGCCCTATAGTTCTAATTTTTATAGCTCGGAATCACAAGGCATGAAAAATTTGTAAGACTTCTCAAACTTCACAACAGTAGTTAGTAGAATAGTACTGTAATCAGGGCCCATTCTGTTACATCTGAAGATTTTAAAGCCAGTTGAATAACATCCATAAAATTTTAGTCATATGTAACCTAGGTATATAATTTAAGGTCTGCAAATTTCAGTCTTAAAAATTGATTATCTTTTGAATGGTTAGTTTTGCTCCATTTATTGCAAGCACTTTCATCATACTTTTTCAATATCCAGGAAGGAAAACTTTATTTACCTCAGTTAATAACATTTATGCTTATAAGAAGAAATAAAAATAAATCAACTAAATATCTCCAATTTTCCTAGCTTTGAAAGAAAATTAAATTTTATGATGTTTTCTATTGTATTCAAGAAATTCATTTATAATTGTTAAAAGACAGCTAAATAACATTGTAGAATATAATTATCCAACAGTCTCTCCAATCATAAGCATGACTAAATTCAAAATTATAGAAGCAGGGGGATGGGGGAGGGGATAAGAGGTTTCCGGAGGTTAAACAAGGAAGGGGGATAACATTTGAAATGTAAACAAATAAAATAACCAATAAATTTTTTAAAGAATAACATAAATTACATAGTTATCATAATAAATCAGAACAAACAAAAATCCAGTGATCCTGCAAGTGATCGTCAGAGTGTAAATATGCAAAATTCAAATTATGCTTGTAGGACTATGTATACTACACTGGATTTTTAGAAATAAGCAAATTAAGGTTCATCTCTGTCTCAATTCGCATTGTTGTTTTCTGATTTTTCTTGTGTGTTTTATATATTTCTAAACATCATCAATACTGTTAAGAACATAAGACAAAATGGGACTAAATGTATTTCCATCTGTCACTCAGGGAACGTGAATCCAGTGAAAATTGCTTTGATGTAAAACTTCTTTATAGTATATATGAAGCCTGTGTACACCTATGCATATATAAATTTTAATTTACTATTTTTTTCTGTTTTAGACAGTCATATAAAGGGAGTCTGATAGAATTGTAATGCTTTGACTTAGGTATTATATTCTGTCTTAAACTGGATTATTTATACTGAGATGATTTTGCTATGGACTGTTATTGCAGTCTAATAATTTATAGGAAAATATTATATATCCTCCCTTGGAAATATGAAATAAAATTTAAAAGATTTGCTTTTCAAATGTAGCAGGTTAAAATTTATGTATATGCTATTTCTACTTAAAATACATCTGGTCTAGAGGGCACTTCTTTAATTTAAACACATACACACACACATGCACACACACACACATACACACACACACACATATATATATATATATATAAAATATGTGTACCTGAATAACTTAACCACAACAATTTTAATTGTTGTGCTTTTTAGGCTTACATTCAGACTTCTTAAAAAATCTGTAAAGTTCTTGTCCAAAAAACTCACAATGATCTTCCTTTCCTACTTTTTTTGTTTTTGTAGACAGCTTTTCAAATGAAAGTTTTCAGTTAAATGTATTCAATCATATAATTTCATTTTCATTACTATTTTCAGAAATTTGCATTCTAATTTATGGGGGTAAAGAAATGGCCATATCATTGCTAGAAACTCATATTTCTGCATATCAGAAATTCTTCTAAATGTGTGTGTGTATGTGTTCAAATATATCATCAAAAGCAATGCCCATTTATTTAATCATAATATCATAATACATACTAGAACTAGAACATGAGAAGATAAAATATAAAACCACAACATACACCCCACTAGAAGTCCCTATTCAAGGATGAACACAGGTAGCCCTTTTAAATGGATTGCAAAACAAAGCCCAAAGTCATAAATCACACAGAGACTGGAAATGATAAACACTGGGAAGAATTCAAAGAAGATGAGAGATGCTGAGGACAGCATAAACCAAACACAACATACCACATTTGTTAAATTGTCAAATGGCAAATGTAAGAAGAAGTATTGGAGAGTCATTCTCACAGCAGACACTGTGTTCCTCTGGTCCTTATCCTTCTTTTGCCTCTTCTCCCATACTACTGCCTATGTCTCAGATCCAGAAGTTCCGTTACCATGAACTTGGACCAGGCTCCACATGATCACTCGTTCCCTGAATGTTTATTGATTGTGGCATTATCTAATGGTCTCTGTTGCAAAGAGAAGTTTCTCTGTTGATAGGTGAGGGACGATTATCTTTGGGAGCGCTGCTACCTCAATAGAAAAATAATTCTTACATTCTAAAAGAATACAATGTTGGCAGGACTGCACAGCTGAGGTAAAAGTACACTTTGAGGTCTTATGACTTAAGATTGATGTCCTACTCTCTACTCAACTGCTGTTTATTTAACCTGCCTTTAAGAGGACAAAATAATAATCAGCCTTACTTCCTTTGGATTTGCCTTGTAATCAACTTTTACTGCCTATCCTAATCTGTAGTTGCTGTCTATAATGTGTGCTATAATAATCATTTGTTGAAAACAGCAAATTAGATAAAAAGAGCCTTTTAAAAATGAATATTTGTGGTAAATATTGAAAGTAGCATTTGGATAGGGCTTAGTTTGTTCATTGGTTATCTGGGTCAGCTGGAGTTCGGTGGAATGGTGAAGTTCCATTCCTTGTAAAACTGTGTTGAGTATTTGTGAAGCTTATCCCTCATTCCTTTCTCATTTGATGCTTCCAGTGCTATTCAAAAACTATAGAAGACATAGTCACATACACACACACACACACACACACACACACACACACAGAGACACACAGACAGAGAGACAGAGGGATAGACAGAGTCTACTTTTCTTAATGTAATATGGGTGAATTTTACAAACTCTGCAGTTATTAATATTAATACATTTGACAGTTTGGGTATATCCGGATCTGTATAAGGATGACACCAATAGAGATGCGAACATATAAGGAGAAATCATCCATGGTTCCAACCCTAGATAAAGAAATATATTCAATTATTAGACGATAGATTTTCACAGCCTCTACCTCAGTAAGTTATCTAGCATCATTCAGTGAACCCTAAAATCATATACATACAAACTGCATATATACCTGCTATGTATTTATGAAGAGAAATAAATTTTTGTAAAAGCAAGGGTTAGGCATCTATCAAAATGCTGTGATGGAGAAAATGAAAAGGGGAAATGATGTGATGATATTTTACTTTCCAAAGTAACTTACTTGTTTATAAATATTTAATGTTAGGTAGCTTTATATTCTAGTCCAATAAATAATTGAGAAACAACAACAACAAAAAAAAAAAAAAAAAAAAAAAGAAGAAGGGATCTATTGGCTTTGCTAGAAACTAACAAATTCAAACAAAATAACTACTAGTAAATTTTTAAAGAAGTTCACAAGTCGATTTTTTTTTTCATCTCCCAAGTAGAATCACCTATAGATTAATAAACGGATCGCATTTTGAAGGAAAACAGAAGCTACTACAGAAAATGATCTCTCGGCAACAGAGTTCCTGAAGAGAAAAACTCTGACACACTTTCAAGATCTGTTAAGAGGCCTTAAGCAATGTGACGGCAAGATACCAAAAGGGGAGAGCTTTCTCCCATCCTGTGACTGTGTTGATTTTCATTTGGGGTTATATGTTATGAGCATGAGTCTCAGTGTCCAGAGACACTGAGAATTTGGAGAATTTATGGACACTTTGTAACGAGCTGAGGATCCTTCAAGTGACCTTCTTTAAACTATATATTTACTAGTCATATACAGGCATGCATGTAGAGGGGCCTACTTTAGGCACACCCTAGTAGCTTCAGCCCTCACTGATCCCAATTTTCTAAATTTAGTCCATGTTTTCATACCGACTATCTGGGAATATTCTCTCATTGTTTTTGTATAGGTTAATAAATCTTTTTTTTTTGGTTTGTTTGTTTTTCATATAGCAATATATTCATTTTCCCCAAATGTTTGCAATCATGATTATTTTATTTCATATGAGATGAGCACACTGAAGCTCTATATGCCAAAGGTAATTAATATTGTAAAAAAATAATGCTAAACTCATCTCATTCTGTTACAACTAAGATGCATCGGACACTGAGACTCATGCTCATAACATATAACCCCAAATGAAAATCAACACAGTCACAGGATGGGAGAAAGCTCTCCCCTTTTGGTATCTTGCCGTCACATTGCTTAAGGCCTCTTAACAGATCTTGAAAGTGTGTCAAATCCTTTTCACATCCAGCAATAAATACCACTTGAAAAGTATGTTGATATTTTACTTGTCACAACAAAAGGGAAGAATGAGAAGACACAAAGAAGGAAGAGACAGTTAAGTAATGGTGATACTACAAAATTAAAAATTCTGTTAACAATTTATTGAATTATAATTTCTTCTTCCTATGACTCAAATTTAGATTAAATGAGAAAAATGTGATTTTGAAGAATAATTTTTATCATTAGTCTG
This sequence comes from Rhynchomys soricoides, assembly GCA_019843965.1. NCBI lineage: Eukaryota > Metazoa > Chordata > Mammalia > Rodentia > Muridae > Rhynchomys > Rhynchomys soricoides. Next base: position 16,228,868 of record JADRCH010000047.1, read on the forward strand.
AAAGAAGCAGTTCATAATTATAATGTTTGATATGTGTAATCTCAGAAGTGACACAAAAGCAAAGAAATCCCGGCTCATTTCTGCATCTATTGTTTCATCTTTGATGCTTTTAGTGTGATACAGTCAGAGATGCTAACTCAGTCTCTTTTTAAATTAAGATTTTGAAGCTATTTGTTTTGTTTAGTGTGAAATGCAGCACCAATAATTAGTGCAAAGGATCTATTTTCCTACACTGGCCATCCAAATGATAAATATATATCAGAGTTCAACTTTGTTCAAAACCCAACAGGGCTGTCTTAGTTAAGGTTTTATTGCTCTGAAGAGACACCATAAGGGAAAACACTTAATTGGGACTGGCTTGCAACTCCAGAGGTTGAGTCCATTATTGTTATAACTAGAAGCATGGCAGCATGCAAGTAGACATGGTGCCAGAGAGGGATTTGAGAGTGCTACATTTTTACCCAGTCAGCAGAAGTGACTTGTGGTTCTGAGACCTCAAAGTCTGCCCCTCCCCCAGTGACATACCTCCTCCAACAAAGCCATACCCACTCCAACAATGCTAGACCTCCCAATAAATGCCACTCCCTATGGGCCTATGGGGGTCAGTTTTATTCATACCAATGCAAGAGTAACAGAGAAAGTAGCAACCAAGTGTGGGTCTATGCAAATTCTCAACTGCACATTCTTCACCCAGACAGAGCAGATGCTACAGACAGACCATCTGATACAAATAAATCTATAAATGTATAGAAAAAATGACAATTTATTTGGCAACGAATATATTAAGGAAGAAATTCAATGGAAATGTTTAAATTTTGGTGAGACAATAGAAAATGAAGTCACAATATGTAAAAACAAACTATGGGATTCAGTAAGAAGAACTCTAAGGATAAAGTTCATTGCCATAAATGTGTCCAACCAAAAATGGAGAAATTACAAAGTAACTAAAATTGAAACTTAAGTAATGAAAAGCTAGCAAAACCTGAATTAAAAATTAGAAGCAGGAGATAAGGACAGGAGGCAGGTTTAAGTAGGAAGAACAATTGGAGGGTAAAGGAGAGGAGGAGGTGGGAAAAGGGAAAACTAAAAATAAATATGCTTGAAAATCTATTATTTTACAGGATTCATGTATATAGGTATATACATATATATGTATACAATTGGAGTTGCCAGATGCAGAAGATTACCTTAATCCCAGAAGCCACAGGTTTTCAAATCGTAAGCAGAGTGTGTATCTGGTGTGAGGTGCCTCTCCTAGATTTCTTGGTCAGAAGTGTCCTTGAGACTCCTGGAACAATAGAGTCTATTGCCATTACTCCTGCTTTACCAGCAGAACTTGATGAAAAAGACCACCTTGCTGAAGATACCAGATATATAGTTTATTAACTATAGAAAAATAAAGATTCTAGTGACCAGGAAGCCCTTTTTTCTTATGTCTACAGCTCATGGAACTTGAAGGTACATTGCAGGCTTTTGGGAGAAATATTCATCAAAAGTCTTGCCTAGCTTTGAACTTTGTGATCTGCAATAATGGCTGTCTGGCATGGATATAATCATAGGTGAAATCTACACTTTATGAATATATTTAATAATCATAAGAAAACTCACAACTGGTCAAAGAGAAGAGAAAGAATGAGTATAGAGAGTTTAGCAATTTCTCTCTCTCTCTCTCTCTCTCTTACACACACACACACACACACACACACACACACACAAAATTGAGACCTAGAGAGACAGGGACAGAAAGAAATAGAAATGGAGGAAAAGAGGGTAAGAGACAAAGAATAAGGAGAGACAGAGATAGAGAAGACTATGAGTTAGTTCTCTACTCAGTTCATTCTGATTTCTCTATTTCTCTACGCCCTGAAGCCACCATATGTTCTATATTCATCAATAGGATCTTATGATATAATCAGCATATGTAACCAATGGAAACAATATTAGAATATGTTGGTTTATAGAACTTTGCTATTATGACCATCAAATTGCAATAGCATCTCCCATTCTTTAAACTGAAGTTTTACTTCTGTCAGTAGTTTTCCACCCACTCATCGTCCCTCTGTTCAGGTGCTTTTATTTGCAATTATATTTTAATTTCCAACCTAGTCAGTTTGATAAAGACTTCTTAATATATTCTCTTGTTAACACCCTCTATTCCGTGCCTGCCCTTATCTTCCTAGGCCTACCCTTTGAACTTTAACCTTCCAGCATCACTACACCCATTTTTTAAATTTTTTATACAATGTGTAGTGTGCTCTCCCTGCTTTGAATATTTCTACTTGAGTGTTTCTGATATATTCTTTGTGTTTTATCTTTGTTAGGCATTCTGGATTTCCTTCCCATCTCTCCTTTCTCATGCCCTACTCCTTCTGGAACATTGCACAGCTTCCTCACAGTTCTTTATATTCAAGACATTAACTGGTGTGTGTGTTTTTCTGTATCTATTTTCTAATGGTTTTAGAAAGTCGGTTCAGCTGGCTGCTGGTAATATAAATTGTTGGATTTGCTCTCTAGATTTTTTTCAGCTATTGAGTGGAAAGTACTGGCTTAGGATTTATTCCATTCTATAAAAGTGTATTGGATAATCCTTCAACTCAGGATGGACCCCTGAGCTTTTGCCAATGCTCATGGCAGTTTGATATTTATATCCTCTCCTTGCCAACATGTAACTAGAGTTTGCTCTTCACTGTTCAGTCACCAATGTAGAGACAATTCACAGGAAAAATTGCCTTTGATGCTGGTGACAGAGCCAAAATAAAATGTCCTCCAGTTTTGTTCACTTATATATTTACTGTGATATTCATCAGAAAGTCGTTCCATTGTTATGTGTGTAGAAGAATTTTCTTACGTTTTGATTAAAGAATGTAAGATCCCCATTCAATTAGCACAGCAAATAGTATTTTGTGTTCTATAGACAGTCCTCTTGATGCCAGCTACATTCTGTCCCACAGGCTATTTGAAATCAGACCCAATGCTGGCTGTGGAAAATGGTCAGAAACACTGGTCTCTAGGTTTCAGTTGAATGAATAAAAGATCCTGATGAAGGCTGTGCTTTGGATTAAGCTCAGAAATATTGAATATTTATTGTTGTTAAATTCTCCAGTCAGAGTCAATATTATAATACAATATCCTACTGTGAGAAAAATTTCCAAGTTCCTATTTCATGCAAAAATATTATTTTGAATAAATTTTAGGCTATATTTACAATGAGTTTTGGTCAAATCCATATTTATCTACTTTCACATGGAGTGCATCAGCCATGTTTGACATTCCACATTCCCCATGTACTCTAAAAATCAAGATGTGGTTGCCTTTAATTAGCAGACCTATACATTTAGAAGAAAAATTATATGCTTCTATTCTGAATACGCACAGAATATTGAATGGTGAAGTAAACACATGGTTTAAAAATTAACCATTACCTTGCATGAAGACAGAAATCAAAGTGGTGCTAGGCAACCATAATTTGACATTACTGAGTGGAAGTTTGAATAGTGTACAGAGAGACATACATAGGAAGAAAGAAAACATTTTTATAATAGATTCTGACTATTAGGCAAAATCTCTAACATGGCTCAGAAATGTCCTGACACCTGAAAATACTCTGTCTATGATATTCCTCCATGATTTCTGAAGAAACAAATGGAAGAATGTACTCCTTGAGGAAACTATAATGAAACTTTCTTCCCTTCCCAGAATGGCCTGTACTCAAACTTTGTTGATATTTTTGAACACTGATGCATTTTGGACTTAACCATTTTTCCTGAGAAGTGCTTGCTAATTGCTAACATGATATTCAACATGGGAGAAAGGATACTTATAATTTATTCTGAAAATCGATTGATACATATAAGTCATGACCTGAATAGAATTGTATCTTCTATGATAATAAAGTAAAAATTCTATGTTAATTTCAATTCATAAGTATCATATATAAGATTCCAGAAGTTTTATCCATTATGTAATAACTTTATGTAATAATGCATTAATGACTTCGTGGAATGTTAACTAACACCCAGAAAAGGCAAAAGAGGAAAAACACAACATAGATAATAAGAAGCATTCCAAAGCCCAATTGATAGCTGTTTTAATTTTCTTTCTTTGTATCCCTTGTCAATAACTTAGTTGCATGGGATGTAAACTGACTGGAGAGAAGATTTAATCACACTGTATTTCTGTGTTTCTGGGAAGACAAGAGAGCATCCTAAATTATCTGGCATATCAGATTATCTTACTATTGCCTGTAATTGGCAGATTATAACAGTAATTTCTTCTTTCCTTTTATTCACAGGCAAAGGAAGAATATCATCCTAAATTTTTCTACTAGTTTTTTTTTCTTCTTGTTATCTCTGATAGTTATTGTTCCTAAAATGTACACCATCTTCTCACTATGATTCAAAGCTCATCTACTGTTTACACGACTTGTTTACTAATTAAAAGCATACTTACATCTGCCAGAATTGTTTTTCCCTTCTTCTCACTAATGTCATCTGACAATGGATAATTAAGAAAACATTGTATAATTCCTTGAACATCAGCCAGTATTTTTCCTAGATGTTTATTTTGTCAGAGACTCTTGTCACTATTAAATAACCTTATCACCTAAGGTAACACATTCAATGATGAATCAAGATTGATATCTATCAGATTTGATGACAGCATCTCCATGTATAAGTTTGCTATCAATGGTATGCAAAGTGAGGCAAAATCTTATCTTCTCCTGAGAACTTTGAGTATGGCTCTTATTGGATATTTCTTTACTCGAAGGTAGAACATTGTATATCATCAAACTGGAATATAAGACTAGTCTCATTTGCCTAATTTGGCCAAAAGACATTTATTTGTAAAGTATACTCTACTCTTTGCTATTCTAGTTCCTGTAACAGAACATATTGTATTACTTTGGTTTGATCACCTTCACTTTTATGCAGAGATGCTTATTCATTTCACTGCCATTTTTTTCTTACAAAATATACCCATATGGTGAAGTTATCTGAATTAAATTTAAATCATTTTTCAGATTTCATTTATAACCAGGAAACTGACTTACTGCAATTTCCTTTTGAGAAACCATTAATAAATTCTTACTTAAAATGGACATTTTATGTTGCTTCTAGGAATGGCTACTTTCAACTGTATAACAAATATCTTTCTGGCCTCACATTACTCTGTGCTTTCTGGTAACAGTCAAGAATGTTCTTCCTTAGCCATTATGATTTCACTGTAAAGTCAATGTGCATTTTTTGTGCTGAAATCTGCTGCCTCTCCTTTTGCTGAAATATATTTTCTCACAAGTACAAATACATTATTTTTTTATTTGGTCTGTTTTGCCTAGAGTGCTCTGGAAAAACCAGATGATCTATAATGGCAGAGTTTATTAGGATTAGCTCTTGTCAAATACTTTGAAGTTCTGGAGTTCCAGAACTTTATGATATGTTGTAGTTGACTATCCCCTTACAACATAACCTCAAGCATATTCTTCTGGTTTAATATTTAGTCCTATCTCCATTTAGAGCCCAGTTGACTTTTGAGACCTCTGTCATAAACTGCCAAATGAATGCAGAGATCTGTGATCTTTATGTCTTTACCCCAACAAATGCAAGCACACCAATAATTTTATTTTATAAAGTCTCCTTCTTCTCAGATATAAAGACTGTCTGCATTTCTTCTCAGAAATCTATTGCCAAATATTCCAAGAGTATATTCCTTGTGTCATGCACACAGAAGGTCTAAGTCCATTTTCCAAATTACATCATGGAATTAGGAATACATATTTGCTCTCACATCTCTACTTATTTAGTGAGTCTCTTGGTGTCAATTCACAATAAGCCATTAAAGAATAAAGAGTCCATATGCTTATCTAGTGCCTGATGTTTCTAATTTTCATATTTAGGTCTAAAAATCCATTTATTTAGCCATAGGTCTTAGTATATTTTACTTCAAGCAAAAGATGAATATTAAAAAGAGATAAAACCAAAATGGACGAGTTCTATGGACTTTTGTATTGTGTCCTTTATCTCATAATTTTTAAATCAATGAACGCTATACAGAGACTGTCATGCACTGTATTGAATAATTTACAATATATTAAATTTGAGTAGAGAAAATATAGATACAGTAGATATTTAAGGCTATAAATTTCCCAATAATATGAATAGGAAAATAATTATAATCCTACTATTTAAAAGAACATAAGAGAGAAATAGTGTCATTAATAGTAATAAATTATTCATTTTAAGAAGTATTATTATGCTGAGATAGCACTTTCTACATTACTAAATTTAAATATATATAATACAGATCAGTTATGTGAGACATATTGAAAAGCAGTAAACACCTAATTTCTGAATTTTAAGGTATTTTGAGGTATAATATATTTTATTAAATCTCTGTTTTTGAAACTTTACATGTATGTGTGTCTGTACCTGAGTATAGTTGTATGTGTGTCTCCATTTGTGTCTTTGTCTTTGTGTGAGTGCCTATCTTTCTATTTATCCTATGTACCTCTCTCTCCCTCTATCTGTCTCTGTCTCTCTCTGTCTCTGTCTCTCAGTCTCTCTTTGTCTCTCCGTCTCTCTCCCCCTCCCCTCTGTGTATACATGTATAGGGCAGAGGACAACTTTTGGGAATTGGTTCGTTTCTTTCAATACTTAGGTCCCCAGCGCAGAATCTGAGAGTAGGCCATCTCACTGGCCCTAAAATCTCAACTAGCATTTTAATTGCTTATTCTCATGCTTACAAAAAATATTTTTTTCTAATGCTGATTGTAACAATGCACAATAACTTAATCTTCTAGTTTAAACATGTTTTGAAGTCATTATATTAATTGTGAAAATTTTCAACTTGCCTTTTTCACCACAGAACTCCCTGTAATAATCTCTATTTCAATACATAGCTTTCAGCAAATTTTACCTTTGATTTCAGCTTTTCTGTGCCATTTTGTTTATTTCTTATAGTATCAATTTTATCAGGGGAGACTCTTCACTGACAGACCCTTAGATGTTGAGGATAAAGACAGTGAAGTACAGCAGGCATCTTCAGGGTGAGCCAGTGCCCCTTGTAGTTATTGTAACTGCTTCCATGCCATCACCACTAATTTGTTCTCAATTTTTTATTCATCCATTATATATAAAATATATATTATATGTATATATCTCTATATATGTATTTATGTACATACATACAAATATATGTATATATACATATATATTTGATCTAATTTTTCTTCATATTCTAAGAGCTCTTAACATAATTTTGTTCATGTTCTTCAGATATAAAATTTAATTTAGTCATTTATTTCTTGCTAGTCATATTTTTCTTTGTTTTTCTTTACTATTGAACTACTAAGTAATCTACTTAGCGCTGCCCATTCCTTGAGGTAACAGCCTATTCACAGAGGTCTTGTAAATAAGTTTCTAAAAGAATTTTGTAAAGCAGAGTCTCTCTTGCCATATAGTCACTCTGATTACAGGCATATAAAATGTAAAGGTTCATTAAATGATCTACCAAATATCTCAGTAATAGATCATAAAGGAGTGAGATGTGGATTACACAGTTGCTGTAGTGTAAGCAGGCTTTGACATATGATGAGAGCAATTCATGGTGATTTTTACTCTCAAAGTATGGGAATTAGTAAATGCAAATACAAATCTATGGGAAATGCAGGGTTTGAAATTATATAAAGTAGACTTTTGGGGTTGATCTTTGTTTTCAAAATTACTGTATATGTGTTCATAAAACAACACACTGAAGGTAATCCTGTAAAATACGCAGTAATTTTAGAGGGGATGTTGAAGTTCCAATGATACCACTTGGTTGGATAATCATAAAACATGTAGGAAGAGTAAATTTAGGTTAATCAAAATTTAAAGGACCTAACCTCTACACAGGATTAAAAACATGACTTTTTCCAAGTTTGTTTTCCATAGCTGTGGAAAATGCTGTGGTCAAAAGCAAACTGAGGAGGAAAGGATTTCTTTCTCTAAATTCACAACAGTCCAATTCTGAGAGAAACCACAACTGGAACCTAGGCAGAAGCAATGGAGGAGTGCTGCTGCTCACTGGCCTTCTCCTTCTGGGTTTCTTACAATGCTTTCTTATACAACTCAGAACCACCTGAGTGTGGTTGGCACCACATAGAGAAGACTGAATGATTCCAAAATAATTATTAATCAAGAAAATGTCAAACATACTTGTGTATAGGTAAATCTTATGGAGAAATTTTTGAGAGTCCCTCTTCCCAAGGGATTTTAGCTTGCATCAAGTTGATAAAAACCTAACCAACTCACTTTATTTTGTGTATATAAGTATTTTGGCCCCATGTATGCACATATGTAACATGCATATCTTGTTGGTTCATGGAAGTCAGATGGAATTCTAGAATTGGAATTATCAACCATAATCTGCTTTGTGGGTGCATAAAAGGGAACTTGGGACATCAATTATCTTAACAACTGAGGCATCTCTCCAAACCCATACTTACTTCTTGAATCATGAATCCAAATGTTATCTTTTTAGACTTATGGAATGATTTTTTTCTACAGATTTATTGTAATAAATATTATATTTGTCTGAGTACTTGACATAATTTTTCTATGATGACAGTAAGTTTAATCTGCAATCTTTCATATTAACTGTGAACTGAACTCTACTTTATGTATATCCTTGTACTTCTGATAAAATGAGGTCTAGATTACTAAACAATAGGCAAACATATTCCACATACTTAGCAAATAGAAAATGAAATGTAAAACTACATTAAAATTCTATAAGTCAACCAATATAGGAATAATAATCATTATGAACACAATAAATGAAAAAGGCAATCAGTAACAAAAGTGTTGGTAAACTGTGTGTTACAGTTTAAAACAGGTAAAACAGCTGTGTAACACACAGCTGATGAAAATGTAACTTGGTCCAAACATGAAGTAAATAAAGAAGACCTCTTTAGTAAAGATAGTAGGGATACTATACCTAAATTATAATCTGACTATACCACAGCAGCACTGCATATACATGTTCACCTTGGCACTATTCAAATCTCCAAGTGTCTTTGAACAAACAAATTGGTTAAAAAAAAACCTATACCTAACTAAATAAAGAGCAACATAATAGTGTGGCTACAGAGAAAGGGTAATTTGATTTTGTTGCTGGGAATAGTGCAAATTTGTGTTCTCACTATGAAAATCCATGGGTCCCCTAAAAGCTCAATAAATATACCCCATGATTTCTCTATTATGACTTTTTCACCTATACTCACACAACTCCACATTTTACTACATAAACACTAGCTCTTCCAATGCTGCTCTATTCACAATAGCCAAAATATTGAAATAGCATAAATGTCCTTAATTGATGAATTGATAATGAAAAGGTGATGTATTTACACAGTAGAATATTATTCATCTATTAAGAAAATATGAAATTTGAATGGAAGTGGAAACAATCATTCTAACTGAGGTATCCTAGACAGAGGAATGCAAACATCACATTTTCTTTCCATTTAAATGTTAGCTTTTGTGCTTTAAATTTGTGTTTTCTTTGGGATATTGATACAAGTTGGGAACTTGCAACTGATCAGTAGAAAGAGGAAAATCTATCAAGCAATGGAAGGAACAAAATACTAATACAAAAATAGAGGTGGGGAAGAGACATGAAGGACAAAAGTTTTCCAAGATTATGAAGGACATATAATGGAGGGAAGATATATCATCCCCACTGGTTTAGGAATCTTTGTAGAAAAAGGCAAAGAAGCATTGCAATTCAGAGGTGGTAGCTAACTCCGTGAAAACTAAATTTTATGGACACAACAGAGTAGATGCAAAAATACACAAATTACATTGATTGTGTCAGCACAAGACTTGAGTATACTCAGCCAGAGAAATTCTAAAAATGGGTGAGGGTAGGGCACTTAGTTTTGCCTTTAGCTGAGATGCTAACAGGATTTGACAGTATCGAGAAAGGTATTGAATTTCATTTAATGACATGGCCTCTTAGAAGTTAACAAAATTGCAAGGTAAGCCTTTTACTCAACAGTAGTTGGGACAATACAAACCCAACTCACTCTAGAGGTTTACAATAGAGATGGTGAAAGAAAGGGAGAGACAGAAGAAAAGAATATGAGAGACAGTAGTAAAGAGAAAAAGGAGAGAAGGTAGAGAAACAGAGAGACAATGTTGTGGGTAGAAATAGGAGGAGTTGGAGAAAGGTCATTAATATAACAAAAATAGATTATATGAAATTATCAAAGAAAATATGTTAATGCTATTTTTACAAAGATATAAAATGGGAAAATATAAAAGATATTTTTCTATGATTTATAACAAAATAATTTCCATGGAGATTAACATACTTAAACATAACTTTAATTCTATTTATAGGATCTTCATTTAAGTTAATGTTGATCAGGAAAGAGGTCTCAGAGATCATATATCATTTTTATGTGAAATGTTATTTAATATTGGATGTATACTATTTCTCTGACTCATTTCAATAGCACAGTTATCGAAAAGAAGCAAACATATACCAAATAAAAACATGATAAACCCAAGCCATTGAAAATAGCATATATTTCTTTCTCTGTTCAGCAATTAAAACAGCACAGAATACAACCTTGAGTCAAAAAGATTAGGTGCAACAAGAAACAAAATATAAACAGCTTATACAGAATTAATCACTGCTTGCAATTAGTTATAACAACATTAATGAAAATCTTTTTATGAAGAAACTCTCAAAAAGTCTAATGTCATAATTTTACTAAGTTGAATTCAGTTAACTTTAATAATTAAAATGCACTCACACATACTTTGCTCAATTACTAAATGTGATCATAAAAGAGTGTTTAGAGCTGTATGGAAATTAAGAAACACTTGAAAATCAAGTATTTTTCCAAAGTTTTAAGTGTAGGTAATCTAATTTTGAAAAGAAATATGTCAATCAATCAAATGAAATAGATTTAATTTCCCCAAGTCATTGAGAAACTGTTTCATTAAGTCAAATATAAGATATGATTGATTCTACTATCCATATGTTTAATAGAATTTCAAAGGTTTTTAGAAACTATTAATATTTTAACAACTGAAAACAATTCTTCAGAGATTCTTTAGATTTTATTAAAATTGTGTTTCATTTATACAATTTTTCTTAAAGATTATTCAGACAAAATTTCTTCTCATTGATATTATGTTATACAATATAAATCACCTATACTATGTGTGTATAACACTGCCTGTTATCTTCTCTGATTTATAAAACTAATAATGCTTTGAAAGTGTATAGGTGATCTTTATGGGTAGAACTTTACTTCTGCAGAATACTCTTACCAAGTTAAATGAGCAACCAAATAGCAGAAGATGGAGAAAATCATATTCACTTCTTTATTATTTTTATTAGTCCTCTGAGAATTCTGTCAATAAAAGAAAAAAAGTGTACAAGTGACTAATAATAGAATTACTTATTCATTTTACATTGAAAAAGTTACCAATTGATAAGATATGATGAGATTATTATAAATGTAATATATATGTCTTTCAAAAGAATCTAATCATTATTTTCCTTGAAGTAATTCTCCATGCACTGAACAATGTCTGAACAAAATACTTCTATGAGTTTTTGTGTATGTGTATGCGTGTGTATATGTATATGCTTCTCTCTGTGTGTTTTCTTTTGTGTCTATATATGTGAGTATGTATATTAGGTTCATGTCTACTGAATGTGTATGTGTGTGTGTATCAGTGTGTGTATACATGTGTATATATATATAGGTGTGTGTATATCTTTGTAGGTGTATATGTGTTATGGATTTGTGTGTGTGAGTGTGTGTGTGTGTGTGTGTGTGTTTGCACACCCAGCACACTGCAGCTGCCGAAGTTGGAGTATACTTTACAGGAGTTTTCTCAGTCACTTTTCTCTTTTCAAAATGTGGGAATTGACACACAAATTCAGGTGCTTAAAATTAGCTTCAAATGGCTTTACCTACTCAGCCATTTCACCAATTGTTTATAATAAAGTAGAAGGTATTGTAGAAATGCAGTATACTACTGTAACATTTTGATCTTTAGAAAAACTAAATAAAATTGCTCACAAAGGGGGAGGAATGGAGGGAATTGCGAGGGAAAGTGGATGGGTTGGGAAAGGGGAAGAGGGGAACATGATGTGGTACAGGATTGGGGGAAAGGACTGAAGCCCTGAGGGTCAGCAGAAAGAATGGAAACAGGCAATCTCTGCAGGTAGGAGGTTGGGGTACCCTCTAGAATGTACCAGACACCTGAGAGATGAGAGACTCTCAAGAATCAAAGGGAGTGCCCTACAGTAGGGAGAGGGAACTTGTAGAGTCCACCTCCAGCAGAAAGTCAGGGCATCAAGTGAGGGATGGGGTTGCCATCCCACAGTCAAAATTCTGACCCAGAATTTTTCCTGTCTGAAAGAGTTGCAGGGAGGAAAAGAAGGTCCAGTGACAGGCCCAAAGTGGGGTCCAGCTCAAGGGGAGGCCCCAATACCTGACACTATTACTGAGGCTAGGAAGCGCTCACAAAAAGAGACTTATTATGACTGTCCTCCGAAAGTCTCAACAAGAGGCTGAAAAAGTCAGATGCAGATATTTGCACCCAATCAATAGACAGAAGCTGCTGACCCATGTGATTGAATTAGGAAAAAGCTGGAGGAAGCTGAGGAAGAGGGTGACCCTGTAAGAGGATCAGCACTCTCAATTAACCTGGACCCCTGAGATCTCTCAAACACTGGACCATCAACTAGACAGCACACACCAGCTGATATGAGACCCCCAACACATATACAGCAGAGGACTGCTGGGTCTGAGTCGAGTCAGAGAAGATGCACCAAACCTCAAGAGACTGGAGTCCCCTGGGAGTTTAGGGGTCTGGTGGGATGGGGTTTGATGATAAGGGTGGGGGCATTCTTATAGAGAGAGGGGGCAGGGAGGAGGTATGGGATGTGGAAGAGTCAGAGGGTTGACCCGGAGAAGAAAAAAATCTGGAATGTAAAAATAAATAAATAAATAAATAAATAAATAAATATTGAAAAGAGAGAAGGTGTTTTTCAGTTTCAGAAAGAGAGATATATACTAAGTGATTTGTAACAAATTAACATTCATGAGAAAAGATTTACCATTAGAGTAACTATACTAATTAATTTATGAAGGCCAATTTCTCATGACAGATTTAACTCTTGCTATGCCATTATCTGTTAAATTTTCAATCCATGATTTTTGGGAGAGCACTGTGAACCCTGGTAGTCAATGAACAGAGCTCTTCCATGTTCATATACTTGCTAGTTTATCTAACACTATTACTTAAAATAGCTATGTGTTAGAATTGTCTCTCATAAGTCAATAGGAGTAGGTAAGACTTCTGTCAGGAATAGTGGTTCAGATAGCTGAGAACAACCTTCCTATTGGCGACAGTCTAAAAAGCTAGACAGTATAGATATTTTAAACTTAATTCTTGGCTTCAAAGGACATTAACAACTGCCAAGAATTTTGAAGCCAAGTTCCATAGAATAAATGCAAAATATATCTGCAACCTAAGTCAGACTTTAGAGCAATTTTTCTGTGTGAATTTGCCTATTTCAATCTTGGTAGCAGAGTACCTGAGCTGTGTCCTGAGAGTCACATGAGATTAGAGGGGGAATGTGCAGACAAGACGTGGTGGGACATGGAAACCCTGCTAAGTACACCTCTAGGTTCTACTCTCTGATTTTCATTTTGTCAGACATACAGTTCTTTGTCAGAGTCAAAGAGTATCTTGAATTATCTTAACACATAAAACTACAAAACCATGACATTGATTTCTTAAGCTTGATACATATGAAAAAGAAATCACACATTAAAAGATGATATTATCATATGCTTTATTATTTCAAAATATTTCACAAATGTCTTTTTCTGTGCACTTCAAAGTGGCCTAAAATATAGGATAAATAACTGTATGAGTCACGAAAGAGCAGCTAACACTCGAAGCAAACCGTTAGGACTTCCAGATGCTCTAGTTATCATGACAGTAAGTGAGATGGAGTTTTTTCTTTTACTTTTTAATGACTGAAGAAATATAAAAAGTCATAGCAGTCTTTGATGTGAAGAATAATTTTTAACTTAAAAACAACTGTTTTTTTCTGTTTTGCCAAGTATGGTGCTATATGCCTGTAATCTTAACTGCTTTCATGGGTGATACATGGGCACAGCATATCATAGGTCAAGCTGTACTACAGAATGAATGCAAGGGCAGACAGTACAGCTTGTATTCAATGAGAATTTAACAGGATAGAAAAATATTTCAGACAAACGATGTTTTTGCAAGCATACTCATTCTCCTGTATCAATCCACAGTGCTGAAAATATGAGAACATTTCATAGTAACAAAATATTACTAAAATATTAGTAGCAAGTACCAAATGTACACGAAAGAAGAGAAAGATAAATATGTGCAGTAAAAAAAAATTATGATTGGTAGCACATGGTATAAATTATGAGATGTTGAGAAAAGATGCAGCTCTAATTGAGTAGAGAAGATAGAAATATTTAAATCTTAATATTTTCCTGAAATTATGAATATATTAATTTCAATGAGGTTTAACCAATTAGGAATATGGATTCAATAATAGCAACCAGATGATAAATATAATTTGCTGATGGCTGTGGCTGGAGGAAGAGTTAGTTTCCGTTAGATGTTCTTCATGAAAGTGGATGATCCCAGCCCATGCTTATGTGGGCAGCATTAATTGTTACTGATTAAAAATATAATAATAAATGGAGGACAACATTCAAAGAAAGATTTGGAGAGCCCTAAGAAGAGGAAATAGGGGTCAATAAAGCATAGATATGATCATGACATACAAGATATATGTATGAAAATGTCAAAGAATACATGGAAATATACATCTCAATTAAGCTGACATTATGTGAGATAAAGGTAGTCATTCATACGTTATAAATGATTATCAACAACAGGTATTAAAACCAGGAAAGTGTTTGAACCATTAATTTGGATAAACTATTTGCAGTCCACATGTGATGTGAATTAAGTGTATAAACTTATGGTAATATAGCTTATTTTCCTAAGAAGCTAAACAAAATTTATGACAACCTAAACATTTTTTTCCATAGGTTAAATAGACTTAGGAAAAAAAATAACTACAGTGTAACTATTTACAAAGTATCTAAGTCAAAGTAGTTATGTATAATCTGTATTTTGTCATGTATGTTTATTTATTCATATCATGTGTACATATTTTCACATAAAATCATGTGCATATATACTATATATATGCACATATATACCATATTGGCTGTAATTGATGTCAACTATAAGTCATAGTTTTATATGCATATTCTTCATATTCCTAATATTTTATACCTGTTGAGAAAATCTGGCTAACAAAAGTGCTTCCAGAAGTTATGAGAAAAAATTTTCTGTGTAGTTATAATGAAGTAGATGCAAAAAATATGGGCACATTAATTCTGTATCTATTCTGTAATTGATTTTAAGCAGTTTTCCCTATCTACAGGAAGACTTTTTGGCTGAGAGAAGTTTTTGTGTATCTGCAACAAATATGCAGAAAGGAACAACTTACGAGAGAAGAATTAGATAGAAATGTGGTTTGAGCTGACACTTTCCAAATTCCATGTCCATGGTAGGTCTAGCCTAACCACAAGTATTTGGGCTGTAGAGGAGTATAAAAAATGGAGCTGTTGATGGCATAGGGAGCTAGAAACAGAAACAAAGACTCTGGAGACACAGCATGATCCTCAACAGGATGTTTTTTAGTTGCCTGCATTCTCAAAGTACATGCTATAATCTAGAGATTTTTATAATACACCATACTATAATCACCAGCTGGGGAGAAAGTGAAAGTATTCTATGCCTGTTTCTGTACACAATATGTCATATTTAAGCTGTATCATTCATTAATATCGCAAAAGTCACCAAACCATAGGAAAAAAATAATCTTGAAACACTGGAAAAATAAAGCATGCTAGAATGTAATTTTCAGGATTTTATGAACAGGAGTATACGTAATGTTTCTTCCAAAGCATTCCATCCCTATTTGAGAACACCATCATTTTTATCTCGAGTTTTCAACATCAATATCTCTGATATTTTTCAGTCTGGTTGTGATATAGTTGGCTTAATTAGTATGCCAAAATATAATATTATATACATATACCTGTAATATTTATAAAGAAGTTAAAGGAAACAATGAGACTTAATTATGATGTCTTAGTGTAACTGTTTTCTCTGCTTTGTTGACTGAATGCATTGAGCTTTAATTAGTGTAATTTGCCAAAGCATGTGATGAGTTAGGAATGCCAGTACAAAACATTCATAATTTAGAACACACAATTTAGCTTCTTCTGCCATCTCTTTGGGGCATGATGTTCCTGCCAAGGTCAATTGTAATTTCAATGCTGCTAAATCCAGTGGTATTTGAATGCCTGCCTTGCCTAATTTTTCAACACCAGTCAACAGTGTTGATTATCCTTCCTTCTGAAAACATATGCTTTGCTATTCCTTTGACAATCTATGCATTCTTTTCTCTGGATGTCAAATATATTTCTCTTTTTATTTATTCTTGTACACATAGAGATAAGAGAGTTCCCAAGCCTACCATATGTTAAAAAGTCATATTTTGAATAAACTAAATATCAAATAATTTCATTGCCAGTCTCCAGAATATCTGTATGTGGTCTTTTCCCTGATTTGCTTTACAGAAAAGTTTATACAATGTGGCCTTAATATACATGATTTTGTAATGTGGGATAGAGGTAGACAGCTTCTTCTTTTCCTGATCTTGTACACATTCAAAATTCCTGGTCATATTAAGCTTTGTCTCTCAGTATTTACTCTCTTTAATGAAACATGCTTTTACATTTGTATGTTTAATTTATGTTTTAACTATTTACTCTATGTTCAATATTTATAGTCCTTAGACTATAACATTTTTTTCCTCAGGTCTTGATCCAGCTTATTACCTCCATCATGAGTAAAGCAAAAACAAATCAGATACATTGAAAACTGTGAGTATAATAATTTATATCTATACAACATATAAATATTATATATGTGTGTATGAATTATTACTGTGTTATTTTCACAGTCATGCTAATATAGTTTTCGAAATAAGAAAAGCTATTTTAACCCATTATTGAGTTATTTAATATTCTTCACATCTTTGATATTTTTACTCAAAACCAGGGTGGTTCAGTGAGACAAATGATACTGTCTCTGCTCAAAAGTGTTTATTTCATAGGCACATTGAGTAAGAAGACACACAGTAGTGCTTTTGTCCAGTTGTGAGCTGACATCCCCTCCTACAAATTGAACCACTGAATTACCCTGAAAATATGCTTCAGGTGAAGAGGTTCAGCAGGGACCACTCTGAACTGCTTCTGTTTCATAAATCCACTGTACGACACATAGCTGACATCACTGCCTTGGGCCTTCCTTGCCCTAGAATACTAGTATTCATACCATGAAGGATTAAATTCACTCTGGTTGATGTGGTCCCAAATAATTAATATGCCCTTTCACACAGATTCTTGATCATTTTCCATGAAAAAAAAAAATAAAGATGCTTTTGGCAGAGTATGCTGACTAGAATATGCTGCATTGGTTTTTTGTTTGTTTGTTTGTTTTTGTTTTGTTTTGTTTTTTTAAGTTTATGGCCAACTGCCACATTTACAGGGTATCTAAATCAATACTTTCACATGAAAAATGACCCTGAAACATTATGCAGTTAAGCCAAAATTTCCACAACTTCTGGCACACTAATACTTATTCCAAAATAACAAGCACATCAGGAAAATCTGACCTAAGCATCCAGTTTGAGACAGGTATTCCTCTCTGTTAACTTTATTTGGTTAAGTATTTTTACCAATCTAAGGTGTGAATCGTACAATTGTGTGTACATATGCGTGTGCTAGTGTGTGTAAACGTGTATACACAGAAGAGACTATGGAGTCCAGAGGTTGACACTGGGTTCCTTCCTCTAGCACTCTCTACTTTAATTTTAGAGACAAAGTTTCACACTGCACCTCAAGTTTCCTGACTGGACCAGGTGGGCTGCCTTTGGGGTTCATCCTTTCCCATCTAAGCAGCAACGAAAATCATGTTCATGCCACCATTTCCCTGGTTTCCTACTGGAGACCTGGAAAGCTACCACAAGGCCTCATGAGTGTACAGGAAAACGTTCCTGCCTGAGCTATCTTCAGGGTCCAGAGGAGATGGTCACGTTGTCAGCTGACTTCTCCTTATAACTGGCCTTACAGTGTAATTGCATCATTAGAGTAGACACTTAAGAAATAAAACAAGCTTATGATAATTAATTTTAATACAAAATTATCCAGCTGAGGAACAAATGCTAATAGTTATTTCTTAAGTCAGGTAGATAGCCAGGGAATGAGGTCCTTAAGTAAGCAGGCCAAACTGATTACTTTCTTTGTGACCTGAGATGTCACACTCCCAGTTTTTCTCCAAAAGAACTGGGAATATTGGAAGCCATTTTGCCCCAGAAAGCTCTGGGGCTAGCTCCTATACTGACAGTCTTTTTTCTCCAGAAGGGAGTCAAAAATCCCATCAGGAGGTCATTTGAAGAGACTCGGCCTGCAAAGTGCACCCAAGCCTAGTTAAAGTCAAGGTAACAAGGGACCCAGTCTGTTTTACAGATGATAAAACAGTTACAGAAGCCAAGACTTCCCAACATCAAATAATGCCCCAGCTCTGGAACCCCTCCTCCCCGGAAGGAGGCTGCCTCCTTGTGTGCTCTGGATCTTCTTTCTATTGCTGTCATCTTGGCCATGTGCTGTGGACTGCAATGTTCTCAGCTGGTAATGCATTACATGATGGGCAAAGACCCAAGAAATGGAAGCAGGCAGACAGCCCAGCCGCTAGAGTTCTAACCTCCCCTCTCACTCTACCTCTTCTATGAATTTCTTAAAGTAGGACAATGACAGAGATCATAGGAAGGGAGGAAAGATAGGGAAGAATGAAAGATGTTGATTATTCTTATCCATACATTGAAGCTATCCACTCTGCTCCTTTGAGATTGGAAAATGGTGATAATGAAGAAATAAAGCAAAATTATACTCTGAGGTTTGCTTATGACTGAATTATTTTGTCCTCTGGTATTATTAGATTTAACTTATTGCAGAGGTTCATCACACCTTAAATTAAAAATAATGTTCTCAGTTACACATGAATTGCTTTATTAAGTATTTTAGCTTAGCCACATAGGCATATCAAGTTAATGATCATAACCAACAAGCATTACTTTTGGTAAAATAAGAATTTTGACATTTGTTCCTTGATAAATTGCTTTGAAACAGGCAAAATAGTTTCTTCCACAAGTGTCCAGTGGATTTTCTTGCATAAAGTACATTTTCGTGTCAGACTAATCTCAAGGCCAAAAACATGCATAGCTCTTCTTTTAGTTTCTCCTTCCTTATACAAAGGTATATATTTCTCTTTTACTATTGTAAGCATACAATCAACTTCTAGGATGTGATAAGCTTTTACTAAAGACCTGCTTGTATAAAGCTTTCCAGTAATGGTTTCCCTCTTAACTCACTACCTAATTCCCATTCAATGCTTATTTCTTCTTAAGTGTTATTTGCTCTGAGCAGTTTCCCTAACTCTCCATTTAATTAGGCACTTCATTTTATTTTTATTAAGAATACTTTAATTATGTAGTTATATATGTTTATGTGTTTAATGTTTAATTTTACAATTACTCTGAATGCAAGAAAGAAATGTGGCATATTATTACCTTAAATTCTTATCAACAGAAAAATAGCGTTCTTTTTTTTTTTTTTTTTTCCCAGTAAAATAAAAGCAGCTAGTTTGGCATTACTTTGTTCACCTTCTGAGGTGCTCATGGAGGGCAAAGGTTTGTATGATAAACATTTCCTAGAAAATGCTAAATGTACACTCTCCCATTCACAACCCATGAGAGAACAATGTAAGAATTATACTAGTGAGCCAATGTTTTTGTTTTTTTTTTTTTTTTTAAATTTGGTTTACTAACACGCATGTAGGTTACATAAATGGAGAATAGACAGCTCAAAATAGCTAAATCATCAAAAATCTTATCCCAATACAGGTGCTGACTATTGAAAACTGCAGCCCTACCTTAAAATGTTTTATTTTACGCAGATGAGTATATAACTGCATTTATATCTGGGTGTCATGTGTTTATCTGTTATGTACAGAAGCCAGAAAAGGGTATCTGGTCACCTAGAATTAGTTATGGATAGTTGTCAGCCGCCATGTGGCTAATGAGATTTGAGCCTAGGTCCTCTTTAAAAGCAGCCAGTGCTTTTAACCATACTCATAGATTGGTGACTTATTCAACCATCATCAGAGAAGCACCTCCTGATGCAGATGGCAACAAATGCAGAGATCCACAGCCAGACATTATGCAGAGAGATGTAGAGACCTCAGACCACATAGCTCTAAATGAGATGTTCCCATATATTCCTCCCTTCATAGATAAGGGAACCCCACTGATGAGGTAACAGAAAGAGAGTTAAAGTTAGAGGGAACAGAGAGCACCAAGAGAACAAAGACCTCTAAATCAACTGGACAAAGCTTATATGGACTCCCAAAACTAAAGCACAAGCATGGAGCCTACATGGCTCAAATAGGTCTCTAATTCTTGTGCCTTCTATTGGGGCTCTTTTCTGTCTTTTGTGTTGCTTGTCCAACATCAATATGATGGTTTTTACTTTACTGTATTTTGTTTTGTTATGTTTGGTTGTTATCTCTTAGAATCTCACTTTCTAATGAGAAACAGAGAGAGACTGGATCTGGATGGGACCAGAGCAAAGGTGAAACTAGGAAGAGTGGAGGGATGGGAGACTGTATTCAAGAGATATTGTATGAGAAAAAGAATTTATGCTTAGTAAAAGGAGAACATAATTATGACTGAAATAATTTCTAATAGAAGACTTCGGGTTGCTATGATAACTGTAATAAGCAAATGAATAAATTAAAAAAGAAAACTGCGACCCTACATTTGTCTGTCCAGCTTATCCACAGGTCTACAGTCCAAATCCTCAGCTCCCTGCAATTCACCTGATCAGAGTCTCCTCCATCACCAGTTGCTTCTACCTTTCTGTACTGCTGTGAAGAGGTGGTGAGAATATTCCAAGTTCTAATTCATGTGTAAGTGCCCTTCTCTTACCCCCTGAAGCTCATAAAGCTGTCCCTCCTACCTAGAGAAGTGTTATAATGAGAAGGCAATGACCAATAACTCAGGACAGAAGTTGTGAAGGACAGATAGTAGTAAAAGAAGGAATTTAGAAATACTCCCTATAACTAAATGACCAGTTGTAAAATCAAGAACCAAACATGTTCTTAGTATTTATTTATTTTGGTATGTGTTAAATATTTTTAAATTTTCTATATTAAAATCTTATATAATACAAAGTAATTAAAAAATCATAATATTTGGTTATCACCAGGAAATGCTCAGGGTATTGTTATCTGGAAGTATGTTGATTTGTACTGATTCAAATATTAGGTATTGTTAAAGCAGAGGCACATAAGACCTGAGTTGACAAGAGGTAGACTTATGATAGATAATTTCAAGTTTTAAGTTGGTTGGACCAGAGTGTGTAGATATCATGACATATCTTCTAGTAGATAATTTGGGAGGATGTATTTATAAGATATTAAATTATAAATTTGAGGATTAAGAGATAGCTTAATGGATAAAAATCTTAGTGCGAGGACCTTACTTCAAATCACTGGAACTTGTACATTAGAATTGGAGAAGCTTGAGATAGGGTCTCATTGCTGCTACCTGGTCCATAGCCAAGCTTCAGGTTCATTGAGTAAGTTTTTCTCTAGAGAATAAGGTGGAGTATAACAGAACAGGTACTCAGTGTGCTTTCTGCCTTCCACAGAAGCCTGCATGAGCCATTATACACACATAAGTCCATTTAAATCTACAAATTTAATTAACATACATTGAGTTCCAGCAAAGGTAATGAGATGATCACTGTCTGCAGTTTAAGTTTGTGACTGTGATCATCTCATCACCTTTGCTGGTAAACTGCAGACAAAACAGTGACCCTGCCCATACTCCAGCTGATTCCTAGATATCTGCCCAGCTTTTTGACTTCGGTTGTTGTCTATGCCCACTTACATATCCATGGTGACTGCTACACTGCAGATTCAGGTTTTAGAATCCTGTGAGCCGGTTGTGTAGAATAAGATATTTCCCTCTGAGTTTTACTCAGTTTATCAGTTCTGCTTTTTTGAAGAACACTGACTAATACAGAGATTTAAGAAAAGTTTAGAAAACATTTGATGAATATATGATCACATGTCTAAATGGGAAGATACATGAAGAAGCAGATTTAGTGGTCTGTTCAGTATCTTAAGGTCACCTGTGAGACAAATAAAATTAGGAACCTCCTGTACCAGTTATTGGCCTGTTGGTTAAAATTAAATATAGACTTAGAATGCATCTCTATTAGATACCTATTAATTATATTTGTAGACACCAAAGGCCATTTATTCTATCCAAAGTTGACCTGAGAAGTAGAGCCTTGAATGTGTGATGTTTAACTGATACAGAAGCTATGCCCAGCTATGCTATCATTCTTCTAAGACAAATCTATAACACAACTATATTTTAAATTTAAATGAAGATGATATATAAACATCTTTCATCTACTCGACATTCTTCATCTTCAAATTCCTGAGACAAAAATGAAAGGTAGAAAGCTAATCTATGTAAGCAATTTCATTCATTTTTCAACTAAGAAAATTTTTTTCATGTAAATTGATGATTGAGTTCATAAAATTATAAATATAAGCATTTAGAGAGTGGATGAATAAATGTACCTCATAGAAAAATTAAAGAATTAATACATGGAATAGGCAAAAATGCTGGTGAATCTCACACAGTTTTATGCATCTAAAACCTTTAAATATAAATTTGGAAATGCTTCATTAAGCTGAGGATTAAGATCAAGGCATTTGTTGCTGAATATCA
The DNA here is from genome assembly GCA_019843965.1 of Rhynchomys soricoides. NCBI lineage: Eukaryota > Metazoa > Chordata > Mammalia > Rodentia > Muridae > Rhynchomys > Rhynchomys soricoides. The sequence continues at coordinate 16,251,881 of JADRCH010000047.1, forward strand.
GTTTCATGTGTCCGGTGACTTCTAAAAATTTCACACAGTAGCTGCAGCATTCAAAAGCTTAAAACTTTATGAGCATGATATCTGGGAAATGATGCACCAAATCCATAAATCCATAAAAACTTTCCAGGACTTTTTCTGGGTTGTAGCCTAAGGTTTCTGAAGACTGTCTCATGGTTTATGTTCTTTCAGCTCGGCTGTGTCCCGTTCCATTTTAATAGTGTTGTAACTGATGATTTCTGGTTTAGGAGAAACAAGCCTGTGTGATTAAAGGGTTGTTGTTTTGAGAGAATTTAGATTTCCTAAAGAGAAATATTTTTTTTTCTTTGAAAGCATGTTTTTCTCTGTGACCTTAAATCTCAAAATCTTTTGGGTCCTACTTGGAACACCGCTGGTTATATCTGTCTGGGGATCAAAAACATGTTTTTCATTTACACTGCAAAATAGTCCCAATGAGAAGCATTCCTTACAAAGAGAAACCCAGTCACCTCACACTCCTAAGAATAAGAGAGGACATCACAAACCAAGGAAGAAAACACCCACCCAGCAAAGCCAATCCCAGACATCAGTACATAAAATTACAGTTATCACCATTATTTTTCTTTGTTCTTGTTTTAATATTTTTTGGGTTCCATAATAATTGGCATAGATTATATTCTTATTCTTGGGAAAGGACAGATCATTTTTTTCCTGTTATTGATGTGTGTGTTAACTTTAAAAGACTGAGAAGTGGAAGGCTTTGTTGTTGTTGTTGTTGTTGTTCTTGTCTAGAGAGACTGAGTATAGTACTTGGGCTTTTGTACTGCTGGAAGAGTGTGAAGATGCATCACTTTGTGTCCAGAAGAGGACCAGTGTCTCAGGGGATGTGTTCTTGATACCATGGGTTTTCCTCTGGCCTTCAGAGTCTCCCTACATTTCACTGCATTGCATTCTGTAGCACAGATCCTGACATGTCTTTGTTAACCCATGATTGCCATATTGATGATTAGAGCAGTTTGTGTGTACCCTTCAAAGAAAAAAATTTTTAGGCGATTTTGCTCATGTTTGGATGATGAGACACATTTAAACGTGCTGCAAGAAATTGCTGCCCTTCTTTGAAGACACTATTTCTTTTCAGAGCTCTAATAAATTTTCTTCTTTACATCAGGAAAAACTATATTTGTTATATTTCCCACTAGAGTCTAATGAATATCTATTAACTGTATACTCATATACATTAATTTTCTCTTTGAAGAATCTTTCCAAAAAGCAGTGTTCCCTTTTGCTCCTAGTCTTTAGCAAAATATTTGGATACTTATGTCCTGTATTTACTTCCCTTCAAACACAACTCTGAATAGTTTCAGTGAGTGTTATTTTTGCACAAATCCCAATGAGATTCTATAGGGTGAGTTTGGTGCTTTTCCAGCTTCTTAACATAGAGGGATTTCCTATAGAATCATGATTTTATATTTTTTATTCCTCTATAAGAGGATAAATAGATGATCCTGAATGTTTTACAAATTGCTTCATTTGTAAAACAAATTTACTCATACTTTTTTAATTTTTATTTTTCTCATGCTTTTACTATTGATAGTCAAATAAAATAGGATATAATTATATTTCCAATTATATTTTTATATTATTTAGAATAATTGTATTAAGAATTAAAGATGTAAGAGAAAAGAATCAAAATGCATCTTTCAGTATCAAACAGAACTCATTCAATATTGAATTAATAAGTGTTAATAATTAATGTCTGTATAATGGTGTTTTTATTTAATAAACATGCAATTTATTTCATATATATTTCATGTTTGTGTGCATGTATTACTGCATGATGCTATATTTTTGCTTTACATTATCACATTTACTATGTAATTTAGAAAACAGATGTATATATGCATGACAGGTGTATACATATATTTTTATGTGATGTGCAATCAAATAATTACATTAATTATATAAGATTACTCATGCATTTGTGCATATGTGTTTATATGTATGCCAAAAGATTCCTTAATCTGTATACTTATTTATGAATATAATTTTATTATACATATTTATATTCACTGTTTAACATTCCTTTTTGTATGAAACCATTTATCATAAAGATATGCAATTATGTCTCAAGTTTATCATTTAGCATTTATTTCCTTTCACCTGAAGTACAGATCTCACAACAACAAAATATGAAAATATCTTCATTTAAGTATTATTCCAGAGCATATATTTGCTGAATATAGAAATGTAAGTATTTAAGTAATAAGTCACCAATTTTGCATTCATAGCTTCTAATGGAGCATAGGCATTCATCTTCATTTACTTTCTTGTGTGTGTTCTGCTTTCACTAATCTAGGAAATCATCCTTAAATCACAGTTCATCTGGTACTCTGAACTGTATCATTTACCTCTTTAACTCATACTGCTCAACTGTTTCGGGTCCATTTGCTCTGCAAGGTTGGAAGTCAGCAAAAGTGTTTCAGTTGTGTAGTCTTAACAAAATGGAGAAAGTCTTTTGAAAACAATAAACATTTTCCAAATTCCTGTTGCTTTTTCTTTTATGCTAGATATCAAAGATAAACACGATTGCTGGTGCCAAGAAGTGCTTGCTGACAGGAGCCTGGCATAGCTGCTTCCTGAAAGGCTCTGCCAGGGTCAGACCGATAAAGATAGGGATGCATACAGCTAACCATTGGACTGAGCACAGGGTCCACAAAGGAGGAGTTAGAGAAAGGACTGAAGGAGCTAAAGGGGTTTGCAACGCCATAGAAAGAACAATGATATCAACCAACCAGACCCTCCAGAGCTCCCAGGGACTAAGCCACTAACCAAGGAGTACACATGGAGGAACCCATGGCTCTAGATACATATGTAGCAGAGGATGGCCTTGTCAGACATCAATGTTTTCCCCCCATCCTGGAACCCCCTATCTCATCCCCACTCTCCTTCTTCTATGAGGGTGTTCTTCTACTCACCTACCCACCCACCCATTTCCACCTCCCCGCCCTCGAATTTCCCTACACTGGGGCATATATCAAACCTTCATAGGACCAAGGGCCTCTTCTCTTTACACACATATTGCTGCGTAGTTTTATGTCTACTTGACACAAGCTAGAGAACCTCAACTGAGAAAAATTACCTCCATGAGATCCAGCTGAAAAGCACTTTCTTAATTAGTGATTGATGGGGGAGTGCCAAGTCTGGGCTGATGGTCCTGTGTTCCATAAGGCAACAGTGTGAGGAAGCCTTGATATGCAGCGCCAAAATGCTTCTGTATCAAATTCTGCCTCCATGTTCCTTCCTTATTCTACTTCCTGACCTAACTTCCCTCGGAGATATATTGACATGTGGAAGTATGAGCTGAAATAAATCCTTTCTTACCCAAGTTGTTTTAGTTATGGTGTTTTATCACAGCAAGAGCAAAGCTAACTAAAACAGACATACATACATACATACATACATACACACATACATAAACACATAAACACATATACACATACATACATACATATTCATGTATGTAATAAATATCAAATAAATAGTAACTCTCAACTTGTGAGTGGGGATTTATGAGAGAGATTCAAGATATGATTAAGTATGGGTTATAAAATGGAAAGGTAATGTAATATGTATTTTGATTGAAATAATTTTTAGGATCTGTCTATATTTCACAATAGATAACTTACTAAATATATTTACACTGTCTTCAATATGTCCCAAACCTAATTGCACATCAATTTACATTTTCACATTGAATTAATTAAATAATAAAGAAAGCCATTCATGAGCATATTGAAAATAAATGCTGTGTAAACATTAAATTTTGATAGATCCCCATCATTATCATTAAAGAATGGTGGCACATACATATCATCCCAACACTGGGACCACACATACAATAGTATTCCTTTGATTTATTCACCAACCAATGCATACAGTCTGAAATCTCCACTTTCATTGAGAGGCTGTATTCAATAGAAAATAACAGAGACAAATTGTTGCTATTGACTTCTGATCTGATCTCGGTAGCCCAGGCAAGATTTCTAGTGCCAGCAAAAACACAGGCATTCAAGACACAGACACACACAAATAAAAGCACACACATGCACACACAAACAATCATACACACAGAGAGAAAGCAGATGTACAAACATCCATATTACTAAGGAGTTGATAATTCTATGTAAATCAGGTCTTGTCTAAATGAGTAGATCCTATGCATATTTTTGAGGCCCATTTCTTTCCCATAAGATCACTGATTTAAACATATATTTGATCAAATTCACTCTCAAGGTTAAAACTCAACACTAATCTCGGATGCCTGCTGATAGGTGGACTTTCATTTCTCTGATGTTACTTATCACAATTGGAAGAAAGGGAGCACTTGAAAGGGAAGGATTGGCAGCATTGTCTAAGACTGTCTGACTTTTTTATTCCAGTGAGATGCCCAAGCTATTCTCTTTTCTCACTTACAGTACCTGGTCTTTAGCTGATGTGTCCTGCCTGCTACATCTAGGTTTAAATAATGCTTTCAGGTTGTCAAAGAGCTCATAAAATTTTACAGGTCATGGGAGTAATGTTTAAAAGCATATCCCTTCTGCAAAAGGAGATACCTGGGTAATTAAATACCCTATATAACCTGCCAGTTAGGTTATTAGTAAAGAAATGTGAATATAACTACCTTTATTTTCTGTAAATTACAGAGAATGAATAAGTCGAAAGGTTCTGACCATTTACCTTAGAGACAAAATTCATGTGTGAAACTTTTCGGTGTTTAGTTTATTTATAATTATAATAGTAAATAAAAGATGAGGGCTGAAATATGACTGGCATAAAGAAAAATTAAACATGAGTTATAAATGCAAAATATTTTCATCATGTCATTTGAATGAAACTATACGGTACAAATATGAGAAACTGAGTTTTCTCAAACTAATTTTAGTATAGAAATATTGTATATTGCTATTATATAATAATACAATTATATATATGACATACAGGTATATATAATAATATATTTAATATAAAACTTATATATTACCTTCTTAATTTAGTTAATAATTTTAAAATTAAAATAAAATTAGCACTGTGCATGGTGCAACGTACCTTTAATCTAGCTCTCTAGGCCAGAGATAGGTGGATCTCATTTAGGCTAAGGCCAGACTGCAAAGTGAGTCTCTCTCTCTCACCTCTCTTTGTCTCTGTGTGTGTCATTATATCTCTCTCTCTCTTTCATAACATACAATGAAATAATTTAAGAATAACAAATATTAAATTCACATTTTCCTATAACATGAAAGTTAACATCCACAGCTGTGCTGTGTTATATTGTTTGTTTTCATTATTTTTTTTTGCCTTCAATAGGACTAATTAGTTTTATTTATTTTGATAAAATATTTGCAGATTGCAGTAAAAACATAATTGATGCAATTAGTTTTATTGGGGAATTTATATTTAAATGAGCTCCTCAATTGTCAAAATACAAGGTTCATTCCAAATTTGCTTATGCTATGAAAATTATTTTAGGTTAGCACATTCTACTCTTTAATAATAATTAATTTGTACTTTTTGATTTTAAAGTTTAATGAATTTGAAGCTGAATGGCTCAGGATGTCCCTAAAGTTTATATATTGCTCATGAGTTCATGACTTTAAACAAATGATCTCATGCTAGGGTTGCTAAATTTTTGTAGGATACTTGGTACCTTTATTTGTAGGGAATAGTTGGAGAAAGTGCTTTATTAATGGGTAGGCACAAAAGATCATTGCTCGGCCCTGATTATGGCCACCATGTTTTCTGCTTCCTGATTCACAGGGATGTAACAAACTTGATTACAAACTATCACTGTATAATCTGATGCTCATTCACCACAACCCCCAACCCTAATCTTTGAAGAGTCAGACAAGAAAAAAATATCCTTTCTCCTTTAAATAGCTTCTGACTCATATTTAATTACCTACTACATCAGGTAAAGTAATCAATACCAAATAAAATTTATTGGTAAAATACCAATTATAATATTATATAGAATGCATATTAAATTTACATGAATCAAAACCATTTTATTCCAAACTTTTGGGCTAATAACCACTTATCAGTGAGTACATACCATGTTCATTCTTTTGTGACTGAGTTACCTTGCTCAGGATGATATTTTCAATCTCCATCCATTTGCCTAAGAATGTCATGAAGTCATTGTTTTTAATAGCTGAGTAGTATTCCATTGTGTAAATATACCACATTTTCTGTATCCATTCCTCTGTTGAGGGACATGTGGGTTGTTTCCAGTTTCTGGCTATTATAAATACGGCTGCTATGAACATAGTGGATCATGTATATTTATTACAAGTTGGAGCATCTTCTGGGTAAATGCCCAGGAGTGGAATAGCTGGTTCCTCAGGTAGTATTATTGTGCTAAGCACGAGGTCCCAGATGGAGGAGTTGGAGAAGGGACTGAAGGAGCTGAGGGAGTTGGCAGCCCCATGGAGGGAGCAACAGTGTCCATTGGCCTGACCTCCCAATACTCCCAGAGACTGGATCACCAACCAAAGAATACACATGGAGGGACCCATTATGCTGGCCACATATGTGGCAGAGGAGGGTCTTGCTAGCCATCAGGGGGAGGAGAGGCCCTTGGGCCTGAGGGAGTTAGATGCCCCAGTATAGGAGAATGCCAAGGAGGATAGATGAGAGTGAGTGGGTGGGTGGATGGGTGGGGAAATACCCTCATAGTGGCAGGGGGAGTGGGTAGGGAATAGGGAGGTTCCAAAGGGGAGATCTGGAAAGGGGGAAACATTTGAAATGTAAATAAAGTATCAAAAAAACATTTTATTAGGTGTATTATTAAGTAATAATAACATCCTCAACAAAATGCTATTAAGCCTTTAATTGTGGCATATAACAGTAATTCCAACACTTGAATACATAGGAGGTAAGATTGTTGCAATAAAGATTCTGTTCTGGGATAGATAGTGGGACGCTTTCTTAAAAGGAGAAATTGAAAAAAAAGAAAGAAGAATATACTGAAGGAGTACACACACACATGCACACACACATACAGCTACCTACACACATTACTATAGTATTTAATTAAAACACCCTAATGTATATACACATTTAACCATCAACTTTGCAAAATGGAACTTGAATATCAAGAATTAAAATGTTTAGTTGCTATTTGTATACCATCTCCAATATCTTGGAGGTATCAATCATTTCGTCATATGCTCCATATTTTTCTGTTACGGTTTGTGATTTTGAGACTCTATTGGTTCATTCTGGGATGTTGCATGCTTCCTCCATTTTTTCAGTCTAAACTGACTAAAGGTGCTGAAAAGAAAAATAACAAACTTCATTTAATCATTAATAATATTACCATAATGTAGAAATTTTTTATGCAATTATGCTCTTCATAACTTTAGATGTTAATTAAACAGTAATGAGCAGACATCTTAACTAACCAGAACTAGCAATGATACAGTGTTGCTGAGGACATATTCACTATTAAGATTTAAAGCTCCAAGGTTCAGAAATTATAAATAAAATTGAAACAGCAAGGTGGGTGAGGAAGATACCAAAAGGATAAATTCAGAACCTATGCACGATTACAGAAAAACAGTCAGAACATGGAGCCGTCTCTTCAGTCCCAATGAAGCAAAAGACCAGTTTAAATTATACCGTGGATTTATGTCAGAGTTCTGAGAATGGAGCAGAAAGAAAAAATAAATCAACAACGTAAAATAGGCAGGGTTCATTTCCTAGATTGTCACTTACAAATTGCACCACTTAACACACAAACATAATAAATAGCAGCAACAGTAGGGCTAAATGTGAGGTCCAAGATGGAGGACTTGGAGAAGGGACTAAAGGAGCTGAGGGAGTTTGCATCCCCAGGAGTGAACAACAGTGGTAACTGGCCTGACCCCTCGATACTCCTGGAGACTGATCCACCAACCAAATAATACACATGGAGGGATCCATGATGCTGGCCACATATGTGGTAGAGGAGTGTTTTGTTAGACATCAGGGGGAGGAGAGGCCCTTGGGCCTGAGAGTGTTAGATCCCCAGTAGAGGAGAATACCAAGGAGGAAAGATGAGAGTGGGTAGGTGGGTGGGTGGGAGAATACCCCCATAGTGGCGGGGGAGGGAGAGGAAATGGGGAGGTCCCAAAGGGGAGATCTGGAAAGGGGGAAACATTTGAAATGTAAATAAGGTATGAAAAATAAAAAACAAAAAACAACAACAAAAAAAGTTATAAATAAAAAATCTTAATAGAAAAAATATTCTAGCAAAACAAGAATCAAATAAGTTTGCTAAATTGTAAAGTTGATATATAGAAGTTTTCTAAAGGGGATAAAAAACTCATTTACAAATCAATATATAAGACTGATCTATGGAATGCAGTGAATGACATTATTCTGAATTCATGGAAATAATGTATATGTGTATATTCATTAGCAGAAAAAATATATATATATATATAACATGTATTTGCCATTATATATAATGTATATATAATATATATTATATATTTACTCTTCCCCTCTCTCTCTCCCTCTCTCTCTGTATATATATATATATATATATATATATATATTAGCAAATACATGTTTAATTTGTGTGGGTTGTGAAACATATAACCTTACATAGAGAATTTAACTTACAGTTATAAAGGTTTATTTTTTATGAATCTATACAAAGTTAAATCTGAGTATATATTTAAAGACAGAGATAGGTGGTAAAAAATATATGAAGAGATATACTTAGAATTACATAAATTTGTTCTTTGTTGTAAAAATACATAATGAAAAAACAAAATAATAGTCATATAAACCGGGATATTTTTAAAATTTGTGACTTTCCCTCTGGAACATAATGAACAATATTTTAGAGTCATGAGTATCATGTAAAAGATGAGTTTGTTTGAAGGTAGGCCCTGGGGATGTAGCAGAGTAGGTCTCATTTGCATAAAGAGTCATACTGGAGAATGGATTCTGCAGAATGAGTTTCCATAAACAGATTCCATAAGTTTTATAACAAACCACAAATCAAACAAGTTTGCTACTGATACAATGAAATAGGTTGTGTATAATCTAGTTACAAAACAAAGTCCACATTACAAAATTCTTGTATCTTGTATGTTTTTATTCACAAATTTACAACTTCCAAACCATTCTGATAAAGTATAAATATGAAGATGTGTTTAAAATCAACAACATTGTTCTCTTCTAATGCTCTCTCTCTCCATATATATATATATATATATATATATGTGTGTGTGTGTGTGTATGTATGTATATATAAATATATGTGTGTGAATTTGCATGCATGTTCATACATGTACATATATGTAATAGTTTATAAATATATGTACACATAATATACCCAGAGAATTATACATATTCATAATCATACTATCTGCTTAACACATATTTGCAGGTATACCTTAAAAAATACATAGAAAAAATCCAGAATTTATCCATCAATGGCTAATTATTTTATAGCATATATACTTCTTCATTCATTATTTTTAGACTATTTTTGTCTGTCTAGAATTCACCAAGAGTATAGTACAAAATATCATTTATTAATCTCAGAAGTGTTGGGGCTTTAGAGATGGATCAGCAGGTAGGATCACTTATTTCTCTTGTTTAGAAGCTAGATTCAATTCTATGCATCCAAATGTTGGCTCATGAGGGTTTTTAACTGTCCATTTCCAGGAGATGTTGACAACTTCTTTTGCTCTCCATGGGCAACAAGTATTCATGGGAAACACAGACATCAGTCAGTCATGATACCCATACATATAAAATTAAAAATAAATAAAATCCAAATCCAGTGTTTAAAAACATGCCAAACAGAAGAGAATGTGCTTAAATTAACTCTGCATCTATTTTTAGTGCTAAGTCTATGCAGGTACCAATTCAGGACTGATTGAATGTCTTATCATAAAAATAAGACATACCATTTAGAATGCAAAACAAAATAAACAAACAAAAACAAACACAAAAATAACCAGAGAGTACAGCACATGAGTTGCTACTGAGGCAAGCATGCTTATTTTGGTGGCACTACAAACAACCTGATTGAACTTCAAAACAGAAGGCTGAGCACAGGTATGCCAACAACTTCATCTGGGTTCAGGGGATAAACTTGCATTTGTTTATTTAAACGTTTGATGTTTTACTTATGACTGCATGCTTACCTGTAAGTGGAGATCTGTAACTATCAGAGCCCTGGAGCTGGAGTTACATGTTGTCCCAGATACTGGGAACAGAAATCAAATCATCTACAAAAGCACTGAGCCATCTCTCCATCCAAAGACTTAAGATGCTATATGAGGCATAAGGACTGAGAAAGTAAAATTACATTCACAGAAAATAAGAGGAATCCTATCCTCTAAAAAGGCATCTTGAGGAAACACATCTTTTTTTGTTGTTGTTTTTGTTTTTGTTTTTTCTTGAGGAAACACAGCTTATAGAAGAAATAAAAGCAGGTAAAGCTTCTACTTCCATACACATTTATGAAAAATTAATAAATGAGATTTTAGCTAATCACCTTAACATTAATCTATATTTTCATTTAGAAAACTTACATTCTAGGTACAATGTTTAAGTGTAAACCAACGTAACTCAAAGCAGGAGGAAGATTCAGCTGTCATTTTACTCTTCTTTGAAGCTGGAGCCGTTTACCTTCTCCAGGGTGCTAGGCAACACTTGCACACAGTGTTCCCATCACAGGGCATGCTGCTATCTGTATTCCCTGTGACAATCGCCTAGCTCTGTCCATAATGCAATAGGTTCATTTTGCTATTTCCCTGTCCTGTATGAGCTAGTTAGTCAAAACTCCAATTATCCCCCACCTTGTTTTATAACACTAGAATTGCCCAATTTTATCAGCAATGTTCAAGGAAATATGTCTTTTTCATGCATTCTGCACTCAGATGGACACAGCTTGCTGCTCAGCAACACTTTATTAATTCATATTGTATCTCCTGGAGCATGCTTTTCTCTACTGGAATTCAGAAGTGCCTGTCTTTTCCTTTATGATTCATGATGACTGAAAAAATAATTCTGTAACTTCCATACTGTTATATTTCTGAAAGAGAGAGAGAGAGAGAGAGAGAGAGAGAGAGAGGAGATTCTGGATAAATCATACCTAACTATCTGATAGGCCAATATGTAGATTAAGTTATATTATACCAATTTGCTATTGTTTTTGTCCCAAAGGTTTCAAATATAATAACAATCAAATAAAAGATAAACACCATTTTTTTATTCAGCCAGTCTTTGTCTCTCTGTGTCTCTGTCTCTGTTTGTCTGTCTGTCTCTCCTTTTTCTTCTCTCATCTCTCCTTCTCTCTCCTTTCTAGTAATCATCATATTTAATGGATGATGAAAATTTCATAAAGTTTTCACTATTTTTCTCATTAGTTTTGTGCTAAGTGCTTGGAATTGAGTTTGGTGTTATGTTAAGCCTTTACTAGTCTGGCCTATAAATGACTAATTGATAATTAGTGTGATAATTTCCTCTAAATGCAACTGGTTCAGACTTCTTTCAAGATTTTTTTTGTACTTTACATTTGTAATTTTACTTTAAATTTTTATTTTCATGTGTTAATTATGCATAATCATTACATTTATCATATTATGTTCAGATAGGCTCATAGAGAATGTTTATACGGTTTCTTTATCCAGTTCTTTTGTCTCCTTCCTGCCTCATTAATCATATTCTTTCTCTCAACTAGTCCTCTTATTCTTTTCGTTCTTGGTTTTCTTTATGAATTACACTAGTTCTTTGAATATTTCATCTATTTATATAGCAGATTCTAATCATCCTTACAACCTTTCTTCCCTCCATCTTAACTCTGACAAACCTCACTTTCCTCGAAGATTCCTTCCCACATTTCTGTCTTTTTAATTTCTTTGTTTAGTGACCCTCTGAGTTTAGCACATATATATAAAACATTTGGTTTGGGACTACCCTTTAGAGCCATACATTCTCAGCAGAACGTATAGATACTGAGGCTGTGACCCCCAAGAATAAAGCATTAGTCAATAGTTCATCAGGTAGGAATAAAGCTCCATGAGCCCCTTCCCCATCCATGGTTTTTGGTAGTCAAGGGGTTATTTTTCTTCAATTCTATATTAACAAGTTGTAACCATTTTTGAAAAAGATTATTTTGAATATTTTAAATTCACACATTCTGGTTGTTCTTTTAAAATCATATTTCTACAACTTTCTCTTTAAATAAATTTCCAGCATAGGCTTTTAATTGTGTTTCTCCATGATTTATATTTAACAATCTTGTTTCTCTATTGCACTTCTATAATTTAAAAATAATATAAACCTGCTCATTCAATGCATATATGCTTCATGTGGTAAATATCATGAGTGTTCCCAATTGTAAAAATGAGGAGGCAAGATTTTGAACATGTTGTTCTGGCAGGAAAACAAGTCATGCAGTAATAAACTCTAAGTCTTATATTATACTACCTTGAGAATGTGAGGTGTAACAAGATTGTAAGAGGTAGGATGTTAAGATGTGAGGAGAAAGACCACAGACACAAATCATCACAGCCAAATTAACAAAAGTAAGTAATTAAGTAAAGCAAGCTTTTTTTATTTGTATATATAAACTGTCTTCCCTTAATGGTTCAAGAGATCAGCATTGAATGTGAAGAAGACAAGTATTTAATAGCTCAGGGGCAGTACATTACCAGACAGGGAAAATGGAGGGCAAAATAGACAGGTAACAGGAGCAGAACATAAGCATAACAACTTAGTCATTTTGACATCCCAAAACAAAGATGTGATTGAAAGGATCCCATAGTAAGGTCATCATATTAACATTTTGAAACAAAAGTAGAGTTTCAGGATGGTTACAATAACTTTTTGAAACAAGTCATTTCCTTCACCCAGTACATTCCTAGAAGGCAATACAGCATCATTTGTAGATAAGGTTACAGGTGTGGCATAGACCAATCCATAAAAAAGAGAGTTTTAATGAGAAATTAGAATTACCCTAGTTTGTCTTTATCATAAGATGGTTTTTAAGCCTAAGATGGAAGCAGGCTTGTTTATTAGGGGAATGAGGGATAATTTTTAATAGTATTCAGGGAATAATTTATATAGCACATGATATTTACGGATGGGGGAACAAAGTATACATAAATGATAGTGTCCTACTTCAGGGGCAAAAATCACTAGACACAAAAGCACAACAGCAAAGACATGCTTAGTATATACAACTAAGAATGCAGAGACCTGCAAGTAAGTACAAGAATGGGAGTCATGTAAAAAGTCCATTTTCCCTGCTAGAACACCTGAGAAAATTGCTTACATTTGAGAAAAAAAAAAAAAGAAAGAAATGAATTTTGCATTGGTCTCCCTGGTAGTGGGAGGACTGGTGGTAGTGGTAGTTGGTGGACTGGGGGTGGGGGAGGGATAACAATGGGAGGATCTGATAAAGGGGAGACGGGGTTGAGTGAGGGAATGTAGGGAGAAACAGCTGTATTTTTTTTTTTTTGAAGTATTTGAGGGGTGATATGGAATCCTAGTGTAGTTAAACTTCCTAAAATATATGAAGGTAATTAAAATGAGGTCCGCTAATAAAGAGGGATGTGGGGTCCCAACAGGCCATCTGTTGTCATCAAACAAGCAGGGGATCTAGTTACATTTAATTGAGATGTTAGGGTCCTATAGAAGTCCCTCAACAAACCAGGCTGTTGCTAAGTGAGTAGGTTGCTCTCCAAAAACTTACAGAAAAGCCCCATTGCCGAAGTCAATACCTACACAACTCATTTATTGTGGAGATGTCATGATGAGACCTATATAGAATCTTTACCCCTAAATGCTAGGGTTATTGGTACTGGTAAGTACTATGCAGGCTACCAAAAAACAAACAAAAACACTAACTCAGCCATAAAATACCTATGATTCTGCTGCAAAATACACTGGGAAGTTCAAGCACAACCCTCACTGATATCTGATTTGACTTAGGGCACATTACACTACACAGAACCAATACGTGACACTGCTTGAGTAATCCCAAACCAGAGACTGAATAGCCCAGAGACCAAGAGTAAAACCATATACCACTAGTCAAAAACAAAACAAAGCAAAACTATCAAACAAAAAACAGAACAAAAAACAAAAGAAGGAAAAAAAGAATAAAATTACTTTATGTTATTCCACTTTATTCATAGATTATTGCTTTATTCAGCGACCATGAGAGAACCTTCCTCCTGCATCAGGTGTGGTCAAGTATAGAGTCTCACAGCTAAACAGTTTACACAGAGAGTCACCTTCGAACACACAATGATAAATAGAAATATCTCCATCAAATTCTACCCCTCAGAGCTCAGAGAATCCTTGAGACGAGGAAGTAGAAAGAGTGTAAGAACCTGAAAGGATAGAATGAAACACTAGAACAGGTCCTCTGAGTCATCTGTGTGAAGGTCATCTGAACTTACTGAGACTGAAGCAGCAAATGCTGATCCTGCATGGGTTTTCTCCAGCTCCTTTTTACATATATTATAGCTTTCAGCTTACAGTCTAAATGGGACTCCTGATAATGTGAACAAGTGGGTCTCTGATTCTTGTGCCTCATCTTGGGTTTCTTTTCCTTTTAAGTATTTGCCTTGTCCAATTTCACTGTGATAGGGTTATGGTTGTTGTTGTTGTTTGTTTGTTTTAGTGTACTATGATTAATTTTGTTTTGTACCATTGCTGTCTCTTAGAAGACTTTTTAATGAGAGTAAGAAATAGTGTGGACCCTGATAGGAGGAGAAACTGGCAGCAGTAGAATGGGGAGAAACTACAATCAGAATAGGCTCTGTGAGAAAAGAATTGATGTTTAATAAAAGGAGAAAAAAGAAATGTGTTGTGAAGGAAGCATCAACACTGACACTAATAGAAAGAAATGAGAGATGCTGAGATGAGTGAGCAATGATGTAAGGACTAAGTTACTTGTAAAGAGCATACAAAACCAGGAGGCTTTCCCTGGGTGACAATAGTTAGAGACAGCTAGAGTCATGTTAATTCTAAGAAGCCTATGTTGTACCTATGAAAGGAACTCAGTAGTGCTACCAGCAGGTGCATTAGAGTTCAGAAACCAGATTAGAGCACAGATTTCATAGTCTATAAATGCTTCAATGAGCTGAAAACAAGATTATTCCGTAAAAAGAAAATTACAACATTAAGACTTAAACCACTGTAAAATTAACTTAAGAAATTAGCAAAGAATTTCACAATACATGAAAAATATATGATTCCTAACACAAGATGTCAACAAGGCTTCAAGGTAACAATCCACTCAGGCCAAATACTGGTGGTAGCTGAAGCAAGTTAGGTTAGGAAAGGAACCTTATGGGTTTAGTGATTTCAGAACACTGTCAAATATTTTAGAAAAAAAAAACAGACTTTCTGGAATTAAGTTAAAGATAGGATTCAAGTAGCATTTATCTATCAAATATGTCACTAAATGATTCTGTTGCCCAACGACCTTGTATCATCTCTAGTTGGCAGTCAAGGATACTTGACTTTTTCTTGATTTTACCATGAGACTCATAATTTTGTAGGTAAAATAATTTTATATTTGCAACCAATCTTATCTTTATTTTTAAATATATCACATCAGTTTCCTTTTCTTTTTTTTCCCATTTTTATGTCTACCATCAAGACACATGAGTTCCTAAGTTCTACATACACATGTGTTGTGTTAAGGTTTGTTCATCTTTAAATTAGGATGCAGCTTAATATCATGTGTTGATTATTTTATGTATTGATATTGAAGATAATTTATGTGCTTTCATTAATACTGTTGGGAATTATTAATGCTATTTCCCATATCAAAATCAAAATTTTGTACCTGTTGTAATGATAAGTTTCCATTGAGAATGTTCCATAGTATAATTCACCAAAGTCGGTCTTCATTTCCATTAGACACTTCTCTCAGTGAAGCCCAATTACCTGCATTTGTACACCATTTCTGGAAATAACTATCTAAAATCATTGGCTCTGTTTCTTAACCTTTCTCACTAACACAGAGCACTCTGTGGTCCAAATTATCATTTCTCTGAAATAGCATTTCTAACATCGTCAATGATTTCCTCATCTCAAAAACCAATGATCAATACCCTCTTCCTTGACATCTCAGCATTTACTGACATTATTGACTCTCTTGACAGCATGATATCATATTCATGGTTTAGTTCTAATATTTTCATTTTTTCCATCTGATTCTCTTTTCCTTTAATTCTATACTGGTTGTCAACTTTTGGAGTCTTATTATATTTTAAATAATATTTTATAATTCTGTATGCATATACAATATAGATAATCTTATCTGCCCTCATCTCTGCTCCCTCTCTCTCTCCCTCCCTTTGTTTATTTTTCTATATCTCTGTCTCTCTCTTTCATACCATATCATATTAAACAAATTGATGATGTCTGCTGATATGTTAGCTTATCTTTTTGTCATGATTTTGCTAAACGTCTTATGCAGGTCACCACAGTGACATTGAATCAAGAGGGTAATAGCCATATCAGTTCCAGAAGGTAGCATTTCATAACACTCATCTTCTGGTTGCCCTAAAAATATGTTTTCAAGATGGCTTATTTACTTATCTTTTGAAACGTGTTTGAAGTAATATCTAAATTATTATTTAGAGAATTTTCAAATTTGGAAACTATATGTCATTTCTTTTGTACAGACACTTTTGGGTTCGTATCAAACCTCTGGCCTCAAAATAAACAGGTGTTTTACCCTCAAACTGCAAGCTCAAGTGGATCCACAAAAAAATTTCAAAACACTATGCCACTCAATGATTAAAAATTCTATATTTTATTCTTTTTCATTTACCACTCCAATCTATATGACCAATTTCCCAGCCAAGATATTCATACGTTTTTAACAGTGGCATGTCTGCCAGTGGACATAACCAGCTGATCTCTGATTGGAATTGAAGCTTTCTTTAGAGAAAGAAATCTAAGACTGATATTCTAATCATGATTTTAATAACATGTTAGGAGGTCATGGGCCCTAGATAAACTTCATGTTCTTTAGTTATATTGAAGTATAGCTAATATGACTTCTAAATCAATATTCATCTCTTTACACAAAGACAGACAAACAGGCACAGACATAGACATATAAATTACTCTCAGCCTTAATCAGTGAAGCCTCTCTCTCTGTTGAGTGGTAGTGAATACTGATTCATGCCTACATAAGATGTCGATTCCGGTTGATGAGTGAGTGCTTGGCCCTAAAGGAGGTATTTTTACCAATCCCCCACAGGCCCAAGGAAGACATTGTAAGACAAGCTAAAAGAAAGTTAGATCTAGAAAGTGAGAAGAAGGGCTGTAATATGCCATCTTATAAGAGAAACATGGGCATTGCAATCATGAACTCACACTGTAGTGATTTCTCAAACTGAGTCTATATTACTATTGGGCTGCCAGCAGTTTTCAGGAATAGACATCAGAGTGGCTGATTCTTCAACTATCTGTTCCTGATATGTTCAGGGACTGTAGTAGCCAGTGATTGTACACTTGTGCTCCCATTAGGCTCCAATGAATAAGTCTATCCAGTGGTCATATGAATAGATATGATTAAAATAAATGAGCTATAATACAAGTGTTGTGAATTTGGGAAGGGAACTTGTAAGGAGTCAAAAGGAAACGGAAATCATGAGGAGATTATGGGGGGAAACAGAAGGCATATCCATTATATGTGTCTGAATTTGTCAAAAAACAAAATTATTAAAAATAACATGAACAAACATAAAAGGAAACACTCAAAAAAAACAACAACAACAACAAAAACCCAAGGTATTCAGATACACTTCACCTTTTAGATGGCTAGGCTTCACAAAAATTGCATGTAAGAAAAAAATCTCACCTATTTTCCAAAGGTTAGGAAGTTTCCAGGCTTATATCATATATATGGAGACCAAAACAACAAACAAATGAGCATATTGCATGTTCTATACCTAAGGAGTCTCTTTGGTGCTGCAACACAGCTCATATAATATATGATATTCATGGGTTAGTGGAGGTTAACCCACTTCCTCTGCACTGGTTTCACTAAGCTAAATGGAAAATAATTCGTGACTATAGCTGACGATTACAACTGAGTATTGTAGTCATAGTTCTGATTAGCTGCCCTTCATTTATCACTTCATTGATGTCTTTGGTGTTCCTTAGCAGCCTGTCCACAGTTGTCAGAAAACTTTCTCGAAAACTTCACTTATGTTTCATCATTCACCCTTTTAATTTATGATAAAACCATTTACTCACCTGGCCATCATAGAGATCCTGGGCCTGTTGGAAAAGATGCAGGGGAACTGAACCCTGGGTATGAATGATGAAGAACTGGTCCCACCATTCATTGCCATGAGGTGGAGAGGGTGCTGGGGTGAGGTCCTCCCTCCTCTCAACACTCACAACCTGCTGTATTTGGAAGAGCTGGTCTCTCAAGTCATGAGAACTGAGCTGACTCTCACCATCTATCTGTACCTTTGAGGATAATGGGCCCTGCGACTTGTCTAGACCTTGAGCTTGCCCTGATGGTGAAGGGACTGGTGAGCTAGTCCCAACCTTTTGAGAGCAGGAGTGATGGCCCAACCACTCAGTAACTACAGAACATGGGAAACTGGGTCTCATGCCTTGACTGGGTATGAGTGGAGCTGTCTCTGAAGGTATGCTTTAGGTGAGCTAGGCCCAGACTACAGGCATGAGAGCAGGAGAGATGATACTTTTGCTGAGCAGCACCGGGTGGCCTAGCAGAAGCTCAGCTGCCACCCAAGCCCAGATACAGGGCTCTTAATTTGCCTACCACAATATCTATATATTCTGCAAATGGTTGGGACCATGAAATGTCCAGTTGTGCTGTTCCATAGCTGAAGGATCTCCATGAAACAGATCAAAAGGATCACTGTAAAGAGTCCAGATAAAGATCCAATACTGATTGTGTCACAGAAGCTAGAGACCTTGAGCCAAAACAGTAACACACTGAAGTGAACATTTGCATGTGAAGATGTGCAAACAGAGGGGTATATGGTGGGACATACTGTGACAAGCTACACATTCTACAAAAAGGTGTCTTCTATGCTTTATTTTTTGTTTGTTTGTTTTGGTTTTGTATGTGTATTTTGTTTTACCTTCAGTGCAGAGATTGCAAGGGCAAAGGGTGGATAGTAGGGAACAAGGAGATGAATAGGCCTTGGGTGCATGGTATGAACTTCAAAAAGAATCAATACATAGCTTTAAAATGACTACAGGAATCTGGATTTAATATATTTTTAAAAGTAATTTTATAAAGGTATAATTTGTATTCATATAATTACCATTCCATTAAAGTATGCACTATAGTTAGTTTTGACATATTCACTGAGTTATGGCATAATCACCAATATTTTAGAGTATATCCTTATCCATACAAACTTACTTCCCATTTCTCCCAACATTCCTGGCACTAAAGATCATGAGAAAACTCTTTATCTTTTTTTGATAGGGAACAATTTTTGTTGCTATAATATAAAGTTCATGTAGGTGTAAATGCATGTAAATGCCGTATGACACATGTGTAATCTTGCCTCGACTTATTGCTTACAAAATATACTTTACTACTTACTCCATCCAGAGTAACTTTAGACATTAATGGGTTATGTTTTAATGCAAGTATGCTAAACTCATACATCTGTTGCTATGCTATACATAACACCTTGCACTGAGAATTTCACAGATCTTCTTTACAAGCAACTTTAGGGTGTTACATACATTGTAATCAAACCTATTTATCTTTCTGTGCTGTGTAATATTAGACATCATTGTTTCTGCTCAGCCCTGAAAATTGACAAGGACTTCTGTTTCTCTCATCTTTGTACCATTCTCCTTCTGGTAATTTTTATTTTATTCTCTGGTTCTTTAAATCTGATCTTAGCTCTTCATATGGTATTTATCCTGTGTATTTTCTCTATAATCATATCCTTCCATTGTGCCCTTAATATTTAGTGCTTTGGTATTTTTTATCTCACTGAATTTCATTCTTTGTGATGGTTATCCTTCATTGCCAGTATGAATGCATTTAGGTTCATCCAGAAACAAGATTATGGTGGTGTCTATGAAGTGTTTTCTAGGACTGTTTAACTAATAACTAAGGTGGGAAGCGCCAGCTAGATGGTGTGTGACTCCATTGATTAACAAGCCCGCCTCCATCTTAGGTTTGAAACCCATCTTACAGTAAAAACAAACTAGCTTCATTCCTCTTTATGGTTAAATCTGTTTTTCAATGGTTGAACTATGTCATACCTGTAACTATTATAAATGGTATACAGCCAGTGTACATGGATAAAAGAGCTTGTTTTAATTAAATTGGCCAGGATTTGGATTGGAGGTATATCTCTTTGCATCTGTGGGACTAACACCATCTGGGCTGAAGTACCATATGGAATAAGAATGGAATACAATCTTATCACAAGCGTTCACCTTTGCTGGCTTCTTGGTTTCTCACCTATTAAAAAATTGGGACACTTGCTCTGAATTTCTACCATCCTGCTTCTTCAGTACGATGGAATGTGTCTCCTGGTTCCATATGTCAAAATAAGCCTTTCTTTTCTTGAGTACGTTCTTGTAAGGCATATGGACAGAGCAATAATAAAGTAGCTAAATCATTCTTAGTGCTAGGAATGGTACTCAGGTTTCACATATATCCTAGCTCTGAATTTAGCTACTTTATCCCAGATAATCTTTTGTAAAATAATATTGATTAATTATTTATTTGTATGGTATCTAGTTATATAATTCAGCCAGGCTTCAAACTTAGGCTCCTCCTGTTTAAGCCTCAAAGTTTCTGGGTTTATAGCTATAGGCATGCTAACTGCACGCATATTCTGGACAACATTTAATATTATATTACTCTGTTCTCTTTATACACTTATCATTAAGCGGTAGAGTCCAGATTTATTGTTTCTCTTGTTTATTCATTATTAACTAATATCTAATAGAAATGTGAGTGTGACTGTCATTTCAAGATATTAATTTCAATTGTTTTGGACTCATAATTAAAACTGTGTTTCTGAAATCATATGTATTTACTTTTAGTATTTTCAGGAGAATGTATAAAAAATTTAGAAATAGCAATATAAAGGACATTTCTTTCATTAGAGAATTAGAGATCCACTCTCCACATTCTTGTTGGCATTTGTTAAATTATTTTTTCTACATAATGAGTGTTCTAACTGTGGGAAGATAAATAAGGATTATTACTTTTATTTTCTTTGGTGATAAATATTCCTTGATGAATTTTTTCCATTTATGATTTGTGTGCATGTTTAAAGACATGGTTTTAGGTCACATATTCATGTTTCTGTTGTTTTTGACTACCCTTTTTGGCTTACCATAACCTTTAATTTTATGTGATCTCATTTGGTATGCTTTTGCTTTTGTGTCAAGTGCTATTGGAGAAATGTCCAAAGTAAATCGCTCAATTACATAGCTCAAAGGAGTCCTGTATGAATACTTCTAGTGCT
>JADRCH010000047.1:16273399-16387857 GCA_019843965.1 Rhynchomys soricoides
CTCAATTACATAGCTCAAAGGAGTCCTGTATGAATACTTCTAGTGCTTTAATATTTGAGAGGTTACCATTGAGATTTTTAACCCATTTCGACTGTAGATGATCGTACTGGTCTGTAATTTCAGAGATTGGGAGATAAATAAAAGTGAATCTGAGTTCAAAACTAGCTGGAAATAAATAGCAACTACCAGAATAGCTTATACTACATAACCAGATCTTGTAACAGAGCAAACAGTTTTAGTGTTATACAATATAATTTTTAAAATTTTAGTATTAATTCTTGAGCAAATAAATTTTTTTGAGAATGTCTCATAGAATGGCATATAGGACAAATTATATTATTTCAGAAATAATAGACAGAAGTGAATTGTGGCACATTCAGTATATTTATTAGTTTTCTATTGTTGTTATAAAATAATATGGCAAAAGGAAACTTAGGGGCAAGCAAATTTTGACTTTGAATTAAGGAGGCATGGGAATTCATCGTAGTGGTCATTGAAGACAAGAAGCTATAAGCATGGCTGCTGAGAGATTACATCTTTTGCCTCAATCATGAAAGAAAGAAAGTAAACAGGAAGAAAGAGGATGCTATATACTTTCAAGTAAGTGATGGACTTGATTCATCAAGGTTGTAACACTATCTCAAACATAGCCCCCAAATGGGACCCAGTATTCAAACATATGTGCATATAAGATGCATTTTCATTCAAATCAACAAAATAAGTTTTTTAAAAAAATATGTACTATTGCATCTGTGGATTCTTGATTTTATATAGATACCAACAATCAGTCATATGTATACATGATGTAGAAATTAAAGAGAAACTATTATTTGTAAGCTCTCCTCTTAATGTCAAATTTTTAATATTTTATAATTTTAGGGATACTTTACTTTAATTTCTAGGTATATTTTATTCATTAAAAACATTATTAGAATCTTTAATGATCTATTTCTTGATCAAGAAGAGTGTATTGAATGCAAACAGCGTTGCTTCAACTCCTCTTCTTGATGATTTTAATTTTATTACAAAGCCATAAGATAATGTATAGGATAGAAGTTCAATTTTGGAATATTTTGAGACTTGCCTTGATGAGTAGTTTACCTTGAAAGCTATTCAAAGATAGGTTGAGAAATATGTTTCTCTACAGGTTTAAAAGAACGTCTATACAAGTCTGCTAGAGCCACTGGTATTCAACTATGGTTAGAGTTCAATCTTTTGCATTTGGCTTCATTTCCTTCCAAGATTAATCTGTATGTTGAATTCACTTAAAAGACACTTTATTTTATGTTTAAAATAATGTCTATGTGTGTGGGCATGTACATATATGTGTCAAGAAGGCCAGATGTTTTGGATTTCCCTAGATCTGAAGTTACAGTGATTTGTGATCTGTCTTATATTATTCCTGGTTATCAAACTCTTGTCCTCTGTAAGAGAAGTATGTGTGTATAAGAGCTGAATCATCTTTTCAATCATGTTTGTTTTGAATCTCTGTTATCACAGTATCTTACAGAAAGGAGAAACCGGCGGTGTTGTCTTATAGCATCAGAGTGTTTCAGGTCATTTGGCTGTCTGGGGTTGACATGGAAAAGCACCCTCATCAATACAAAATCCTGTCACAAGCACTGTTAACATTACAGTGCTCTAGAAAGCAAAGCACAAAACAGAAACTGGGAGACAATTCTGTGCTTCATAAGTCTGCCCTAGTGACCTATTTGCTCCCCATGGGCCCTATTTCTCAAATAACCACAGCATTTTAAAGCAACATCCCTGAATGGGTATGAAGAAGTCAGTATCTGAGCATAAATGGAGCATGTGAAATTTAAAATGTGTTACCATTCATCCCAATATTAAAATTAGAGTGTATATTACATTTGATGCATATATTTGTAATATACCAACAATGTTTTCTGGATCTTCTTATAGGTTCTGTCCTCAGAGTCCTAGCAAATGTTGGGAAATTAGTTGATTGTAGGTAAGAATAGAAGAAATACCTTATTTCTAGTTTCTATCACTGTCTATTCAAGGCAAGAAGAGAATTTCAATTCCAGCAATGAGATTTATCTTCATGGGATTCTCTGCTATAAAACTTCTCAAAGTGATGAAATCCCATAACATGGAGACTGACTCAGAAGTTCTCAATGTAGTAACCAAAAGTCATATAAATAAACATTTAATACAAGCAAAACATCTGGAAGATACTCTATCCTCTTTGTTAACATTTTATACAAGTATTAACATTTTATATTAGTGAATACATATGCACAGAATTGTTTAGGATTTATAAACAATTACTTTGATACTCTGTTAAATGTTCTGGTTCTCTCTCTCTCTCTCTCTCTCTCTCTCTCTCTGTGTTATAATATGTATTATAGAGTTTAGAATAAAAATATCTCCTGGTGATAAATGATATTTTTATATGGGAGAAAAACTAGGTCTGTTCACTTCGATATTATTTTTTAATCAAATAAATAAAAAATACTTCTTTTACTAGTACTGTATTACTAAATGTGGCACTTCCCTAACTGTATAATTTTTGAGTAACACAAATATTTTAAATTCATATAGAGATAATACCTGGAAATTTAACTGAAGCTGGGTAAACAGTATCCAAAATAATTCAATGTCATTGCGTTGAATTATAATCATAATATAACATGATATTCAATAATACAATGAATAGTGGAAAAAACTCTTATGCATAACATTCAGATTCTTGACACATACAAGTTACAAAATTTATATTAAATATGTAACTAAACTATTAAACAAAACATTTTCTTTTTAAGAAGTAATTTGTGTTTAAAAATTATGCGTTAATAAGCTGCAGAACTCTGGGAGGGGCACTGGGAGGGGAGGCTAATATTTGAAATGTAAATAAATAAAATAATTGTAAAAATTGTGTGTTTTTAAAACATCTTGTATTCATATTTAAATAAATATACAAATACAGTCATTTGCTATTCAACTCAATATGTTCCATCATGAGTTAATAGATTCATCTGCAAATGGTACTTTTACATGCTTTTCATATCAATGTTCACTGCATTTACTCTTCTGCGTGCAGAATCAAATGGTTACAGCAATTTAAAAGTAAATTACTTAGAAAAAATAATAAAGCTTATAAAATTATTATGAAAGAAAAATGTTTAAAATGTAAGATGGGATCTTGACTTTTGATCCCAAAATATTTACGTTTGTTTCATATTTGCATTTATTCCTTATTTAAATATATTATCCAACAAGAACTATAAATTATATTCAACTAATTACATGAAATTATCTCTAAACATATCTTTGAGCTCAAACATATGAAATAAATTGAATAGTGCATATGAAATATTATATTTATGAACCATGGTGATTCAGTTTTAATTCTAAACATTATAAATTTACACTTTGCCCTTTGGTACGTGAAATATAATCATATTGGAAAATAGGATATTTGTAATTTTAAACAGAAACAAAAATTACTTTCATGATTTGATGGAGTGCTCAGTGGTCGGTGTTAGTGAAAAGAGTAATGTAAGGTTAGACAGAGGTAAATGGGGTGAGTGACTTTGGGACACAGACTGAGACTGGAGGGATTACAGCAGCAAGCAAGCAAGCAAAGGAATGCCAAGGACCAGAGTCCTACAGAAAAAATTCTCTTCAGAGCTCGCAGAAACAAACATTCTTGAAAATTTACACCCTGTTATTTTAAGCCATTCAGCTTTTGGAATGTGCTCTCAGTAAGTATTACATAAATGTATGATAATATTATTGCCATTATACAAAACAATGTGAAAATTTCCTGCAGATATTACTATAGGTGACATTAAATGCTCTCATAGTGTTCTCTACCCTAGAAAAATATTCATGGTTTTTGTGCCCGCTTTAATATGTCAAAAAGCTCAAAACTGACAAATCTATTTTGTGCTACTTAAAATCAGTCATTAGAAAATTCTGAAAATGTTTTACTAACAAAATATAAAAGCTACCTCTTACTTGGAATTTTAATATACCTAACACATAACTTTGTTTCCTATTCAGGATTTCTTTTTTTATTCGATATTTTATTTATTTACATTTCAAATGTTATCCCTGATTTCCCAGTTTTCCCTGTGGAAACCACCAATTCCATCCCTCTTCTCCCTGTCACTATAATGTTGCCTTTCCACCTATCCCCCCACTCCAGCTTTCCCACCCTGGCATTCCCCTACACTGGGGCATCCAGCCTTCACAGGACCAAAGGCCTCTCCTCACATAGATGTCCTACAAGGTTATTCTTTGCTACATATGAAGCTGGAGCCATGGGTCCTTCCATGTGTACTTCTTGGTTGGTGGCTTAGTCCCTGGGAGCTTGGGGAGTCTTGTTGGATGATATTTTTGTTCTTTTTATGGGGTTGCTAACCAGTTCAGTTTCCTCAGTCCTAAAATTTCATTGAGAGAATCTTGTGCTCACTCAACTTCACCTTTAGTATTTTACAAGTGAGAATAAAAGAATTGAAGTATTATCATGCCCAGTATAACATAATATATCTGCCATTCTCATTAAAACTGTATTGTTAAGTAAGTACATATTCTGTTTAAACTTTTAAGATCTAAAATAGTGAACAACATGAACAAATTAAGTGATAAATCATAACATGTATAATGTGTGTATAATGTTTTCTTTCTGTACATGCCAATCACATTCGTGTTTGATACTTGACCACCAGATCCACTAATTGTGTGCTGCATAGACCTTAGAATTTCAACTCCAACTTTTGCATTGAAAATAGATTGAAATCTAAGCAAAAGTTCTGAGAAGAAATGTACCATCCTGCATCATAAGTTTAGAAACTACCAAGCCTGGACTGGAAAACATGACTGTTCCATTAAGATCTCAGTAATGGGGTATTGGTTCAACCTCTCTAAAATGTGAAAATATAATTATTAGTTCTACCTCAAAGAGCGCTTGCAAATTACTGTTATTTGAAAAAGCCCTGAAGCTGAAAAGATTGTCATTTTCATTATTACAGGTAGAAAACTACTTCAAGATTTTTGCAAAGGTACTATAAATACCCTGTTATCTGTTTATCTTCCAGTTAGTCAAGCACTCAGCCACTGCAAAATCAAGAAATAAAAATCTCTTTGAGTGTCCTTGTATGTCTTTATTTTGTGCCTGAATACTTATTTAGTTCACATATAAAGCTTCATGATCCACACACTACAAAAAACTAACAACAAAACGTGATTCTGTAGAATCCAGAAAACTAGCTTTAATCCTTTTAAAAATATACTGTTAGCACAAAATCTCCATTATGCCGCCAAATAAATATAATTTAAAACTTATAGAAAAAGTTAAATTCTTTTTTTTTTCTAGTATTTATTCTTGTTTAGTTTTTCTTACCCCTTCTTGGCCCTCTCTCTGTATTCTCTTCTTTCCTGTGAGTCCTCTGGGCCTTTCTTCTATTGTGAAAAAACTCTGAGTGTGGACCAGGCCAGCTCTGCTGATCCTCACTCACAGCCCAGCTCTGCTGGTCCTCATGTGCCCCATACCTACAGTCTCAACACTGATTTTCACTCCTCTTTATTCAGTAAACCCTCTGCTAAACGGTTGTACTCTCTAACTTTCCTGTCCCCTTCTTTCCTTTATTTTATTTTTGATTGTTCAAATACTTAAAATGCCTCATGCAGATATTAAATATTTAAAGAGTTCTCTATACTTATATATGGTATAGCAATTTGTTGGTAAGTAGGTTATGAATTGTTGAGTATTTTGCAAGAAAGTGCCAGTTTAATAGCTTACAAAATTATCTTCAGATACACTCACTTTGTTGGAAAATGCAATAATATGTGGATGCTATTAACTCTGGGCCTCTTTGATATAATATGCTTTAGAAAATTATAAGACATGATTTTTTTTAAAAAAAAATTACATTTGAGTTTGAAGTACATTGCATGAATTTTCTACTTTTGGCAAAAAATTTATCCTCCTAATTATGTTTACCTTAGGCTAATATTAAAATTGGTTTGCATTACTTGACATGAAAATTGCCTACAAGTAAAGGCTCAGAGAGAAGGACTTGACCCAGAAACATACAGGCAAGGGAGAAGTCAGCCCAGGGGTATAGATTTAACCTACATGGTATAGAAAATGGATGAGCCACAAATATGTAACCAAGAGGTATTTATTCTAAAGAGAAAACAAGGTGCCATATTAAGACTTCTTATTCTTGCAGTACTTTTTCCCTTTATAGTTCTTTGTCTTTGTTGAGGTAAACTCATACAAGATCTTTTTATTCTCTACCTTCCTGTTTAATAATGTTTGCTTTTCCTCTTTTTTTTTAAATTTAATACTTTATTTATTTTTCAAATGTTTTCCCCTTTCCAGGTCTCCCCTTTGGAAACACCCTATCCCATCCCCCAACCCCTGCCTCTATAGTGTGCTCCCCCACCGAATCCAATCTTCCCTCCGTGGCATTCTCCTTTACTGAGGCATCTAAAACCCTCAGGCTCAAGGGCCTCTCCTCTCTTTGATGGCTAACAAGGCCCTCCTCTGCCACATACTTGGCCAACACCATGGGTCCCTCCATATGCATTATTTGGTTGCTGGTCCAGTATCTGGGAGCATTTGGGTGCCTAACCAGTTGACACTGTTGCTTCCTCCCCATGGGGCTAAAAACTTCCTTAGTTCCTTCAGTCCCTTCTCTAACTCCTCCATCTGGGACCCCACACTCAGTACAACAGTAGCTGTGAATTGAATCATGGGCGTTCGAACATTTGGGCTAATAACCGCTTATCAGTGAGTACATACCGTGTTTGTTCTTTTGTGACTGAGTTACCTCAACAGGATAATTTCAAGTTCCATCCATTTGCCTGTGAATTTCATGAAGTTGTTTTTATTAGCCGAGTAGTATTCCTTTGTGCCAATGTACCACATTTTCTGTATCCATTCCTCTGTTGAGGGACATCTGGGTTGTTTCCAGTTTCTGGCAGTTATAAATATGGTCACTATGAACATATTGGAGCATGTGTCTTTATTAGATGTTGGATCAACTTCTGGGTATATGCCCAGGAGTGGTATAGCTGGGTCTTCAGGAAGTAATATGTCCAATTTTCTGAGGGTTTGCCAAACTGATTTCCAGAGTGTTTGTGCCAGGTTGCAATCCCACCAGCAATGGAGGAGTGTTCCTTCTTCTCTACATCCTCGCCAACATCTGCTATCACCTGAGATTTTGATCTTAGACATTATGACTGGTGTGAGGTGTAATCTCAGGGTTGTTTTTACTTGCATTTACCTGATGACAAAGGATGTTGAACATTTCTTTGGGTGCTTCTCAGCCCTAAGAGTTTCCTCAGTTGAGAATTCTCTGTTTAGCTCTGTTCCCCATTTTTTAATAGGGTTATCTGGTTTTCTGGAGTCTAACTTCTTCAGTTTGTTTTATATATTGGATATTAGCCCTCTGTAGGATGAATGATTGGTAAAGATCTTTTCCCAATCTGTTGGTAGCCTTTCTGTCTTATTGACAGTGTCCTTTGCCCTACAAAACCTTTGAAATTTTATGAGGTCCAATTTGTCTATTCTTAATCTTAGAGAATAAGCCATTGGTGTTCTGTTCAGGAACTTTTCTCCAGTGCCCATGTATTCGAGACTTTTCCCAACTTTCTTTTCTAATAGATTCAGTGTATCTGGTTTTATGTGGAGGCCCTTTATCCACCTAGACTTGAGCTTTGTGCAGGGAGATGGGAATGGATCAATTTGCATTCTTCTACATGTTAACTGCCAGTTGAACCAGCACCATTTGTTGAAAATGCTGTCTTGTTTCCACTAGATAGTTCTAGCTCCTTTATCAAAGATCAAGTGACCATAGGTGTGTGGGTTTATTTCTGGATTTTCAATTCTATTCTATTGATCTACCTGCCTGTCACTGTACCAATACCGTGCAGTTTTTATCCCTACTGCTCTGTGGTACAGCTTAAGGTCAGGGATGCTGTTTCCCCCCAGAAGTCCTTTTATTGTTAAGAAAAGTTTTTGCTATCCTGGGTTTATGTTATTCCATATGAATTTGAGAATTGCTCTTTCTAAGTCTATGAAGAATTGAGTTGGAATTTTGATGGGGAATACATTGAATCTGTAGATTGCTTTCGGCAAGATGGCCATTTTTACTATATTAATCCTGCCAATCCATGAGCACAGAAGGCCTTTCCATCTTCTGAGGTCTTCTTTGATTTCTTTCTTCAGAGACTTGAAGTTCTTGTCATACAGATCTTTCACTTGTTTGGTTAGAGTCACACCAAGATACTTTATATTGTTTGTAACTATTGTGAAGGGTGTCATTTCTCTAATTTCTTTCTCAGCTTTTTCATCCTTAGAGTATTGTGAGGCTACTGATTTGTTTGAGTTAATTTTATATCCAACCATTTTCCTGAAGTTGTTTATCAGCTATAGCAGTTCTCTGGTGGAGTTTTTCAGGTCACTTAAGTATACCATCATATCATCTGCGAATAGTGATATTTTGATTTCTTCCTTTCTAATTTGTATCCATTTGACTTCCTTTTGTTGTCTAATTGCTCTAGCTAGAACTTCAAGTACTATATTGAATAGATAGGGAGAGAGAGGGCAGACTTGCCTAGTTCCTGATTTTAGTGGGAATGATTCAAGATTCTCTTCATTTAGTTTGATGTTGGCCACTGGTTTGATGTATATTGCTTTTACTATGTTTAGGTATGGGCCTTGAAATCCTGATCTTTCCAAGACTTTTATCATGAAGGGATGTTGAATTTTGTCAAATGGTTTTTCCGCATCTAATGAAATGACCATGTGGTTCTTTTCTTTGAGTTTGTTTATGTAGTGAATTACATTGATGGATTTCTGGGTATTGAACCATCTCTGCATCTCTGGGATGAAGCCTACTTGATTGTGATGAATTATTATTTTGATATGTTCTTGGATTTGGTTTGTGAGAATTTTATTGAGTATTTTTGCATCAATATTCATAAGGGAAATTGGTGTGAAGTTTTCTTTTATTGTTGGGTCTTTGTGAGGTTTTGGTATCAGTGTAACTGTGGCATCAGAGAATGAATTAAGTAGTGTTCCTTCTGTTTCTATTTTGTGGAATAGTTTGAAGAGTATTGGTATTAGGTCTTTGAAGGTCCAATAGAATTCTGCACTAAACTCTTCTGGTCCTGGGATTTTTCTGATTTGGAGACTTTAGATGACTGCTTCTATTTCTTTAGGGGTTATGGGACTGTTTAGGTCATTTATCTGATCCTGACTTAACTTTGGTATTTGGTATCTATCTAGAAAATTGTCCATTTCATCCAGATTTTCCAATTTTGTTGAATACAGGCTTTTGTAGTAGGATCTGATGGATTTTTTTTTTTAATTTCCTCAGATTCTGTTGTTAAATCTTCCTTTTCATTTCTGATTTTGTTAATTTGCACACTGTCTCTGTGCCCTCTGGTTAGTCTGGCTAAGGGTTTATCTATCTTGTTGATTTTCTCAAAGAACCAGCTCCTTGTTTTGTTGATTCTTTGTCTAGTTCTTTTAGTTTTGACTTGGTTGAGTTCAGCCCTTAATTTGATTATTTCCTGCCTTCTACTCCTCTTGGGTGTATTAGGTTCCTTTTGTTCTAGAGCTTTCAGGTGTGCTGTTAAGCTGCTAGTGATTGCTTCCTCCAGTTTCTTTTTGGAGACACTCAGAGATTTGAGTTTTCCTCATAACACTGCTGTCATTGTGTCCCATAGGTTTGGGTATGTTGTCCTTTCATTTTCATTAAATTCTAGGAAGTCTCTAAGTTCTTTCTTTATTTCTTTCTTGAGCAAGTTATCATTGAGTAGAGCATTGTTCAGCTTCCATTTGTATGTGAGCTTTCTGTTGTATTGTTGCCATTGAAGACCAGCCTTAGTCCATAGTGATCTGATAGGAGGCATGGGATTATTTCAATCTTCTTATATCTGTTGAGATTTGTTTTGTGACCATATATAGGGTAGGTTTTCAAGAAAGTACCATAAGGTGCTGAGAAGAAGGTATATTCTTTTTATTTCAGATGAAATGTTCTATAGATATCTGTTAAATCCATTTGGTCCATAACTTCATTTGATTTTACTGTGTCTGTGTTTATTTTATTTTATTTTATTTTTTAGATTTATTTATTTATTTATTTATTTATTTATTTATTTTATGTACATGAGTATACTGTTGCTGTCTTCAAACACACAAGAAGAGGGCATCGGATCCCATTACAGATGATTGTGAGCCACCATGTGGTTGCTGGGAATTGAACTCAGGACCTCTGGAAGGGCAGAAAGTGCTCTTAACTGCTGAGCCATCTCTCCAGCCCCAGTCCCGCATTCTTTTTTTTTCCCCTACTTTATTTACATTTCAAATGTTTCCCCCATTCTAGATCTCCCCTTTGCCTTTGGAACCTCCTGCCACTATGGGGGTATTCTATTTCTTTTATGAATGTGGGTTCCCTTGCATTTGGAGCAGAGATGTTCAGAATTGTGAGTTCTTCTTGATAAATTTTTCATTTGATGTGTATGAAGTGTCCTTCCTTATCTTTTTTGATGACTTTTGGTTGAAAGTCGATTTTATCCAATATTAGAATGGCTACTCCTGCTTGTTTCTTAAGACCACTTGCCTGGAAAATTGTTTTCTAGCTCTTTACTCTGAAGTAGTGTTTGTCTTTAACTCTGAGGTGCGTTTCCTGTATGCAGTGAAATGCTGGGTCCTGTTTATTTATCCAGTATGTTAGTCTGTGTCTTTTTATTGGGGAATTGAGTCCATTGATGTTAAGAGATATTAAACAATTGTGATTGTTGCTTCCTGTTATTTTCGATGTTATTTTTATGTTTGTGTGGCTATCTTCTTTTGAATTTGTTGAAAGATTACTTTCTTGCTTTTTCTAGAGTGTAGTTTCCCTCCTTGTGTTGGTGATTTTCAACTATTATCCTTTGTAGGGCTGGGATTGTGGAAATATGTTGTGTAAATTTGGTTTTGTGATGGAATATCTTGGTTTCACCATCTATGGTATTTGAGAACTTTGCTGGGTATAGCAGCCTGGGCTGGCACTTGTGTTCTCTTAGGGTCTGTATGAAATTTGTCCAGGATTTTCTAGCTTTCATAGTCTCTGGTGGACACAGAAAGTGCAATCAGAAAAGACACAATCAGGACAAAATGAATGTAACACAATATCTTTCTAGATATTTTTTTAATTTAAAGAATAATTATTTTTGACATTCAATATATGCATGAGAAAAGCTTGATTAGTCCGTTTTATGCAGTTATTATGCAGTAATGCCTTCATTAGATAATGTGATTCCAAAAGGAGATTGGGTAAGGATCTGAACTATAATACAATAAAGCAAAATACATTTTGTTGTCTTATAATTAATTTCACTGAAATTTGTTCTCTTATTATATGTAAGTATGATAATTGAGAGTCTGAGGGTTAAACATACAGATATCTTTAGCTACTTTTTGCACTTTGTACAAGCTAAGTATTCATGAGCAGGATTACTGACAAGATGGAAGCACAAACTAATCAGCCTGCCTGTGATTCAAGATAAAGAGAGATCTAAAGCAATTTATTTCCTTTCTTTCTTTCTTTCATTTTTTCTTTCTTTCTTTCTTTCATTCATTCTTTTTAAACAAGTATTTCTACAAGGTATAGAAGACTGCCTGGACCTTGATGTTATGAAGGAGAAATTATCTGGTACTTGTGTAAAAATTAGAGCTTACTCTGTCATAGATTGTGCATGCCATAAGAAGAAAATATATATTTACAACAAATAGAAAAAACAGCTAAAAGACCTAATTCAACTATTCAGTAAGAGGCCACACTTGTTAACTATTAATGGAGGTGGCTTTCTGCCCAAGAATTCACACTGTGAAATGACCTACTACCACTGTTGCTAGAGAAAGTGCAAAAGACTTGTCCAATAGAGTCTCTATCAACCCATGTAGGTAAGCTGTGTTGAAGGCTGGCCACCCTTAATCTGCATGATTATGATGGAAAAAAAAAAAAAACTGTGACTACAAAAGGACTGATAGAAATGCATACTTTCTTTGATCTCAGAATTTTGGTCTGAATAGAGGTGATTATTTGCAATGGAGTAAGAAAAATGTTTCCAAAGCCCAGGTGTCTTTAGACAAGGCTCAAGAAAAGGGACCTAGGGAAAAGTCTAAGCTGGAAAACTAAGATTCAATCTTGGATTGAAAAGCAAATCACAACATTGTTATAAGGGTGGAATGAAACACCCATCTTTATCAAATACTACTGGTTACTTGAAGGTGAATGAAGATTACACAGACAGAAAGTTTGTGGATACTAAGGACTCAGTCTATGAAACACAGCAGTCATCCAAGGGATGATCCATTTTCTAAACCCACGATTAATGGAAGCCAACTAAAGTGACAACACTGATTTGAATTCTCTGACAGAGAGACTCAAAACCCCAGCAACAGAAATGACTTGCCTATTTCTACATGAAAATAATATTTACTTCAGTTTCTGTTTTTCTTCTGACATATTTAAGGTATATGAGACACAAAAGCAAGGCAATGGGAATTAACATGGAGTATATATATCATTTCACTAGAGGTTGAAATTATCACACCGGTTAAGGCTGACATCTGTACATGTACTGTCATCACATGATCAGTAGTACACAAACTGTTTGAAAGCAGTGACATCTCATGAGAAGCATGACATGCAAATCATTATTGATATATGATACAGGTTTATAAGTGTAAAGGTATATATGTATATAAGTTATATAAATATTCCATGAATTCCTTGTTCGATTTTGGCAAAATTATACATTAAAAGCTATACATAGTATCTAACAACCTTAGGCTCAAGAGCCTCACCTCCCACTGATGGTCAACAAGTCCCTCCTCTAACAAATATGTGGCCAGCACCATGGATCCCTTCAAACCCTCATAGAGGCAGGGGAATGAGGGATGGGACAGGGGGTTTCCGAATGGGAGAGCTGGAAAAGGGAAAACATTTGAAATGTAAATAAAGTATCAAAAAGAAAGAAAGAAACAAAGAAAGAAAGAAAGAAAGAAAGAAAGAAAGAAAGAAAGAAAGAAATCACCAAAAGAGCCAGGTATGTAAGTGCACTCATATAATCTAGGGAAAAAAAAAAAAAGCTATGCATAATACCTCATGCTTGGAATATAGGCACTCAGGAGAATTAGCCAAAAGGAATGCTATGAATTCAAAGCCAGGGAGCTCTAAATTTTCCTAGTATTGATGAGGTTACAGAATCGGACATTTCTCTTGAACCTACAAAATCTTAGAATTATTGCATAAGTTACCTGAACTGACCCATGAATAAGTTAGGAAAAACTAAAAATGAATGTTTTTAAAAAATCAAGACTATACAAAATCTTTTTAAAGTTCCAATATTTATGACAAATTTGGAGAATGGAAAGAGAAAGAATTATAATAGAGTCCTGAAGAGATAATAGTTGAGAATTTTACAAATGATTAAAAAGAAAATAATAGTACAGATTCAGAAACTTCAGAGGATCTGAAGTATGATAAAATATATTGGAGGAAACAACTAGATATGTCATAATTACTTTATTGAAAACTAAAGAAAAAGTAAAATTTTGATACTACATGAGAAAATAAAGAAATGATAAGCATTAATAGCAGCAATGATGCTGAAATCTCATCAAAACAAAGGAATCTCAGAAACAATATATTTACAGATTTAAGGAGTTAAGA
This sequence comes from Rhynchomys soricoides, assembly GCA_019843965.1. NCBI lineage: Eukaryota > Metazoa > Chordata > Mammalia > Rodentia > Muridae > Rhynchomys > Rhynchomys soricoides. Next base: position 16,287,106 of record JADRCH010000047.1, read on the forward strand.
AAATAATTAAACTTTGATTCAGTTCTGTGATAATAATTCCTTAAAGCAAATTACCTAGGTTAATTGTATGCATGTGTGTGTGTGTGTGTGTGTTTGTGTGTGTAAAGATTTTACCCTTAAAATCATATTCCAAATCTAGTGTTTAAATACAGTTTGTAGACTGAAAAGGAAAATAGGATAAATATATTTTCAAACAGTAATAACTTCAAAATTCTTATTTTAAAGAGATATATCAGTCACAAATTTCAAATTAAATTAATTACAAAATCAGAATGTGTTGGGCTATAATATTCTCACATAATGTGTCCAGAATGTGGTCCAGGAATGATGTCTAATATGAATTCAAGAAGAGGAAACTATCTATGAATTTCAATGTTTCATTTACTCTTTTTTCAGAAAGTACTGATTAATAAGTTGAAGGTCAGTGAAGGGAGTACATAGTTGTGATTGTATTTGTTTGCTTCCATAGAAGGATAATCTAGACTATATATCTTGAAACAGTTATTTTCCAATCTTATGAATTGTCATATGCGAACCATCAAAATATGAGCAAATCTGTTTTGACTGAGGCTCCTTTCCTTCATGTACAGATTACAAAATTCTGCATGTTCGCTAAACTGGTCATTTATCCTCTAGTACAACCCCTGAATGTTCTTTCACTTTGTCAGTTGCTGTATTTAATTCGGGTTTATCATAACAATGCCAGTTTTATTTCTTACTGAGACCAAATTATACACTTTTATTTTCTGAGAATTTCAAACATCAGTATTTTCATTAAATCAAAATAAATCCCTCTGATATTATTCCTTTCTATCCCTGCCACCATTTTCTCCTTTCACCTTTTTGGGGTCAACTTATTGGTCCTTGTATGTGCATAGGTATACGGCCATCTTCTCTAGCATGAATAACCTCTCAATGGCAACATCCCTTAAGAAAAACTTGTTTCTAACCACCACAGCCATCAATTCCTAGTAGTTTTTCATATAAGTATGAAAAGTCTTGAACCCTTCCTTCATCCATACTGAGATTTTGGCTAGCTTGATCATACACAGATCATGGTCATGCTATCACAGGTACTTGGAGTACAGGTGATCAAAATCCTATTAATCTGCGTTCTAGCAGCGATCCTTCATTCCTAGCTCTTACAATCAATCTGCTGCCCTTCCAAAAGTACCCATAAGTCTTGAAGAGGAAAGATGGTTGTACTGATGACTCACTTAAAGTTAAGCACCCTTTAGGTTAATAAGGAGACCCAAAACTAGTTAAAATATAAATACTTTAAACTATTATTGTAAAGCCAGTGTAGATTTATAGTTTTATTTGGAAGTCATGGTCTCAGTGGATGAATGAAGAGTGACAAATGTCACTCTATAAAGACAAATTTATAACATATATGAAAAAAGTTAAGTAAAAACTAAGTCAAGTAGAACAGGTTGATGATATTCTATGGAACAATTTCTAATTAAATGTTACAGTTTAATTATTAATAATACTTTAAAAATAAAATATTCGGAGTTTGAGGGTTGGCTTAGATGTTAGGACAACACTTGTTTCTCTTACACTGAGTGTGGGTTTAATTATCAGCTTACAATCACCTGTTATTTTATTCCTGGGAGATTGAATAAATTCCTTTAAATTTTGTGCGTGTTAGGCATGTGGTATACATACATACATACATACATATTTGCAAAATATACGTATCAAATTAAAAATTTACAAATAAATCATCTAAAAGTAATTAAAATAGAATATGTTTAGGGAGAAAAGAGAGATGAATAACACTAAGGACACCTTAAATTGTTGTACGGAGACATAGTGCTTTACAAGCATACACACACACGTGTGTGTGTATGTGTGTGTGTGTGTGTGTGTGTGTGTGTGTGTTATACATTATATATGTGCACATGTATTGAGTTATTCTTCATAGGGTGATAATGCTCCCCTCAGGAGACATAAACTATTTTTAAAAAATCTCAATTCTATCCAAAGGAACCCTCTCTTTAAACTGTTGATCAGGACTATACTAGTGACTCTCAAAAAAATATAGACTATTGACAATATTGACTATTGCCTCTGCATGCATGAAAGTAAGATTCTGTTGCTGAAGACAATGTGCACTGCAGACAAAGAACATGGGAGAAAGGAGTTGATACTTACCTGGAAGCTTCCTCCATGAGTGCTAGCTCTCATAGTATCAGAAGTTTCTATGTGATATGCTAATGGAAACAATTAATCAATAGTCCTACCTAGTTGTGAAGCTTGTAAACAGCAACAATGACTGGTTTGTCTAGATATGGATGTTGCAATAACATCACTAATTTTTGGCAGTAATTTATAGTTGTCTAATTCGCATCCATTCAATAGGTGAGAATTCATACCCGATATACTATATACTTAGTTGAGTAGCCATGCTAGGCGAAACCATAGATACAAATGAGGATGACTACTACTTATCATCTTCCTAAATCATTAATGCTTTTAACTATGTTTTAACATGCATCCTTACAACCACAGCTAAGGAAAAGAAGTCATTCGAGAGAGTGAGGAAAGACTGTTTAAAAAAAAAGTCAGAGAACTATGGAACATGTTGCAAAATGCTGTCATTTAGACATGAGTGGGAGGCTGGACCAATGAAATCTCATGAATAAAATTGCTATTGCAAGGCACCTATAGTGACAATAGCAGTCGACATGCTTATATGGATTGGTAAAATGTCACAAGACTCCACTTACACAAAGATTTATTAGCATTCAATAGGTTCTGAGGAATGAAAGTTCAGTTTCCTCTGGAGATGAGGCCACTGATAGGTTATCCAACTCAAGTGGCCAGCTTTAAATTGTTGTACATGCAAGCACCATTACTAATATCAGGGTGCATGTGTATCTGTGTGTGTGTGTATGAAACAATCTTAGTTATAGAAGAAGGCATGAATTTAAGAGATGATGAGAGGCATTTTAGATGGAAAGGTAATGATAGAGATGATATAAATACAGTATATCCATGTACAAAAATTCAAATAAATGAATTTTTAAAAAATTTAAAAGCATACAAATAACTATATGCAAAATTTCAATTATAAACAATACAACAGGTAACAAAATGTTATTTTTTTCCTTGGGTTGACCACAAAATATAATAAGAAAAGTCAGTTTGTTGAAACATTCTTATGACCATATAAGCAGGAGAATGGGGATACTGTGTTATTCTGAGTTAGCCTTGTGTCAACACACACACACACACACACACACACACACACACACAATGAGAAAGATAAATTATAAAAGAGCAATGTATTAAAATTTTTTAGATGTATTGATAGTTTGTACTCAACAGAAATACCCTAAAATTTTGAGTCAAACAGACAGTTGCAAACTAATGAAAAACAGGAGCCAAAACCAAGGAGCCACTCACAGGAAACCCTGTAAATCTCAAAACAATGATACTGAAAGGATGGGAAGATACTTGATTTTCAAGTACTAAGAGTAATAAAACTGTTCCTAACAAGGAATATATCTCTTCACCAGTGTATCAATAGAATTTGAAGAGATTAAAAGCACCTGTCAATCAAGAAGGCATGTTCTTCAACAATGTTCATGCAACCCATAATGAATACCCCCAGCATAGAGAGGAAGGAACTAGATGAAGGAAACTGATCAAAGAGATGAACTACAAAAATCAAGTAAAAAATAGGAGATAACAATAGAAAAGATCACTATAATAAAATGAGGTTTCTTCAAAAAGGTTCAAAAAGGTTAAAAATGTTTCAAGAATGGTGAACAAAAGTAGAAAAAAGAAAAGGAAAAAATGCAAACTGAAACTATCACAAACACAAGAAAGTGTCTAAGACCTGTTTCAAAATATTAACCTACTGCTCAGTGCACAGTTTAGAGATTCCTGTTTAAAATTCAAAAACAACAGGAAAATAAACGAGTATCTAAAAATACACAGAAAAAAAAAAAAAAACCATCCCTGAATGTTCTGACTTGGCTTGAACACAAAATCCCAACAATCCAGCCCAGCAACTCGACCCCAATCCTTTTTCAGTACATTAAAAAAAAAAAAATCATGGAATTTATTTTGACCATAATCTCTTATTTCCTAAACTCCTCCCAAATCCTCTCCTCCTCCCTACCCATCTGACTTTGTGAACTCCAATTTTGTTAAAAGCCCCCAAGTCCAATTTGTGAGGCCCATATACTCTTGCATGTGCAGACTTCCACCAGAGTGTGATTCTTTTGCAAGGGGAATCACACTCAATGAAAACTCTTTTCTCCCATTAGCTATTCATTGTTAACAGCTCCATGGATAGGCATAAAACTTCATGTATACCCTTCCTCTCAATGATGGGATTTGGCTTGCCTTGACTTTGCATAATTTTGTGCATGTTGTCATAACTGCTGTGAGTTCATATGTGTAGCTGCTTTGCTGTGTATTGATTACATTCTTTCCCTGTTGTCTACAAGGGCTTCTTGTTTTGTACTTTTTCTGCACCCTCTTTTGCAATGATCTCTGAGATGTGGAGGGATGGTCCTCGGGAGAATGGGGCATAATATAAATAATATCCACGCTTTTAATACCAGTGCTGGAGAAGCAAAAACCAGTGGATCTTTGTGAGTTCTAGGCCATCCTAGTCTACATAGTGCATTCCAATTCATCTAGGTCTACATAATGAGATCTGCCTCAAAACCAAATAACAAACAAACATAAAAGCACTTGTCTATTCAAATTCTTAAAATCTAATCATACATTCAATATTAAAAGGGTCAGTTTTCTATTAGTATACGATATATTCAATATGGTTTCATTGTATAAGATAGTAATGATATGTGTTAATAATTGACAGCACAGTGAGAAGCCAGTTTTTCTCCATCCCCACTTGCATATGTCAGATGTAATAACAGAAGGAGATGTGAAATCAAAATTTTGACTTAAGGATGAGATGTTGGCACCATCTGGCTTTTGTTTCCATTTGCCTTAGAAACTCAGCCTTATTACTTGACTGTTGGAGTTCAAAACTTTGTTGGAGGAATATTGCGTTTCTATGTCTTCTGGCTAGAAAAATCACTGATAAGACTCCACCCGCTTTGGTAGTTTTCTTGGCACCCACAAAGTTTGGTTTATATTTATTGCCACAGTAGTTTCTGATATTTTTGGTTGATTATCAAAAACTAGTTTCTAGTAATCTCTGCATGTAGTTTTCTCTCAGTTGACTGAGAAATTTTGATATAATGAAGTGCCCAGGACTTTCTTTACTCTTATTTAATAATCATGAATTTTAAATGGACTAATACACTCTAAAATTTGAACATAGCAAAAATTATTTTCACATGGATTTATCACTGCTAATTCTGTATTTACATATAGAAATAATACTGGTTATATTGATTTAAGACTCAGTTGACAGAGAAAAGAGAGAGACGAATCTCTCTATAAAGTTCTTGTCACACAAACACGAGAACCTGATTAAGGATACCTAGGAACTACATAAAAATCTAGGTGAAGTGGCATGTGCCTGTAAACCCAGTGTCAGTCAGAGACAAATCCTCCTTGTGTTTGCTAGCCAGAGAATCTAGTATAATCACTAATCTCCAGATATATGGAAAGATATAGTTTCAGAAAGGTAAGGAGCAGAGCAGAGGTTCTCAGCCTTCTTAATGATGCAACACTCTAGGACAATTCCCTGTGTTGTACTGACCATCACCGTAAAACTGCTTGCTACTTCATAGCTCTAATTATGCTATTGTTATGGATTGAAATGTAAATACCTGATATGCAGGATGTCTAATATGTGATTCCCCCATCCAAAGGAGTCATGCCCCACAAGTTGAGAACTACTGGAGTAGAGTGATCACAGAAGATACCCACCCATCATTGACTAATGGCCTTCTTGTATTTTGCTGATGCATACACAAGCTTATTTGTAAACAGAAACATGCAACACACATATATGATTCAGAAATTGGTCAACCTTTGCTATTAAGCTTTAAGCTGTGGGTTAGTGATCTAGAAGCTACATAGGACAATCTTCAATCCAGTTTTAAAGAGTATTATTTCATATAGTACCCAAGATATTATGGGCAAGAAACATGGGCTAAAATCTTGAGAACACATTTATATTTTTAAGTTGCCAAACATTTTTATGCTGTTTTAACCTACACTAAAACTTAGATACCCCATTGACTGCAATGTCCCAGTGATGGTTCTTGTCCTGGCTTCAAGGAACACCCTTCACCATGAGAAACTTTGCAGAACAGAGATGATATTTCACAACAGCAGCAAGTTGATCACTTGTATGCCTTACCTCAGAATCTGGACTATTACTCTTTTGTTTGTCAAACTGAAGATGAAATAGACTCACAACTTGTCACTTGATAAAGTGACTTGAAGTCAGGTCACTTCAAGGTATAGGATGTTCCCTAATGAATTGGTACACGCTGTTATTAAAATAACTTAAAATTTCAGTTTATCCCTAACTTTCATACATTAATCACAAAATATGAGTTCAGCTTTCAGCTCATATTGATATGTGAGATCATTATTCATCCCAACAAATCCCCATAAAGTATATTTTAATCAAGTGAAACCAATTTTAGTATTTTCCTTATCACAAAAACAATACACAAAATCCTATCCACACAAGTCAGAAAGGGTTGTTTACTTAATGCCTGAATTATCAATATTGTCATGAATATATATTAATTCAAATGCAAATATTAAAATTCCACTTGAGAGTCATTCTACAACTTTATAATTATATTTGACCTTTGTGTCTGCCTTCACCAAACTGACTAATTTGCTACCTTCTAATATTTTCTTCCTTTGACCTTCAAAATCTACACAGCCTGATTAAAGATAGCTACAGAAAAAAAGCAGTTTTCTGTAATTATGCATTGTTAATCAAATCATGAGAGAAGCTCTATTTCTTCCTATGCTCATATCTGGATCCTTATTAGAGTACTTATGTTATGAAATAGGTTATTTTCTGGACAGTTTTAATGCAAGTTAATTATCCTGTTACAGAAAAGTGAGGAAAGTTATAAGGAAATAAAAATGTCTTAAAATTGAATTATCTAAGAAAAACCCCTTTAGCTTAAATTCAGCATCATTACCTGTTCTCAATGTAAATCCTTATGAAATATGATTACTAAAGGTGAATAATTCACTACAGATAACAGTCAAGAATGATACAGAAGACCTTCAAGGTCAATGAAATGTACACAGAATAGCTGCAAGTGGTTTGAATGACATAGAAGAAAGGAATTTCTAATGCTTTAAAACATCGCTAAATATTTACTACATATTAGAATTATTAGAAAAATGGATTTAATATAATTAAATTTAAAAGATAATCTTCTACTGAAGTCATTCATAGATTGTGTAGATTATTCGCATTTTCTGTCATTAACTGACTGAAAATACAAATTCTGCCTACATAGACCTAGTGTTGCTAAAAGACATGAGTGTTATCTATATCCATATTTTTATGCTATGCTCTATTAAAATTATCTAAAATTCCTATGATAGCTCAGGTCCAGTGAACTGGAATCAGACATGTTAGTGTGTTTCTCGTACTTACTTTACAGAAATATTATAACTTACACACAAAGAAGTGATAAGTGATAATGTCACTATAAGAGCTAGAATAACTACAATAAGCTTTAAAATATGAATCTCTAGGGATGTTTTGAGACCATTGAAGTCCTCTAACAAAACTAACACTGATATAAAGTGAAGATATTTTCAAAGAAATTTTAGTAATTATGTCAATAAGCTTAAATAGCTAACTTCTTTTAAATATGGTAAATTATAATGTTATAATTAACAGAGTCTTCAGTGTTATCTTTCTGTTCATGAAGCATTAGATTAGAGTATATATGAATTTTATTCTCTCTCTTGCTGGCAACAGGTAGACTTGGAGAACTTAAGGTGACTCAAAAAGTCAGATTTATTTCATCCTTATATTTTGTTGCTAAGTCTAACATATCTAGTCCATTAGCCAGAGCTAGATTGTTTATACAAAATTATAGTGAGATATAATTATGTAGCTATATATTTTCCAAAACTACTCAGTTTTGATATTTCTACTGATCAGATTAAGGTTAGCATCTGAAGCCATGTATACAGGGAGTTATATTCAGTCACCAACTGCAATAATTTTGTAAACAATAATTCTAGAACATTAGTAAGCTACTCTGCTGACTCTTAGACTTCTGCCTAGACTCAATGTTTAATCATACCCAATGTTCACATTTATTTAATAAAATTATGATCAATAGTCATCCATGACAGTTGGATAATTGTTGAGGATGCTCAAGCATCAATTATCTCTCCAAGATAATTTATATCACTTAATTTAATGTGATATTCAATATTTTTTATCTGCAGGAAAAAAATATACCAGTGAACACTCAGAAAGAGAAGACTGTAAGATATAATTTTAAAATAACAACATTAATGGACACATATCATATACAAATATGGTTTAAAGACAGTTATAAATGATGAAGAGAAGGTCCAGCCATCCAAAATTCTGAATAATCAGTGGAATGGTGCTGCCTGATATCTAGTAGTGGTTTCTCAGTTAAAACTAGACACTAAATAATTCAAAAACAGGATGCCACCTGGGATGTAGCTCAGTAGCAGAACATTTCCATAGTACGTGTGAGGCTCTTGCTTTATCAGGTCCAATAAAACAAAGTAGAAGAAAGAATGAATGAAAGAAGGAAGAAAGGAAGGAAGGGAGGAAGGAAGGAAGGAAGGAAGGAAAAAATCTCAGATATGGTACTGACACTAGAGATACAGAAACTCCAGGAACCCTCTTGAAGAGGGGACAGAAAGACTGTAGGAGTCAGAAGGGATCAAAGAGCTCACATGGGCTCACAGTGACTGAAGCACTGGCCTGCATGGTTCGCCACTGTGTTTTCTGCACATGTGTTATGGCTGTTCTCGTGGTTTCTGTAGGACTACTAACAATAGAAGCAGGTATTTTTTCTCTGACTCTTTTGCCTGTTCTTGGGATTCTTTTCCTCCTTCTAGGTTGCCTCATCCAGTCTCAGTATGGGAGCTTTTCCTTTGTTTTATTGTATCTTGATTAGTAGTTGTCTTTTGGAGGGCTACTATTTTCTGAAGGAAAAAGGAGGGTGAGTGGATCTGGGAAGAGAAGAGATGGAATCAAGGGTAGCTGGGAGGGTTGGAGGGAGGAGAAACTGTGGTAAGGATGTATTATATGAGAGGAAAATTTAATGTCAATAAAAATGTTAACACAGAGAATTAAGAAAACTCTAATAACCAATTATATCTTCAATGTGCATTCATTTAATGTCATTTTTACCCAATATTACTTTTTGACAATATGTATAAGTACTAATTTTGACTAGATTGATTTCACATAATTCAATATTTAAATCTATATATTGTAAAAATGTTTTCTGCTAAAATGGCATTCATTCTCTACGGATTTGCTAGATTGTCTTGAAAAATACTGGATTGACTTTCCGCAGGGCATCTTGGGCAAGCCACACACACCTGTAATTATAAATCCAAGGGCTATGATACCCACTTCTGACATATGTGTATATCCACGGTTGTGTTTAAATATACATACTCTCAAGTGAAATCAGAAATCAGAAATAAATCTTTTAAAAGTAGATCTCAGAGGCAGCAGTTAAAGCTAGAGATCCTTAATCTTTGCAATTGTATACCTTTTGAAAACATGAAATAATAATGAATAAGTAGAAATAAGAAAAAATAAAACATAGTACAAAATTTTACATTTCCACATGTCTTCTAAAATTGAACACTAGCAATCAGTTTTACGTAGACTGTCATCTGAGTCCTTGAGATTATTGCATATGAGAATTTTTGTGTAAATTGTTAAAGCTATTAATCTAAAATTGGTATGTTAAATAATTTCCTGAATAATAACAGAACATTATCAAGAGTCTGTAAATAATTGTATGATCCTTCATAAGACAACATAGTGTAATGTTGCTTGAAAACTATGCACCTAACCAGGATTTAGGAAAATATATTTGCACTGAAGTCACCAAAGTATTACTTATGTATAATTTAATGAAAGGGACATTAATAGCTTTGTCCAATCTTATTATCACATATTATTACTAATGTGTTTAAGATAGCCTCCTTGTTTTTTATGAATATTATGATTATAGAACTAAAGACTATTTTCATGATAAATGTTTTTCAGAAAAAATGAAAATAAAAAAATAACATTGTATTTTCGTTCCCACTGTGTATATAAGTTTTTTCAATAAAAACAATCATGGGCTGGAGAGATGGCTCAGTGGTTAAGAGTACTGACTGCTCTTCCAGAGGTCCTAAGTTCAATTCCCAGCAACCACATGTGGCTCACAAGCATCTGTAATGGTATTTGGTGCCCTTTTCTGGTTTATGGTGTGTCTGAAGACAGCTACAATGTACTCATGTATATATAACTCCTTACCCTAAAAATAAATACTTACAAGTACTCCATGTCTCTTTGATATCTATCTACAATTTTAAGCTGCATGAATAGTGTATCAATGACATCATTATTATTTAATGAAAACACACCTAACATGTGAGTCTGTTTTGATTTTGTTTTTATTTTCATATGGCATATTTTATTTTATACAGAATATCACAGTCTTATCCATCTGTTATTACATCCTTTAACCCTCTCAACTGTCACCAGTCAGATTTATATAGCAATAAATTCTCTATACACAAGATGCCCACACAATAATATCAAGGACAATTAATAATGGTACAAGCTGCCCACCTAGACTAGACAAATTATCCCTATACAACATTTATGATATAGTAAAATTTATGATATCATAACCTATGGCCCGTTGAAGCCACGCTGGTTCACGTCTGCCTCCATCTTGGCCCTCTTCTTTCTCCTGAGACCCTCTCTGTCTCTGCAACCCTTAGCTCCACCTCCTTTCTCTATGTCCAATCACAGGCCTCCTGTTGCACTAATATTTTAATGTGATTGGACATGTGTCACAGTGATGAATTACATTCAATTGTGGAAATTTAAATTTGATGAGTATAAACAAAGTTCATCCAGCTAGAATTCTACATAAAGTGTGAGTACATCAATCTTATACTATAAAAGCTTAGCGATCCTACAGCTTGTATGATCTTTTTTCTCACAGTCCAGTAATACAGGTGCACCTGTATGAGGCAATTCAAATGGATTCTCAAAAAGTCAATGAACTAACACACAATTTAATAAGTTTATAGGAAAATCAAATACAGTTATTAAAGATTGATATATACTATTTGCTTCATGAAAGTTCATTGTCATATTTGATTCCTGACTTAAGCCAAAGAATTCTCAGAAATAAGTAAGACAAATTATGCCTTTGCATTTAAGTATTGGAAATTAAGGAATGTCACAGTTTTTATGAGCATGTGAACTGAATGTTAGAAATTGAAAACAGTAAAATCTCAACATATGATAAAGTATATGAAAATATTTAGTATGAATAACAATAAAATTGTATAACTTGTGGGTTAACTCTGTTAATTAAGGTTGATGTCCACCATGACTGGATAGCTTCTGGGATCAGCACAATGTGGGAGACTTCCTTCAGTAGCAGGATTTCTCCTTCCCTTCCCTTGTATTGGGAATTCTAAGGCCATATATACACCTCTAACTGAGGATTATCAGAGAACCTTATTTAGATTATAGGACCCATTTTCTTTCTCCTGACAAAACCTGTTTAACCAGCACCTGAGATTTCTGAAATGCTTCTCCAGGCTAAGAAGGCATTCCTGGTACTCTAAGACCTTAGCCAATGGTATTTTCCCATTCTGGATGTCCCTATCCACAGTCCCCCAAAAGTTTATAAGCTTCCAATCACCCAAAGTAAAGTTGATCTGCCTACTGGTCCCAGTATGGTCTTTCACCATAAGCACTCACAGGCTTCTGAATCCCTCTCCCCCACTGGCTATCTCTGCTTTCACTGCCCTGATGGATTGTGTTTGAGGATGATCCACAAGAGTGGAGAGACCCACAATATTTGATTTAATTACATAGTCTAAACTCAAATACAGAGTCAATTTAATTGGTAATCACTAGTTTAATGTATTAAACACACACAGAGTTGTATATATGTTTTCAGAGCTGACTAACATTAAACATTATACAGATTCAGTGTGTTATATTTAGGCCAATTAACAACCATTAATAAAATAAGAGGCAATAAATTTGAAAGAAATAATGTAGGTTACAGGGATGAGTTTGAGTGGATAAAAGGGAAAGGAAAAGAAATGATCTAATTATGTTATAATTTTAAAAATAAAAAAAGTACTTTGATATAGTGATATTCATAGACAATGGAATGCTTATGTAACTTATAAAAAACCAAAAACCTAAATAAAATGAGATTCTGGATTTACATCAGCATGGTTGGAATCAGAAGTGATTATCTTTACTGAATATGTCAGCTATAAAACAATAAGAACAAAATAGCTTCACTCCTTCCTAAATAATATCAAATCAATTTCATAGAATATAAGAATAGAGGCATTTGTAATCAGACTAGGAATTTCAGAGTAGAGATAGAGCTCTCTCAACTGAACAACAAAAGGTAGAGCTCCATTTTATACAACACATGGTTTTAAATATTGAGTAAGTGATCTCTACTGTACTTCAAAATGAATAGAAATGTTTTATTCTCAACACATACAATTTATTCATAAAAGAGCCATAAATGATTACCATGCCCAGAAAATTATTACACATTATATATGTGTATAACGTTACCAGCATTAACTGCATAGAGACATACACAAAGTATCTTTTAATACAAATGTTGAAATAAAGATGCATTAAAAACTCCAGGTTTGGTAAAGAATGTGAAATAAATCAGAGAACAAAAATAATAATTTATTTTAAAATTTTGATACATTAAACTAGTACACTGTATATATTATATTTGTTCTCAGTGATTAATTTTATCCACGAATGTCGTCAGTTATATGTTCCTAAGGGCTTCAGCATGTCATATTCTTCGTTCTCTTCTCATTTCTAAATATAACTTTCTGTATAACTTTAAACTTCACTTATTTTTGTCCTGCTAGTGGATAGAGAACTTCCACACGATTGCTTCCTTCCACGGTAATTATGGAAAACATTTTATAGTATACATCGATGGTGTAATTTATTTCCTTCTGAGAAACATGTGCAGAATTTTACTCTGTGCTCCAAGACACCAAATGTTGGAGATTTTGTATTGTGTGAAATATGAACCCTTTTGTGGTTTTGTTTCATTTGATAGTTCTACTTGAGGATGTCAGTAACCACTGATAATATTAGATTTCTAGTACATTTTTATTTTTGGTTTAGCTATCTAAATATGCTTAAATTATATTTCAGAGTCTTTCATGTTTCTAGTATGTTTCTTTCTATGTTTTGTCTGATGATTGTTTATATAAATCTCTAATAAAAATAACCAAAAGCAGAACAACACTAGAGCATAATATTATTTCTCAACTCTGAATACTTCTGGACATCAAATTGATTTGGACAACCCTAATGACTCTCATACCTGAGAAAGGATATTTATCCTTCTTCATAAATTTATTAGTCACCTGTGATTAATTATTTTTCTAGAGATAGGACTCTATGAAGTGTTCCTTTTTGTACATCAATATGTCTATTGATATTGCCATTGAAATCATCTTGTTTAGACAGCTATTTTATAGGAGAAACTTTCACTGAAGTGGTGTGGGTATTGTGACTCTTAAAAATCTTCCCAAAGATTTTCTACGATATTCCATTAACCACAGATTAAGGAGTTTAGAAATAGGTGCATACATCTATTGTCACTGAGCTCCTAAACATCTCTTGGTTCTTTACATGTATCCCAGTTGTGTTTTTCTCTGATGGTCTGCATTTGATATCAGTGGCTTTTTTGAAGAGTGACATTTATGACTTCTCTGTGGGTATAATGATAAGATTTGAAATGCAGTAAAAATTATGATGGGCTTGCATAATGGTACTAATAACTTTTCACAAAGATGTGTCCCTTATTTTTATACAATGTACATAGGACAGCTTTGATCCAAATGCACACAACAAAAAAGGCTCAGAGGAGTATGTTTGTATTCTTGCATATGCATGTGCATGCCTGTATTCATGTGTGTGTGTGTGTGTGTGTGTGTGTGTGTGTGCATGTAAAAATACTAATCAAATAGAAACAGGCTACATACTTGAGTATGGGCATAGGAAAGGTTGGAGGAAAAGTACTTGGGAGGGGTGGAGAAGGCACAAAAAGGAAGGATGAATGATATAATTTTAATTCAGTTAAAACCATTTAAAATGATATATTATTAAATCAATTCATCTTATGGGTTTCTAATACTTATACTATATATGATTTATTCCAATCAACACACATCAGAGTATACTCTGCAAGGCATGGCAGGATATTACATAAAGTTGATTAGTCTCCATAGTCAATCAAAAGAAATAAATCCCAGCAAGAATATTTTGTTGTACAATTTATAGACAATATTATGCCCTGATCTATTTGTTTAAAAAACTTCCATATTGCTTCTGTTGAAATGAACAATATGAAAAGAGGACAATTAGTAATTAGGAAAAGTATCTTATCAAACTTGTGATTTAAAGAGTGTAAAAGTACTCCTGACAAGGAACTGGTACACTGCAGTTTATGTTTATCTTCAAATAAACAAATTGAACTGTTCATTAGTTTGCTGTATGTGGCTATTCAAGTGCAGCACTGTGCATCCAAGACACAACTTAAACCACGGTAAAGTTTAATCATCTGAAAATGCACTTGATTCATCTCTGTCACTAGTTGGAAATACAGAAAGCATTAACTATATCTACATCAACAAAATCCATTAACCTTCCCACAACGTGGAGTGACTGCTCATCAGGAATCTGCTCCCTATAATTCATTTCATCCGTAATTTATCACAACTCAGCCAACCTACAACTGCTACAATAGAAAACTCTGCTGAAGGCATGTAAATTATAATTTTTCCCATCTATCCATCTATATTTTATTCTGGCTTCTTCTTAAATGTCAAACTGAATAAAGATATTCTGTGCTAGTTTTATCTAAAATCATATAGTTTACAACAATTTAAAAAATTTGTTTACTTTCTTCATTTACCCTTCAGTAGATCTGCTTCATTTTATGTTGTATGTCACATGTATACTTTATGTACTTTTATTTACATAATCTCCACTGATACTGAAGGATGAAAATTTATCTTGTTTGTGAACCACTCAGTATATTGTATGACAAACATGAAAAGCATTAATCATTAACCATGATCATTTCTGCAGTGCAAAAATGGGAGAAGGAATTCACAGAGAAAAATCTTTCTATTGTAGATAATTCCATTAGATTAAAAAAAAAAAGTTTTTCCAAAATTTATTTTGTGTTATTTTAAATAACATTTAAACCTTATATTATCATTTGAAATATAATAAGCCTGCAAAAAGAAAAAGGAAGAAAACACATTTAGAAAAGGGGAGCAAAGCGACTTCTGAAGAAAATAATTAGGAAATGTTGAAGATTAAAAGTTGTGTTCATTGTCTGGACTCCACTGAGATAGAGCAAAGTGAAGAAGAATAAATCCCATAATTACAAAAAAATCAAATCTCTTAGCTAAGAAGAGCCCTCACTCTTCAGAGACATTTCTTCTACGTTTGTGTTTGTTTTGTTTGTTTGTGTTTGGAATAGATAGGATGTATTACAGAGATGCTCTGTGAAGGGTTGAAAGTCAGAGAAAAGTGATTTGTGAACCTTCTACCCTAAGTCTCCAAGGTAACATCTTCAATGCAACCCTTACATCTAGACTAGAGGGAAAGAAGAGATGGTGTTACCATCTCTTCAGGGAGAGCTTCTGGCAGGAATAGTGTTGATGTTGAGATCTTGTACAAAATAGTTACAAATAATTATTCAACAAAAATTAAGAGTCTTACAAAGCATCCATGTATATAATGGATATACTTTTCATAATTATTAAAGTGAATGTACAATTTATAAATTACTGAATAATATTAGAATAACAATGGTACAAATTTATATATTACAACAATCTATGTCTAAGATGTATCCGTATTTAAATTGGTCAAGTCACACCATTCCTGTCTTGAAATATTTATAATAACACCAGGAATGTGTGTACAGAATTGCTAAAGGAATTAAGTGAGATTTATACTAGATGATACATTTGACAGGAGAATGACATCAGTGAAGATATGTGATGATGACTCCAGTGTCATCACGTTACTAGCCTACATCCACAATTACCTTCCTTACTGAGATACCTTAAGTTCTAGGTAATGAAATGTCAGTCCCAAGAAAGAAGTTCACTCCCAGAACTAGTTCATTATCCACCCATTCCTGCTGCATTTTATCTTCTAGTACAGTCATTTTTGTGAAGAGAATAAATGTTCTAAACATAAAGTAATGAATAAAAATATGTTGAATGTAATGTACATAGCACCCACTATATAGCTATAGATAAAAGTTTCTACCATGGAAACCATTGCAAAGAGCAATTCCCATCTTGACATCTCCTAGTGTGTTATTTTGAGTCTGAGTAGTTTTCTCCTACAAAATATATTAAAACAGTCCTGTGGCACTAATATGTTACCTGGGGGAAATTGGAGCCATAGTGAGATTGTTGTCTATCAGTTTCCTCAGAGATTGAAACATTCTGTTACATAAGGATGCTCATTAAGAACAGAACTCAACAATTAAATTATGTTCAGAACATTCCTGAAACTGAGCCCTCAGTTAGGGCTCTCTCTCTGCAAGAACATATATGCAAGTGCAGACTGTTGAGAGTTATTCTCAGAGGAGATAAACTGCAAAGTGGACTCAGAAGCTTTAAGGACCAGAGACCAACTGAACTTCCCAGAAGAAAAAGAACAGTTGAGCTGCCTGTAAGAGGGTAAGACATACTGAGCCAACAGGGAAAGCAACAACAACCAACCAAACAAACAAACAAATAAAAACAAATACAAAAACTAAACAGCTCCATGTACCTGAGCTTACTACAGGCTGTGCAGTGTGTTCCAGGTTCCCAGCTGTCAACCATGCTCAGGTGGACTTTCATGATACAGTTGCCTTTGAGTGGTTTCTGCTGCTATAAATGAGTCACTCATATTCCCTTAAGTTACCCCAACAAAACTTGCTGTTTTGCCAAGTCTCACACATAGGTTTTTTATTTATTTGGGTTGGTTGTAGGCTCCTTATACAGCATGAAAGAGATATATGTGATATGTATCTCATCAGGAAAAGTCTGTTACATAACATGAACATACTTGTTTTATTCATACATGACTACAGACTTCAGAGATTAACACTCAGAATTAAAGTGTTTATTAAAGAACAAATTTAAAGTGAATGTTGAACTCATTTAATTGTTTTTAAATTCAATATAAACTTGCAGTACCAAGCATCACACTGACTGTAATTACATTTTATAAAACTTTCTGTAAATTGTAGTGATTTTTTTTTATGAGAAGAACATATTTAGCAGTTACTTTGGGTAGGTACCATCTCTGTTACATATCTAAGTTAATTTTCTTAATCATCCATACGTTTATTATTTTTTCAGCACATTTAGTAAATGTTGTTAAGTAATCTCTAAATTTAAATCCAAAAAAAGTAATACCAAATGGAAACATGTCTAAAGGGAATAAAAAAAAACCCACTGTTCTGTTTAAACCTTACACAGAAACTTACAGTGGATGTTGCTGGATATTTGATCATACTGTGAACCCCAAGATTCTATATTGAAAAAAACTGTCTGTAGTTGTGGTGTGGCTCAGCTCCCAGCACACACATTTAACCTGAGAGCTTTCTGTTTATTGTAAACAGAATTGAATAAAGTTACCCATGGGTCCAGAGGCAGAGCTAGAAAGTGAATATAGGAAAAAAATCATAGACTGACAGAAAATCAGGAAGATGGATACAGAGAAGCACAGGAAGTAGAGAGGGACCTTCAGTTGGGAGGGTTTATAAGACAGTGAGGAGAGGGGAACTGTCTTTTTCCTTTTGAGATGTTGGTGGAGGCAGAAGATCAGTTTGGTGCTTTCTCTGCCTCTTTTTTTATAAATCAATTTATTCATTTACATTTCAAATGATACCTGCTTTCCTGGTTACCCCTTCACAAATCCCCCATCCCATCTTGCCTTTCCCCCTTCCTTTTGCCTCTCTGAGCTAGCAGACTTTCACCCAAGCATCTGTCTCCCAAGTCTTCATTTGGTAAATCAAATGGATAGATTTTTTGTTTTAAACACCACAAGTGGGAAGGAGATAGGAGTCAGGTTTCATTCCCACAATTTCTTGTTCACAGAATGTTTGGTTCCTCAAAATGTGTCAGAAGTTAATGAGTAAAGAAATAAACACTGTGAACAATTTGTTTTATACGAGAAAACTGTGTGCATTCCATTAATGCCACTTTAAATCTTTCACATGATTTTCAGATAACTTCCAGCCCTTCTAATAGTTATAGAGGCTTGAAGTTGCTTGCTAAAGAGACATTTATCAATAAGTAGCTTGAGTAAACACATTTGCCATAAAGTTTAATTGCAGATATTCAATTATACTGCATCCAACATTATTGAGCTGTTTAAGTATTTGAAAGGTAGCCCTAAATTGTACAGATTAACAGAATATCATCTATACCAAAGGCTGGTACTCAATGCTGGAAAAATAATTCTTAAATATCAAATTAAAAACCTAAAAACTAGAAATTGTAATAAAACTTAAGGTGCTCAATTTCTTGAAATGTCAACAGAATCATTTAAGGCAAAGTGAAGATGTTATATTTTCTTTTAAATCCATTTATTTTTTATTTTATTTCTTTAACTTTTTATTGATATTTTGAGATTTTCTCATCACGGTCCCCAAACCCCCTCGGGTCTCCTTCCCCTCATACCCACCCTATACCCTTGCAAACTCCTCCTACAAACAAAATTCTCATTGTGGGAATTTTGAGTGTCACATTGTGTTCCACAGTACACAGTTTGTCCACGTTTCTTTGATTACAAATATTATTTGCAATGGGTTATTAGTCTCATTTGAGTCCTTTAGCTTCTGCTTCACTATCAATACTGTATACTCACTGGACTCTTCTCAGATATACAGTTGTTTCCCTGTGTCATGGAGATCCTGCAGTTTTGAATCTGTAGGACCAGCCTCTGCACAAGCTCCAGTAGTTCCCTGATGGGTCAGTGGATGCTGGGCCAATTCAAAGCCCTAGACATGGGCCTGGGTGGTATCTGAGCTGGTCAGCCTACCAGGTCTTCTGTACCCATACCACCAGGACCAGCTCTCAGGTACTGCTCCAACTAGCTTATCCAATACAAAAGCAGGCAAGGGGTAGAACCAACTTTCCCACTGACATGCCCTCAGGGATAGCCCACTCTGTCAGATCCAGCTCTAATGTGCTGCCCAGGCAAGGCACAGGGTCATCTCTTTGGCATACTGCAGCAGGGGAGGGACAGGAGCAGCTTCTTGCAGGGGAGTAAGCATCAAGGGACAATGAATCTATCCCTGGCTCCTACTACCATACAGAATATCAGTAGAAGGGTAGGCTTTTCTATTCTTATGCCTTTGGGGCAGCTTGCATGGTTTTCCAAGTGCTGCAGAAAGTGTGGGCCAGGGACATATCTCCTGCTCTCAAGTCTTTGGGGGTCAGCTCACCCATAATGGCCAGGCATGGGGTAGAACCAATTTTACATATCCTTTAGACATCAACATGGCCAGGCATGGTCCTCACTAGCAGCATAGGCCAGGACCTGATGATGGCCTTAGATTGCATTACCAGTTTCTTGTGTCAGGCTGTACCTCACTACCCAGAAGTCTCCATTTCTGTCTCTCTTTATTGTGCAAGCATCCTTCTGCTTCTCTTTCTCTTCCGTTTCTCTAGCACTTACTTGCTCATCTTAGTCTTGCCCCAGTTCTCTGGGAGTCTGCCATTATCTCAGAAGTGGTCTCAGGAGTGCTATGTCCTGCCTATGACATATGGCACTGGACAGGGGACATCTTAGGCATGGTTTGCCTGCTAGCGTCTGCTTGGCACCAGGCAAGAGTTGTCTCAAGCTTGCTCCATACCTGATTCACTTTGGGCCAGACTATGGGTCATCTCAGGCTTGCTTTCAGCTTAGGTCACATGGTGTAAGACTAGAAGTCATTTCAGGTTTGCTACCCTCCAGAGGAGTGTCTGCCCCTTACATTTTCTTCTCTATGACTGAGATCTATCTTATATAATAGCGTAGGAATTATTGAATAGAAGATTTTTAGCAAGATTGGTGGTTCACAATACACTAAACATCCAGCTCTAAGAGATAAAATATGCTCTCCTTGCCTGTACAGGCTCATGAAAACAGGAGACATATACAAATACAAACATTACACTTAAGAAATCATTAAAAACATAACTTCCTTACAATTTTAAACTGTGAATAACATTGTGTTTTGATATTGTTTTATAGAATTAGTATTTTTGTTTATAAATGTATTTTTCCTTAGGTCATTCAAAAAAGTATTCACATTCTTATTAGTAATCATTTTTAAATTGTCCTTTATTTCCGTAGATCATCATGATATCTAGAAAATTATCTCACAAGTTATCTTAGTTAGTGTTTCATTACTCTGAAGAGACACCAGGACCAAGGCAGCTCTTATAAAGGAAAACAATTATTTGGGGTTGGCTTAGAGTTTCAGAGGTTTAGTCCATTATCATCATAGCAGGAAACACAGCAGCATGCAGACACTGAAGAAGACACGGCAACATGGCACTGAAGAAGAAGCTAAAAGTTCTATATCTTTTCCCCCTTTTCAGATGTCCCCTTTGAAACCCTCATCTCCTCCCCCTCTCCTGCCTCTATGAGGGTATTCCCCCACCCACCCACTCACCCCTCTCTCAGCTTCATTCCTTGGCCTTCCCCTATACTGGGGCATCCAACACCCTCAGGCCCAAGGGTGTCTCCTCCCCCTGATGGCTAACAAGACCCTCTTCTGCCACATATGTGGCCAGCACCATGGGTCTCTCCATGTGTATTCTTTTGGTTGGTGATCCAGTCTCCAGGAGCATCTGGAGGTCAGTTCTGCGGACACTATTGCTCCCTCCATGGAGCTGCAGACTCTGTCAGCTCCTTCAGTCCCTTCTCCAACTCCTCCATCTGCTCTTAGGAGTCACACATGAAGACTGAGATGTACAACTGTTATTTATGTGCAGAGGGCCTAGATCCATCCCATGCATGCTTTCTGGTTGGTGGTTGAGTCTCTGTAGTCACTTATGGTCCTAGGTTAGTTGATTCTGTATGTTTTCTTGTACTGTCCTTGATCTCTTTTGCTCCTTCAATCCTTTCTCCCCCTCTTTCATAGAATTCACTAAGATCTGCCTAACATTTGCCTGTGGGTTCTTGCATCTGCTTACATTAGTTGCTGGGTAAAATCTCGAGGATGGTAATGATGCTACACACCTGTCATTAATAGTGTTGGGACTCTCTCTCTCTCTCTCTCTCTCTTTCTCTCTGGGATTCAAGCTGAGCCAGTCATTAGTTAATGTTTATAATGGATGCACCATTTTTACCCCTGAAACTCCTATAGGCAGATCAGTTGTGGGTTGAAGATTTTCTACAGCTCCAGCATTGGAAGTCTTTTCTGTTTACTACAGATGGCCATGTCAGGTTCCATATCACCCACTGTTAGTCTTAACTAGGCTAACTCTCATAGATTTCTGGGAGTTTCCATTGTCTGTGGTTTGTAGCTCATCTCAGAGATGACCTTCCCAAAAATTCCAGTTCTCTATTCAATTGTTCTCTCCCTCCATCCTTCCCTAACTTGATTCCTTATGCTCCCCTCTCAAATCATTGTTGCACCCAGTTTTCTCCCTCCATCCATTCTGATCTATATTCTATTTTCTCTTCTCAGTGAGATTTATGCATCCCAATCTTGGGAACTCCTTGTTACTTAGCTTTATTGGTTCTGTAGGCTATCCTGTACTTTATGGTGAATATGCACCTATAAGTAAACACATACCATGCTTCTCTTTCTGGGCATGGGTTACTTTTCCTCACTTACGATGATATTTTATAGTTCCATCAATTTGCTTGCAAATTTCATGATGTCATTGTTTATAATAGCTGGTTTTAATAGTTTTTAATAGTATTCCAGTGTATAAATGTACCACATTCTTCTTCTATTTTCCTTTTGAGGAATGTCTACTTTGTTTTAAGTTATTGGTAATTATGAGTAAAGGGGCTTGAGCAGATGTCTTTGTAGTGTAGTATTGCATCTTTTGGGTATATGCCCAGGAGTACTATAGCTGGGTCTTGAGGTAGAACTATTTCACGTTTTCTGTGGAGCCACCAAGTTGATTTCCAAAGTGGTTGTACAAGTTTGCACAAACATCATCAATGGAGTTGGGTTCCCCTTGCTCCACATCTTGGATAGCTTTACCAAGAATAAAAACTTGCTTATTTTCTAATATTTCCTGAAGTTTGTGAAAGGTTTTTACTGATATAAGAAGCCAGAATATCAATTCCTGATGTTTATATAAGATGTACATAAGTTTTGGACATACTGAGTGGGATCTAAAATTTCATTACTGTGGAGAATTATATTTTCTTCAACTATAAGTCTTCCTGATGATCATATGAACATAAGTTTGTCCCATAAAACATGTTTGCTCTTTAGATGACTATATGATATATTAAGAAGACTGTATGACTCTTCTCAATTTGCTCCCAAAGCCTTGATTTTGTTAGATAAAGAAGGAGTCATGCCAAAATAAAGAAGTTTGTGTGTATTAAATATACATTGCTTGTACAGTGTTATCTTCATGGCTTTCTTGAACATGCTAATTTGAACAATAATAAAAAGACAGGAAATGCAAACTATTCAAACATATCTTGGGACAGAACTTAGCAGCATAAAAAACAAACAGCAGAGCTTGATAGGAATGCACTGCAAATGACAATGTTTGCAGGTGATGCAGCGATATCTTCTGGAGGAAAACTGAAGGAATTAAGGACAAAATGTTGACAGAAATGACAATGAAAGTCATTAGACCTTTGCAGAAAGCATCATGAAATTCCTGTGTTCCTCAGAAATGCTATTAGACATCTTTTTTTCTTATAAATGACAACATTTAATCGGGGCTGGTTTATAAGTTCAGAGGTTCAGTCCATTATCATCAAGGTGGGAGCATCACAGCATCCAGACAGACATGGGGCTGGAGAAGCTTAGAGTTCCACCTTTTGTTCAAAGACAGCTAGGAGAAGACTGGCTTTCAGGGAAATGGGATGAGGGTGTTAAAGCCACACCTATTACATCTGATGAAATAAATAGGAGCACCACTTTCTAGAAGTGGAACAGTGCTGATTTCAAATCGCAATATATAATAAAGGGACTGAAAACATATTTCCATATGCTATATGAAAGTTATTAATTTATACAAATGGAAATTATTGTGGAATACTATATCCATTTATCAATAACAAGCTTTCAACTGAAAAATGCTACAAATATGTGGAGTTGAGAAAAATAAGTTATGATATTGTTGTTACATTTAAATGCTTATTATATCCCTCAATCTTACTTTCACCAACAATTTTTCATAAAATAAACCTATAGAAAAATAAAGTCAACATTCTTTACAATAATTTATCACTTAATGTTTGTAACTTAGAAGTAACATAGAAGAATAAAACCTCTTCAATCAATTTAAATGTAATAATTACATGTGTCTGACTATATTATAAAATTTCAATTAATGAAACCCTTTAAGGATGAAAAAGTCTACAAGAAAAATTAATTAATTTTACTGCATTGTTTTTGTAAGATGGATATGGATGAAAACAATTGTATGTTTCTTACAAAAAAATAGGCGTTGGGAGAGGTCGAAAGTAGTTTCCTTATAACTTCAAAAACCTGAGTTCAGAGCAAAGCATTCCCACAAAAATAATCTAACAATGTCACCGTGTGTGTAACATTAGTGACATGAAGGCAGAGAAAAGAAGGTATGTGCATTGTGGATCAGCCTACATTGCTGAGTTGATGAACTCCAAGTTTTGTAAAAAAGCATTAGAAAATATACTTGAGAGCAACAGAGGAAGACATCGTGATGTGCACTGCTGGCTTTTCCATGCTCATATCATATAAACATGAACTCTGTCTGTCTGTCTCTCTCTCTCTCTCTCTCTCTCTCTCTCTCTCTCTCTCTCTGTGAGTGTGTGTGTGTTTGTGTGTGTGTGTGTGTGTGTGTGAGAGAGAGAGAGAGAGAGAGAGAGAGAGAGAGAGAGAGTTGATTTAACTTCAATTTCATGCTTTTGTAAAGACTGGAATAAAAATTACATGTGTAAAGGCAGAAAGAACTTATTGCTTAAGAAGATGATAAAAGCAAAAAAAAAAAAAAAAGAAAAAGAAAAATCATATGTTGTACAACCTAGGAATTATTTTGGAAGGATGCAAGAAAGATTCATTTTAATATAAAAGAACAAACTATTTCCAATTTATATTCTTTAGTCTAAACATGGTTCCTTTGACAAGGCTAAATCTATAAACACAATGTATTAAATCAATCTTGCACAAAATTAATGGGAATGAAGCTTAATTAACTCAACTCAATTAGACATTGACACTGTGTTGTATTGTGCAATTCCCCAAAAAGAATTGTTATAATAGCATGCTATATTACTCTAACTAGGCAATGATTATGGGGTTTTAGCTCTTATTAAAATATGCTTTTCAAAGGAATGCCCTTTTACCTAATATATGACAGAAATATCAAAAACTATACTTTTTTCCTTAAACGAACTATAATAATGGGTTCCAAATGTTCAAGAACATTATGATTCTTAAAAATGTATTGTTCTTTTGTTCTTTTCATTCATTATTCTAAACTATGAGAAATATTTATATAAAATCATTTGTTATGCTCTAGTTGCAACCAGCATTTATGATTTTCCTTTTATGCCTGAGTTGCAATTGTAATTTTATTATCATCAATTAAATAAATTTTAAAACATTCAATCATATATTAATTACTATCATCTCCATGATGCTAATGAGAAAACTGATCAATTAATAGGATGTGTATGGCTTTGACTCATACAAACAGACAGGAAATTCTACTTTTAAAGGAGAAACCAACATCCTGTAGTCTTTGCTATTCTCAAGTGACTATGGAACATCAGTACATGTTATCCAATGCCTGTAATAGATCAACATACAAAAGACTGTTTTTGCCTGGACTTAGACAAAACCTGACATTTGCACTGCTAGAGAATCTCCACTCCATAGTGTATGATATCAACACACACAACATGTTTACCCATCAAATATTGTGTTTATTAAAACTTTGAAAAGATATAAAGACAGAAGGCAGACAATAACAATGTCAGGGACATAAAACCATTACATGCAACTGTGAAATGTTCTAGGAACTTTGACTTCTAAAAAAATGCATATTTAGATGCCTAGAATTGGTGTGTGTGTGTGTGTGTGTGTGTGTGTGTGTGTGTAAAGTGTTACCAACATTTCCTCTGAACAAGTACATAGATTAAAAAAAGGTTCAAGATACTTGAAAACTTAAATTTCAAACAAAATATAAAAGTGACCATAGAACTCACCTGGCTAGCATATATCAGTACAGTGGGCCTATTAGCTTACATTTTAGTAAAAGTAACATTGTTATATCTCCTAACACAAAAATTATTTGAACATGGTTTGATACATAATATTCTTTTACAAATAAATATTCTCCAGTGTGGTGTGTGTCTTTCTGTGTGTGAACACACCCTTGTAGGTATTATAAAAGATCTCTACCTTACTTTTTCAATCTTATTTTAATTTTATTTATATGTGTCTCTTGACTTCATATGTGTCTATGCATCATGTGCCTGCAGTACATGCAGTGGCCAGAGGACATTAGGGTCTACAAAACTGGAGTAACAGACCATTGTTCTGTCTCATTTTTGTACCCAGAACTGCACATGGTTACTTTACAAAAACAGCAAGTGTTCTTAGTGCTAAGTCATCTCTTCAGCTCTTCTACCTTATTGTTTGACAGCCTCCCTCACCGAACTTGGAGCTCACTGCTTTAGCTAGCCTTGCTTGCATATGAGTTCCCAGGATCAGCCTATGTCTAAGACAAGAGCTGAGATTAATATGTGCACCATGCCTGGCTTTCTATGTGGATGCTTAGAGGGTTTGTATTTTGGTACTCTTGATTGCATAGGCTTGCTCACTCAGCCATTTCATATGCCCTTCCAGTTTTACAATAGTTATGCATAAAAGCTGATAATGTTTCGATCTGAAATTTTATTTTGAGCTGTGTCTTATTTACCCGTCAATTGATGTGGAGCTTAATAGTCATAAAATGTTTAAGATTTGGAAATTACAATTTGTATTTTCTAGTCTTTCTGAGAAAAATGATGAATTAGATTTCAGTTTATTAAGTTTCATTTTAAATTACAGAATGGAGATAATATGATGGCTAATCTTGGTTGTTATCTTGATTTCATCAATTAAAACCAAAATAGCTGGGCACAGTTGCGAAGGATTTTCTTTACTAAATTTAAGAGGAGGGAAGACAAACCCTAAAACCAGACCACAGCTTTTAGTTTAGCTTTAATAAGAGGACATGGAAGAAGGAGGCTTTTGTTTTATAACTGCTTGCCCTTACTCTCAAGAGCAAGTTCATCTATTCTGTGGCTGAGATATTATTTCACCAGTGTGAAAGTATGGAACTGTACTTATCCAGAATCCCAACGTAGACTGATAATTTGGCAGCAGTGTAGCAATTCCCTGGGAATCTAAGACTAGGACTACTATGACATCCTATCCTTTAGGCTGAACAACTACTGAATTCTTGGCCCTTCTAAAGGGAGGCAGATATTGTTAAACTAGCTAAATGATAGGCTGTAAGCCACTTTATAAATCAACTCTTAATAGTTATATATGCATTCTATTCTTAGGTTCTTTAAGAGAAACCTTATGAATACCAAGTCATGAATATATTCAAACTAAAACTTATTGTAATGTTTAATAATAGTCTCCATCTTGACAACCCAACAGAAGAGAAAATACAAATATCTATAAAAAGTAATAAACATAAAAACAGCAACTGAAAATGTTTTCAAGAGTGGCATGAAAACTTTATGGATTTTGGAAATATGAAATGGTGCTGTCACACAGCAAATAATATATAGTTTTCCAGAAAAATAAAAAAAAATATTTTTTTATTCAATTTCCATGTTGAGGTATGTTTTCAAGTACTAATTCAATGTGTTACAAATATATTTAGATGCAGATTTTCCTAGCCTCATTGCCTATATTAGTCAAATTACCACAAGGCCCTACATCATTGACGAATGACTATAACAAGCTATAGTACAGTGTCATCCAAACTTCCATAGTGAGAGCTCAACAAGCACACATGAGCTATAATAAACCATTATCACACACTTCTCCTGGTATTTCCCATGTTGAGTTTGGCATGGTGGGTCTTGAAAGCAACCTTCCCCTATGATGTGAGAAGCCAGTGTAATCTTGTATGGGATTTCTTAGGCATCATGGTTAATGGAAAGGGAGATGATTGGGTCAACAAATGTCTAATGCCTTTTTCTGGAATAGTTATGTCAAACTACAGTCGAAGGAAGAGCTAGATTTTCATCATTTTCCCAAATTGGGTAGTGTGTAGGCTGGTACTTTTGCACTAGTCCCAGTGAATGATAAGTGGGAAGAAGCAATTTTCTTTCCTTACACTACTTCTTGGCTACAGGTGCTTTATAATATAGTGATTAAAAAATCAGAATTTACAAAGCAGGATATCTGTTTTTTCCTGTGATTTTGACAGGTTTTTAAACATTTTTGTTTTTGTTATTTTTTTTCTCCACAAATACTGTGAAAATAAATAAAGCATAATGGCCAAATCTAGAACATTTTATTAAATTTGCTGAGTCTTAAAATAAGTCCTTCTAAATCAAACAAACACAATTTTCTCCCAATGATTGTCCAATTTATCAATTGATTGTAAACCTATTCTGCTCCCCATGACAAACACTGATCAGTTGTTCTGAGCCCAATTTTAGTTGGTACCAAACCCTGAAAATCTTTAAAATCTCTACAAGTATTTTCTTACCACATTTATATCTTTTGAATTAATGATGCTAAAAATGGGAGAAACACAATAAGAATTCTGTGTTATCTCTTATAAATGATCCTAATGCAAACTTAAGTTTGAGAGGCTGACTTGAAAATGAGTGTAAGAAGAAGGCCCTTTGAGAGTGAATCTTTTATATAAACCCATAATGGAGCTGAGAATAGCAAAGCAGCCACCCTAAGAGCAGAGGGCTCCCAGGCCAGCAGGACTTGGCATTAGCCTGATTTCAGACACTAATACCTCTATAAAAAGACTGTTACTAAGGGTCAAGGTGGAAGAAGGAGAGCCAGAGCCAGAAATACAAAGACAAGCACATGCAATGTCCTTCCAAGATACCAGGTGCTTATATAATCGCCATAGGGTATTTTAATACCAGCTCTACTTTGGGAGCTGTAAGCAGAGCTAATGTGAGGATAAATAAATTAATGGACATATTCTGATTCTTGAATGTGATGCAAATGATGTTCTAACTCTAGCATTTTATAGACTTCTCTTACACATCTATGAATTGTGATTAAGCACATTTTATTGTCATTTTGTTTGACCTAGCCCTTGGTCTCCCTGGTTTATTTACCTGTCTACCTCCAATGTATACCTTGCAAGGGTAACTCACCAATTCTCAAGTGGGAGCAAACTTAATATACATTTTCACTAGAGATTCACGGGTTTATCTACCTCCACTTTGCACATCTTTGCCTGCCTCCTGGGTAGCTAGCCTTCCAACATTAAAATGGGCATGAAACATGTTGGCATAGGGACGTTCTCCAATTTATGTTTTTGAAGACAATCCCTCACTGATCCTGGACCTACTGCCCGATAGACAGGCAGGCCATCAAGCCCCAAGGATCATTTCTTCTATGCCTGACAGCAGATAAGCTTCCAACCTCTGAAACGAGAATACCAAGAGGTTTCTTACACATAAAAGCAATTGCTTCAGCATACAAGAACTGATGCTAATGGCCTCAGAGACAAGAGATTATATCCTAAGCTTGCAGTCAAACTTGGTTGATACTCCAGTCCTGCCACACATTCCCAGTACTCCGTAGTTGTCTGAAACCATTCAGGAATAATGCAGAAGCCCCTCACTCATCTTCTGTGGCCCTAAAGTCAGAAGCATTAGCAGTTACCAATTCTTATGACCCTATGTGTGGATTTGAGAAGATTGTTGCTTAGATGAATGACTGTGAATACACAGACAGAGTACTGAGAGTGAATGGGTTGTTAAAAGGCCAATGAGTGTGGCTCCAAAGTCTATGTCACTGCTAACCATTGTGTCTTAATATAAATTCAGTTTATTCCTATTAATTAATTATTACTCATTGGAAAAGTTGCTAGATATGGCTGAAATCACACCTCGAGTTAGAATTTCATAGCCTTTCAAGGGACTGTCATTTTAAGGACAGCTTAAGAAACTAATTTGCATGCACTAAGCAAAGAGGCTCTAAAGCTAGAGATATCACAAAATCAACCCTCCCATTGCCTTATGATAAAATCTTAATCCTTGCCTTCTTTTGTAAACAGAAAGTAGAGACCTAGGATATGTTGAGTCAAAGGTGTCCACACCAAAGGAGTTATAAAATGTTCCATTTTCCTATGTGAACAAGTGACACCCTCAGTAGCACATGAGCCCATATTGTCTGAAGAAAATAAATATTCATTGCTAGTGAACTGGCTTTCAGACCAGGGATCAATTGGCCAGCATGGTGGTATAAAGAAAAGTTGACTATATCAGCCTGGTAGAGTCCATTATTATCATTATCAATACACATGAATTGACAATGATACTGAGAATCTCTGTGATATTTCCATACTCACACATACTGCACACCGGTCACTTCTCTGCCCCTTTTCTGCAGACATTAAAACTTCATGTCTTCAGATTATGCCACAAGTTCCCTCTGAGAACACATAGAAGCTGCCTGGCCTCTCCCATCATATTGCCTGTCTCAGAAAATTGAACTAGCCACACTTTTGGATTTTATTACACAGATGAAAACAACAGGTACAAGGTAAGTCATAATTATTTTCTTATGAAAATAGAAATTAATATAGCATTGTGAATTGCCACAAATATTTTGTTTGAATCTTTGTGAAATAATATATTTTGAAATAAGTAATCACTGGAATATGAACAGATATAAGACATTTCACATACAGAAAATGGAAGTGCCATATGCCCTGTATAAATACCCATAGAAAACTGAAGTATAAAGAAAATAATCAATAAAACAGCAATTAAAATGTAGAAGGAGTTTTTATTAATTAATTATTTTATTTATTTACAACCCAAATGTTTTCCCCCACCTGGTTCCCCCTTCATAGACTTCTTCCCCCATTTCCCCTTCCCTTCGCTTCTGAGATAACCCCATCTCCTGTTATCCCTCCATGCTGGAGCATCAAGTCGCTACAGGATTAGGTGCATCTTCTCCCACTGAGGCCAGGAAAGGCAACCCTCTACTATATATGTACCCTGTTGGGGAGTTAACCTGCACCTGTATGCTCTTTGGTTGGTGGCTCCATCTCTGGGAGGTCCCAGGAGTCCAGGTTAGTTGACACTGTTGATCTTCCTATGGAGTTGCAATCCCCTTCAGTTCTCTCAATGCTTCTCCTAACTCTTCCGTAGGGGTTTCTGACCTCCATCCAATTCTTGCCTGTGAGTATCTGTGTCTGTTTCAGTTAGCTGCTGGTAGAGCCTCTAGAGGACAGCCATGCTAGGCTTCTGTCTGCAAGCATAACATAGCATTAATAATAGTGTCAGACTTTGATGCCTGCTGATAGGACAGATCTCATGTTGGGCCAGCCACAGGTTGGCCATTCCTTCAGTCCCTGCTCCATTTTTGTCCTTGTATTTCTTTCAAGCAGGAACAAATTTGTATTTGTAGGTGAGTTGATGTCCTCATCCCTCCACTGGAGGTGAAGATGACTTTTAAACATAAAATTTCTAAAAGAAAATAAATCCTCAGACTTGTTTATTTATAATTTTGATTCCCAATTCTACATTTCAAGATGCCATATATAAGGAAATGGGAATATATATATGTATATATATATGCATCTGTTTGTGCAGTATATAAAAACACATATCATTTATATGTATATGTGCCATATCTAAAACATTTCATATTTATAACCCATTAAAAATTTTAATATGATGAAAAATACAAGTTACCCAAAATGCTAAAGGTTAATTATTAAGAAATAAAGTTTGCTTTGAGTGAAAAATTGTCATGTGACTTCTATTCTGGTCCAACATTGCTTTATTGCATGAAAATAGAAATTTAAATCACCTTGACCTCATGTAATAAGGGACAAATTATGGCAGGATGATCCCTGCTCCATCTGTCTCCACATTCCATTTTAATCACAACTCAATTTAAATGTTTTGTGCCTTGGCAATCATGACATTATAATGAAAAGCAGCAACAGACATAAATGAGATGTTGCTTAGTTCTGGCTGATAAGTCATGATTCAAGGTAAGGGCATTACAAGTTGTCAGAACAACAGTGTGCCTTATTTTGGGCATGGAAAAAGGCGTGAAGAAAGTCCATTTCCCCATCCAAAATAAGTGACAAGGTCAAGATGGGAATGCTCTTGTGTCTATAAAATATATCACCATTTAAAGAATTCTATTATTGGCACAGTGGAAGCTATATCTTAGAGAGGCCTCCATACTGTGGGTAATTATCACAATTCAGCATGTTAATTGCTTTTCGATCTCCAGACTGTGCTTTCAATGAATCTTGTTGAGTGTTGCTGGGTTGTACCTCCTCTTCTATTTAAGGTGGGCACCTTTTCTCAAAAGATAGCATCATCTTTGACTATTGACCAGATAGGGCAGTATTACCCAACGCTTTAAAGTTTTGAAGCACTAAAGTCAATAAACTTATTCTTTAAAATTCTGTATAATTCAGATTTTTTCCAAAAAAACCCCACATTCCCTAAGTCTCTATTTTTCTTTTAAACAAAATGAAATTTATTTTTATCATTGTCACAGTGAATGTTTTTTCATAAACACACACACACACACACACACACACACATACATACATACACAATGTAGCAGGCATATCTTAACTTATTCAAAGCTAATTTTTTTTTATGACCTTACCAGAATCTTTCAGTTAGATTTTAGTGCATCTAGCCTGTGAAAAAAAAAGTACTGTGCTCCTTTAAATGACAGAGATTGTCTGAATACATGGTTTCTGAAAGGTAAGAGTGCAGCCTAGTAGCGGGAATGAAAATAAGCCTCAGGCATAGTGGCCGGGGAGAGAGATGAGAGCCTGCATCCACAAACATAAAAAAACAAGCACAGAGAAAGAAATCATGTAGTAATATTCATCCAAAGCCCTGCTTGAGTGACATATTCCCTGCAATAGGGCCACATATCCTGAATCTATATAATCAGTGCCGTCAACTGGGGACAAAATGTTTGAATACT
This sequence comes from Rhynchomys soricoides, assembly GCA_019843965.1. Taxonomy (NCBI): domain Eukaryota; kingdom Metazoa; phylum Chordata; class Mammalia; order Rodentia; family Muridae; genus Rhynchomys; species Rhynchomys soricoides. The sequence continues at coordinate 16,319,730 of JADRCH010000047.1, forward strand.
TAAGGGGGATACTCTCAATCAAGCCACTGAATTTCACTCCCCATCCTCCATAGAATCATGGATGCATCATAATGCAACATGTATTTAGTCCAACTTAAAAAGTACTGAAATCTCTCATAGTTAACCATGTTTGAAATTCTATTGTCCAATCCCCTTCTTGAGATTCAAGATAATCTTAATTAAAACATCCATTAAAATATGTGGGAGTAACAAACCAAAGTCTGATTTAAGGCCCATTTTACAAGACTGAACCGATACCCTACATAGCTTGTGTGACCAATAACCAGAGACTAGATAACCCAGAGATCTAAGGTAAAATCAAACACACCTGATCTAAAAATATATATCAATGAAATTACTCTGAATAATATTTTGCTATACTAATAGATCAATGCCTCATTCAGTCATTATCAGAGAGGCACCTGATGGGAACAGATGCAGAGATTCACAGTCATACATTACACAGAGCTAGAGTTTAGGTGGAAAGTGTCCATAAAACTACTCACTTCAGAGCTCAGGTGACACCATGGAAGATTTGGCAGAACAAATGTAAGAGCCACCAGGAATGGAGAACACCAGGACTCTGAATCAACTAACTAGGGCACATATGAACTCACAGAGACTGAGGCAGTAAGCACAGGGCCTGCATTGGTCTGCACCAGGTCCTCTGTATATATTAGAGCATTTAGCTTAAAGTATTCAGGGGATTCCTGATTAAGAGCATGAGTGGGTCTTTGATTCTTGTCCCTCTTTGTGATGGATTTCAACTTTTCCAACTTTGTGATGATGGATTTTGCTTTATCTTATTTTGTTCTATTTTGTCATGCTTGATTGATATCTTATAGAAAGCTGTTCATTTCTAACAAGAGGCAGAAAAGGAACGGATACAGAAGAGAGGAGAGAAGGGGAGGAACACATAGTAGTAGAGGGACACAAAACAATAACCAGAATATATCATATGAGAAAAGAATCTATCTTCAGTAAAAGAGGGAAAAACCCATTTAAAAAATTACCTATTTTCTCCAAGGCCTGACACTATTAATGAGGGTATGGAGCACTCACAAAAAGAGACTTAGCAAGACTGCTCTCCGGAAAATGCATAAGGCAGCTGAAAGGGTCAGATGCAGATATTTGCACCCAACCAGTATAGAGAAGCTGTTGACCCCTGTGGTTGAATTAGGGAAAGGCTGGAAGAAGCTGAGGAGGAGGGCGACCCTGTAGGAGGACCAACAGTCTCAATTAATCTGACCCCTGAGATCTCTCAAACCCTGGACCACCAACCAGGCAGCATATGCCAGGTGATATGAGGCTCCCAACACATATACAGCAGAGGACTGACAGGTCTGGGTCAGTCAGAGAAGATGCACCTAACCCTTAAGAGACTGGAGGTCCCAGAGAGTGTAGAGGTCAGGTGGGGTGGGGGTTGGGGAGTGGAGACATCCTCATGAAGACAAGGGGTGGGGAGGAGCTATAGAATATGGAACAGTAGGAGGGTTGACCGGGAGGGGGTTGATAAAATCTGGAATGTAGCTAGATAAATAAATAAATAGATAATAAATAAATAAATAAAATTACCTTTTTTCTACACACTATGGAACAGAATATGTATTTGTATTCCAAAAGTAAAGAGTCTGTTCTAATGCAGAACTCAGAACAAATGACAGTCCTGTAATGTCATGTCCAACATCTAGGACATTATCTTCAAAGGAATTAAATGGTGCTGCCCTTCTTCTTTACCTACAACATGCAACATGCCTTCTCCCTGTAGCAGATTCCATGTTTGTACGCAGCTCTCCTTTTGAGATATTCCATGGTTCTGGCATCTTCAACATTTGGGCTTTCTACTTAAACCAAGAATTTCCTCTCTGAACTACATACAATGGCCTGCCATAGCTTCTTGTCTTTCTAAGGCCTTCACACAGGGATGGCCCACACCACATGCTGCCTGGCCTCAGAGTATCTCTGAAACCAAGGTGAAAGAATCCATGACCCATCATGCTTGTATCCTTTATTCCTGTAAAGGCAGGACCATGTGAAGAAAGCTGACAAGTTCAGCTGCCATCCTGGGGGAATTCTGGCTCCCTTGAATCATATTAGCAATAGATTTTATATTCAGTTGCTTTGTAGGAATGATAAGACCTCAGACATGTTTTCAGATTTAGCTCAGTGGCAGTTTCCTTAAAGGTAATCCCTCTCTTTTTCCTAAGGCAATGTAAAAGATCTCTGCACAATTGTGGATAGATCCTACTATTTCTTGGTGTGTGTGTTTCTTTTAAACTGCTTTCTTTCCTATCTTTTCTTTCTACTATATACTGAATAAGAGTTATTAATAAGTATGACATAGTTTAACTGTTATACTTAATTTCTTTCTGCCAAAGAAACCTGTCTATTAGTCTTTAATTTAGGCTCAATCAAGTTCTTTGGTAAAAAAAAAAAAAAAAAATACTGCCTTTTGCATGTGTCCTATTACATGAATGGCCTCTACCACTGTTATGAATATATTACTCTTTACAACCTTATCATAGGATTGTTACACTCACTGCTTCTAGCCCTTTATCCTCTGATTTCAAATTCTGACCACTACTTTAGTCCAGACTTCTTGCATATTTCTCTGAAAAATAACATGGTCGGGTTCTTCTCCGTGATAGAATGTTGTCTGTACCAACATCTGTCTTGGGCAGTTTTCTATTTCTGAATGTGATAAATGAAAATATTGAAAAAATTTTATTTGGGTTTACATTTCCAGTGTGATAAGAGTCCTTCATGGTGGAGAGTCATATTGGCAAATGGCAGGCCTTGTGGCAAGAGCAAGAACTTCGAGGTCATATCTGCAGGTACAAACAGGAAGCAGGGATAGTGAACTGGTAGAGGTGAAAAGCATTCCATCTCAACATTAACCCCAGTAATGTCCAATGTCCAGCAAGGGCAAACTTCACATTTCCTCCAGAGAGAACTGTTAAATAGGGACCATGTGTTCAAATATCTGCATGTATGGTGGGACATTTTTATTCAAACTACTACCGTGGCCATTTATTGTAAACAGCCTGAACAAACAAAGAAATACAGGGATAAAATAATAAAAGGAATAAATGACAGAAGTTTGAGTTACTTAGAGCTGGATAAATCCAAAGTAGACTCTTAAAGAACAAGTGCATGCAGTAGCTCAGTAGTCATTAGGTCTGAACCTATAGCCTTGCAAAATCTAAGCTTAGTGTTAGGATTCTCCTTTTACACTGCTGGAGAAATGGTTCAATCAGTAAGCAATGTGGCACAATAACTGTATTTGCTTTGATGTTCAGCCAAGCCATACATTTCTTCATGGAAATAAATAAACCTAAAGCTTTTAGTTTCAAGATCTAAAAGGAATATATTTTGGAAGATAAAGCTACCTATATCACTAAACAAATTGTTGTTAGCTGTTAATGTAAACAACTTTAGTGTACTAATTATCCACTCAACCCTATTTGTAGATCGATTGTACAGAACTGGATTTCTGAAATCCCTCTAAATTCCCATTCTGAAAGCTAATATGGGAATGTAAGATAAGCCTTGGAATCCTTGAGTACTTTACTATCTTGACTGGTATTACTGTAATTCAAAAAGAAGAAAGGAAAAAGAAAAGGAATCAAAGAGCATGTTTCCACCTCCTCCTGAGTCTATAGGACAAGACAAAGTGTCCCTTACATAAAACTTTATCTGCCAACTCATTGATCTTGTATTTCTTTGACTCACTTAAGAACAGGGAGATAAACATTTCTGTCTCGTACCTTCAATGAACCTAAGGCAGTTTGTGGAATAGTCCAACTTGGTTGAGACAAAATTGATACTGTAGAATACAGAGAGGGATGAAACAATCTGCTAAAGAGGCAGACAGAAATATGAATGGCTTGGTAGGCAGACATTAGGAGACTTTTGAATTGCATGCAAGGAAAAGTCTATGTTACCATGAATGACTTCTAAATTTGTTTCTACCTTAGCATTTCTACCTTAGCCTCAGGGAGGAAAAAGTACAGAGAAAAGTCCAATTACCTCAGAAAATTCTGAACTAATCTTGAGCAGAATATTGGCAGAAGCATGCTGAGAAAGGCCACTTTGATGAAGCCTCTGACAGAAATGAATAAATTGTTACTGGAAACTGCAGTGATCATGCATGTTATAGAATAACAAGCATTTGGCTGAAATCTGTGTGATGAAGAATAGAATTTGTAAGTGATGAAATTGGGCATTTTACTGAGGAAGTATTGAATGAACAAATTGTTACTTCCTTATGCTTATATGGGAGAAGAGAGAAATGATTTAAAGAGAAGTTAATCAAAAGTTAATGAAAAGAAAATAAAAGTTTGAGTTTCTTAATCTATTCATAGTGAAGAACAGCGGAAGAGCATTAAGAGAATTCATAATAAGACTTCAGTCTCAGAAATGGCCTCGGTAGTTAACTGCTTTCTCAACAGAGGCTAAGGAGTCTCCTAAGATGGGGAAAGGAAGACTTCTTAAAATGTCACAATTCATCAGTACACAAATGCACCCTCTTCCAAGAGGTTTAGAGTTTAGGATTAGGGCAGCATAGTTAGCAAGAAAAGGCAAGAGGGATAACAGAAATCAAGCAGAATTAGGTTCCCCCAGCTAATCTTGTGATGTCAAAAAATCATATGTTGAAATCATAACTGCCAATATAAAATGATGAAGATCTAGAATATTTGAGAGACTAAAATGTTGTTTAGGGCAAAGCTGGCATTAATTTAGTTGATCCCCAGATACAAAAGACCCAGAGAATCATTCTCAGCATTCTATCTTGAGGGAAAAAAAAAAACCTAAAAGTATATATCTAAGGGCCCAAAAGTGTGTAATTAATGTTGACAAGAGGCAACTTGATCATATAATTACAAGGCACTGTGTGTCAAGTATTCTAGTTGTTTATGCCCAGTCCAGTCAATCCTGAAAAGATGAGAGCCTTTCCCACTGGTAAGGATGCAAGGTTCATAAATATTGCAATTATTTACTGTGTTTTAAATTTATATTGCCTGATCATTTGATATTTGTAAGAGATGGCAGACCATGTTTCTAGGAGGTCTCAAGTAGTATTAAGTCTTCAAGACATGAGGTTTTTCCCATCCCACTGCATTCAATCTAGGAGAGTTGTAGTCTTTACTCAGCCTGGCTCTAATGGATCTACCATGGCCTTGGTACCTCCTGGGCTCGTACTAGTATAGAGTTTTAGAGGCTGGTTGGCTGAATGACCTGGTACAACTACACAGTCAAACACTTTAAAATGTCTCTATGGTTCCATATGCTTTGCATAGCTATAAAAATCAGATCCGTTTACCCTGATTTCAGTGTCTTGACAGGACATTAGATTGTAGGATGCTGTTGTTGGACTTTTTTCTTGTTTTATTTCCCTCTGAATAGATATATACTTAGTTTTTCATTTATTTAAAATATTAATATACATTTTAAATTTTAAAGAGTTCTCTTTTTACTATGTAGTAATATTTTCTTTTTTGAAAAGGTTTGCTATTTGCTTCTATTTGCCTGAAAATTTCAAGATGTCATTTTCCTGATGAGGAGGAGACATGGAGGAGGATATGAGGTGGAAGGGATTTGAAGGGATCTGAGATGAGTGGACAGAGTGGAATCTATGGTTACAATGTATTATATAATAGAAGAATCTACTTTCAATAAAAACTATCATTATGTACATTTATGTGTATTCCTAAATATAAAAGGAAAGTATTTGCTATTACATGAAATTTATATAAGCATAGCTTACCTAATACAATAAAATATCCATTTAATATATTCATTTATTTATTTATGTGTGTGTGTGTGTGTGTGTGTGTATGTGTGTTCATTACTTTGTGTGTGGAGACTAAAGGAAAACTTATAGGAGCTGCTTCTCTTTATCCATTTTGTGAGTGTCAGAGGCTGAATTCAGACTATCAAGTTTAAAAGTAGGTGTCTTTAATTACCAAGCAATTTCCTTGGCCCCACTTAATCTTGTCTTTATATGTTAACCAAGAAAACTACATCTTACTGTACAAAGTGATTTGAAAGCCTCTATTTTTTAAATGATCATGGACTCTCATATGGGTTTGCCACTATGAAGAACTATTACATCATTAGCATGCATTCAACTATTAATGACAATCATGTGTTTAGTGTAAAAGAACCACCTAGTTCAATTGGAAAATACTTGAATAGAATTAGAATGTGTTATCATTATAAATGTATTTAAAATACTCATCACCCAGTATTTAGTACTGATTCACTTTTCTGGCCTGAATTTGTTGGCTTTCAAAAACTGGCTTATTCAGTTTCAAGTACTAAAAACACAAGCTGCACAAACCAAATGTGGCAAAAAGATGATAAAATGTATTGTAACACTGGTAAATACTGGGCTCTTGAAAGACAGAAAATAATTATTTAAAGCCCCACAGAAACTGAGTTTTCTTGTATATTATAGTGAGCAATAAATATTTGTTATGGTTTTATGTCACTATAGTAGAATTTGTCTTATACAACAGTTATTTGTCATATGATTCAGCAATAGCCTTAAGACAAATCAGCAACCTTTGGAGACTATTTGATAAAACTTGAAAAATTTCCAAGTATTTACATGATTAATAAAAAACTTTTAATCTATACAGGTAAAGATATCAAAAAAGAGCTCAATTTGCAAATCTTCAGTTGATTGCTGTCTTCCTCAGTATCATTGATTTAAATTTGGGTATAACGTTTATAATACCTTTATCAATTTTTGCAAAATTGCTTCAATATATGTAAGTCACTAACAGTAGGTTCAGTAAGTTATTCTCAAATTATACACACTAATTCTTACTCTCTGAATTTTAAAATATAGGGTCAATGATAGGAAGCAACCTGAACCAGTGTCTTGTAGTATATAAATTACTGTAGTTCTCTCTTCTGTTCTCTGTTCTGTTATATTGTCATATTGTCCACTAGATTTTGCAACACGTTTGCCCATTTCAGGTGTGAAAGCAGGAACGAAGCAAGTAATTGGTTTGTTTTCTCAGTTTTGTATGGTTTCAAGGCTGTCTCCCTAGGGCTATAGCAGGAACTCTCTTAGAGACACTGGCTCCCATTTGCTTTCCTGAAACACTTGCTTCTCCAATTTTCTCAAGGCCAGACAAGTTGTTGCTTTGCACTCAGACTTCGATGTCAGGAAGAACTATATGTTTATTTAGCAACATCCTTAGTAAATCATTTAATAAGCAACATGATGTAAAACATGATGTGTTCATATTTTGCTAACTTCCACATGTCTATCATCAGTGATACATCATCATCATTAAATGTAGTTCTATTATATATATAGTTAAGCGTATGATTACACAGGGTTCATTGTTTTGAAAATATGTGAGGAATGTTTACATTCTTTTTTTAAAAAAAACATTTTCTCTCTGGAGGACACTTAACTTTTACTCCAGTTTATTTTTAAATTTTTTGTGATTGCAACCTACATTCTAGAAATGATTATTTAAGATGCCAGTTGCTACAAAGATTTTATCTGTTATCAGTCCATCATTACTCACATCACCCCTAGAGTGATTACAATCTCAAGCAACAGAGCACAGTCATTAGAAGAAATAAATGTAATTCACAGCCTTGCTTCTTTGTAATACGTACTGCAAAATCTCTTGTCCTCACAATTTTCATCATTGTAAATATGTTTCCCTTTACTCATTAATATGCTTTGGAAAATATCACTAATGATATCATTATCAATTTAAGTAAATAACTGGTCCTTATTTGTTTTGATCTTTATGAAATATTCAATGCTGTTAATCAAGAAGGCAGCACTCCAGTAACTAGGATGCTGAGAAAGCCTTCTTCCAGAAGACTTCACTATGTACAAACCCCAGGAGGCCAGGATGTGTGATTAGCAGATAAAAGCTCTTTTGCTATTAAACCTTGCTTTGTATACATCCTGTTGCAATAGGATAAGGTCATACAACTGTGGCAAAGATGTTTGAATATGTTAGTCTATGCCACAAGAAAGTCTTTAAATGATTTTTTTTTTCTGCTAATGATAGTAACTGCGAAGAATGAGTAGTTTATGTTTTTTGATTTTTGTTTTTGTTTTTGTTGTTGTTGTTTTAATATATAAAAGCTGTTATCTGGGTTTGGCAAGGTTTGTGGAGATGCAGCTGTGTGCTCCAGTCTTCATATGAATTATTTAACACCTATAATCCTTTTGTGATTTTTATGAAAGATAAACTAAATATGCCCATGTGGAGAATAAAAGCTAAACTAAACTAAAATAAAACACTAGGGAAAAATTGCTAAAACTGTACAAGTTTTTAAAAAGATCTTCAGAAAACAAGACTGAGAAATAAGGTGTATGTTCATTTTCTATTTGCACTAATGATTTCCTTTTTTCTCCTTATATAATCTTCATTTTCTCTGATATTTAAAGCATTTGTTTAACAGACCATGTAGGTCATGAACATGTACATAGTAGACTTCACATTTCATGATTTACAGATATCAAATTATATTTTATTCTCTGGAATATTGTAAAATTGGTAGATCCAAAAGGTACAAAAGATTATGGTAGTAAAAGTTACAGGGTAATGTGGTTGTCATATGTTCAGATATGTTAATGAGTTATATTTTGCTTGGCAAAATCATTTTTGTCTAACCTGTAAAAGAATGAGATTCTTGCTGAAACTTCCCTACACTCTTTGTTTGTTTTTTTTGTTTTTTGAGACAGGGTTTCTCTGTATAGTCCTAGCTGTCCTGGAATTGACTCTTTAGACCAGGCTGTCCTCGAACTCAGAAATCCGCCTGTCTCTGCCTCCCAAGTGCTGGGATTAAAAGCATGCTCCACCACTGCCCAGCTACACTCTTAACTTACTGAATTAAGGTCATTCCTAACAGATTCCCATACATGAGAAGTACTCTACTTAGTTTATGTCAGCATGACACACATCTGTAGGTATGAGGGAATCACACTTGAATAATTTTATTCACCCAGTTAGCCTGAGGACGTGGCCCTGGTTGCTATTTCCTGACTAATGATTGATCTTAGAGGGGTCAGTTCACTGTGGCTAGGGATCCTTCTCAGGTGACCCTTGTTTTCATATGCACTCAAGCTAAGCACACCATGGAGAGCAATCCTACTAAGCAACATTTCTACTCTACTCCAGTTCCTGCCTCCAGGATACTCCTCTGAACTCAGTTGTCATGATATAGGCAAAATAGGTGCTTTTCTTTCCAAAGTTGCTTATGGTTATGATGTTCATCCTACCAATAGAAAAGAAGCTAGAAGACATAGTGAGTATCTTTGAATTTAAAGAAATATGTTACTTCTCACAATAACTAATCAGAGAATCAAAGTTAATTACTAAAAATTAAGATGTAACTTTTTAAAGTATCTTTGAAAAGATGAATGCAGAAAAATATAAAGAACTAGTCTAGAAAGCAAAATAGAAAAGAATTATAGTTGTATCTAAGAGTTATGACAAGAGAGAAACAAAAAGTGAAAGAGAACTGAGAAAAGAAGACAGAGGCAGTTGAAATTCCTTTAATGTCTCTGTGCATTGATGGGGGTGATTTTTTTGTATAACTATTGTTTTATCAAAATTTTATTGTCACTTAACATTCTTAAATGAATTAATAAACTTTTAAACGATTAAAAAATCAATACACACTCTAACATGTATGCTTTAGACAAGATGCAAACAACTAGAACCTAATCTTAAAGATTCAAGACAGGATGAGCTTAATAGCATTATGGGTGAGCCATGCTTAATTTTTTAGGTTGACAGTTCAGTTATAGTCTTTGTTTTTTGTTTTTTGTTTTAATTTTTACTGACTCGTTTTGAGTTTCGGGCCATGACATTCATTGACACTCATCTCCCTGCCTCCTCATACTTGCCCTTCAGCCTTGCAACCTCCCTGCTAAGATAACACACACATACACACACAAACATACAACAACGAAGCATAGAAAACAACTCATTGTGGAAGGTGTAGTATTCTACAGTGTGACCCACAGTATATTCCTCAAGTCACACATCTTCACTTGCAAATGTTCATTGCAATGAGTCACTTTTCTGGTTCAGGTTCTCAGGCTTTTGTGACATCATCAATACTGGATCTTCATTGAGACTTCTCCAAGTGATCCTGTTGTTATTTTGTGTCGTGAGATCCTGCAGCTTTAACTCTTTCTTGGTTCCACACATACACAGATGATACACATTTAGGGGAGGACCAATTCAGACTGCTGGAACTGGACCTGGATGGTAGTGGGTCAGCGTGCCAGATCTCCCTTATCCATGTGACCAGAATGAGCTCTCCAACAATGTTTCTACTAGGCCACCTAATGACGCCATCTCAGGAGGCAGGGTCAACTCTCCTGCTCTTATGCAGCTGGGGCCAGTTCACCTACCTCAGGTACCAGGGCTGGCCTTTCATAACATGCTACCTCTCTCTACCCTTAAGTCTCCAGTTGCATCTCTCTTAATTTGCTTTTTTTTTTTTCTCTGACTACCACATATTGCACATTGTGGTAGCTACTGCTTCAGGCTGGCTATGCAGCTTATGGGCCCATGGGTGACTTCTTTCATCGGTGCTCCATGGTGTGCTGACAAGCAAATGTCTATGAGCTAAAAGACAAGTGTCAGGGTGGCATGGCAGTCTGAAAGTCTCTGTCTTCTTCCTCCTGTGGTGTGCTGCCTAGATTTTATTTTATTTCATTTTTATGAGTCCTACACATAAGATAGCTCTGGCCACCAAGTCAGGCATCAAGCTAGGGTGAACAAAGGACTTCCATCTTCTCTGCCTCTGACTGATATGAAAACAACACCAACAAGATGTCTCTTTGCCCATTGCCAGGGGGCATTTAACATTTCTTTTGTTGATCTTTTCATTTAAGACTTATGATCTGTCAGTCATGTGTTTCTCTTCATTACAATGCACAGTTGTAGATATTAGCAACTTGAGCTTATTTCTGACACCAAGGTATTGAAAATATTCAAAAATATTGAAAAGAAGAAAAAAAATCAAGGTGTGAAATTAATAGTCATAGAAGTTCTCAGTTCAATTTGTCTTGGGGATTTCAGAAAAGAAACAGAAAGTTGTCTGTTTTCTTAAGACTGTCTGTGAAAAAGTGGGAAAATAATTATTTCCTTAGTGTCAAATTATGAAGTTAAGTAATTGTCAATCAAGAAGAGTAAGATATCAACCCAGAGAATAACTTAAATACATTATTTTTACTGTTTTATTTGGGGAAGGATAATAATCAGAAACAATTCCCAGATAGTCTGGATAGGCGAAAGTAACACAAGGAAACCTGCTGCATATTCCAGCTACAGAGACTGCCATTCTCAGCAGAGAATAACAAACTACTACTATTTTGCAGTATTCTTTGATTTACATTGAACACTGAAGTGAGAATTTCTTGTTTCCTAGGAGACATAATTGTGTCACGTGCTATTTTTCTGGAAGCTATCTGGTGAAAGGGCATTTGATGTTTTGCTGGAGCAGATGCTTGAGAGGACATAGAGGTTTGGAATAGACAGTGGATGATGCTCTGGTATTGTTTTGCTTTGCTGGTCTTCACTGAGCTTCACTGATGCTAGTCTTTGCTGGCAACACTATTGCATTGGTTCACCTTGCTTTTGCTTGTTGTGACTTCATAGAGACAAGTGCACCAAAGAACTTCTGATGGTATTCTGGCTGCTGCTTCTTTTTAAAAAATTTTCATTTGTAGTGTGACTATTTAATACTTTTTAAAGTACATAATGTATTTTTATTAAGATTCATCAACACCAAATAAAATTTACTCCCCAAATTTTAAGAGAGTATATTAGAGTTCTCTCAATATAGTTTCTTTCATTAGAAGGTTAAATAAGTAACCTCAATCTACCAACCTGCCATCTTCTCTTTGACACAGAGAAGCATCTGTGTCATCTTCCTAGCATCCTGGGTCTTGGTGCTAGGGGTTGCCTCTCAGACTTTTCTGACATCTAGTTTCCCTGTATTACAGTAAAGACATATACTTACAGTAAAAGCTTTCCTCCAGGATATTTGAGGTTTTTTTTTTTTTTTTTTTTTTTTGATTTTTTTCCTTCATGAAAGGTATATAATCAATCTTGGTAAATGGATAAGGGAAGAAAATGGCTCTTTGCTTTGAGTATAACATTATAACACAGCAAATCCTTCATCAGCATCTTCTACCAGTGACTGGTAGAAGATTCTGGCTACCTCTTGCCAGTTCAGCAGACTTCTGCTAATAGGTGGAGATTCATATTTTTTTTCTGGATCTAGCTGCTGCTGATATGTTCAGCTTATTCTTTCTCTGACTCATTCTCTCAAATCTTTTTCTGATTCATCACTTTTTCTGCCCTTAAATTGGACATCACTTTCCAACATAGCTACTTTCTTCTTCAAACTAACCTTACTTTCATTGTTAGGGATTAAGGATTTTTACTAAGGGACATCACTTTCCAACATTGCTACTTTCTTCTTCAAACTAACATTACTTTCATTGTTAGAGATTAAGGATGTCTACTAAGGGTATGTCTGTATTTCAGCCAGATTACACTATAACCCAGAGAGTGTCTACATTCCAGCCAGTTCAAATAGACCTAGAAGGACTTTGGACGTGATCCCTTGCCAGAGCAACCATACCCATTGGATTGCCAGAGCAATCCAATAACCATGTTATTGGATTAAAATTCCTCTACAGTCCTTAGTATTTAAATTTGTTTCATGAATACCAAAGCCTGATATATTATAGCTAATTTATACTTTGGGATTAATTGTGAAAAGTTTAATAAAATAAAGCAAACATCAAGATATCATTTGAGACAGCAACCACCAAGTATGTTTAGAACTAGTATCCTTCCATCAAAATATATCAAAATATGACTAGATGGTTAGTTCAAGATGATATAATGATTTGTTACTCTTCTAGAATATGGAAACTCAAGAAAAATCCACATCTGTACTTAGTTTCTACTGATAACATATATAATTCTGACTTCATATACTGTAGTCTTCTATGTGTCTTCTCATAGCCAAATATATAGATTTTAAATCTCTTTTATGTGGGCACTGTTATGTGCTGTGTGCATGTGTTCCTCTAAATGATTTAAAAGTCATTATGAGAATGTAAATATGTAGGGTGATTATGAGTCAGCTAACTAATGAGGCTTGTTTTAAATGATATTATGTTCCTTTTCAATTTGGCCCTGTGCAATGAAAGAACAAAGTGTCCCCCATGGGACATTTTTCCACATGTTCTGGAAGCACAGAGCAACCTTCTCCAAATAGAGGGGAGGCGGGTGCTACAAACTTGTGATAATTATGGACTTCTCCACCTCCAGAAACCAGGAAAAAACAAAGGACTTTTGTTTACAAATTAACTACCTTTAGGCAGCTTTTTTTTTTTAACAAATTGAAGTATTTTATTATGATATATATTAATTCTCTTTATTAGAATTATTACCTAAGGACTTAGTTTTCTAAATACCTTACCTATTTATGCAGTCACACTCTGGTTAGGGCATTAACATTTGAAATGAAGTGAACAAAGGTAGTTCACCTATGATTCATTTTCCTTCTCTGAAGGACCATTGCATGCTATTAAGTGGTTTAGGATAGGAAGTCAGATGACATGATTTGTGTATTTTAGAAAAATACATTGTATCTTAACTGCATTGTTAAAAATTAATTGAAAGTACTCAGGGAATCATTTTCTGTGTTCATTATAATAATCTAGTATAGTGATAATTATTTTACACCAAGTCATAAAAATTGAAGATAATAAATAAAACAATTTGAAAGCTACCCAGTGAATACTATCACCTATTTTGAGGTAGGATTGAAATACTTTGAAATTGATGCCAGCTACATTTAGTGAAAACACTGTCCAGAAGTAAGATAATACTTTGTGTTTTCTTATCTAAAGTAAATGGGAAACATATTCCTAACCAAAAAAAAGTAAGATAAAAATTAATAGGGTCAGTGCAATGTGATGAATTTCATCTTATAATCTCCCAGTGCCACTCATTCTTCCTAACTAATTGGATCTGACCGTAAAATATAAAAAATGATTTAAAATGTATCATAAAGAAAAGATGGAAGAGAGCTATTATAATCAGTAATATCAATTAATCAAAGGATAAGATATTGTGTTAGATAAATAAGAATATTGATAATATAGAAAACAACACTGATTAAGTATAAGAATAAAATGATGTATTATTTCACAATAACTCATGATTCAATTTTAAAATATTAAAAATATTTTATTTAATAACCATAATATTGATATTCTGTTTGGATCAATTCATTCTTGATTCCCCCACCATCACTTTCCATGCTTCCCAGTTTCATATACTTCTTTCTTAAACACTTACTGTCAATATGCTTATGGGTGTGGGATCATTTACTGGGGCATGGTTAATATCTCAGGACCGAAATCCCCAAAGAAAATGGACTCTCAGCCAACACTTGGCAATTGCCAACAGTTTCTTAGATACAGGTGAAACGTCATGAGCATCTACTATCCAGACACACTCATTCTGGGATTTTGATGCTTGGATCTTGTGAATGTTCTGTGCATACAATACTAGGAATATATATTCTGATTATCCTTGAGCCTTGAAGGGAGAGGCTGTGTTATAGATGTTTCATTTAAATCTGAGCTCCACAGACTTGTATTCTCTGCACATTTACTGTAGGTTTCCATATTAATTGCTATTTTTACCAAAATATATTTCTGATGAAGCCTGAGTTATGTAAAACTCTATTGGTATAAGTATAAGAACTTAATGAGAAATTGAATGCTAGGACCATTTAGCAGAATAATAAATAGTACCATGTTTTCTCTTTAGCTTATGAGATAGTCAGACACAAAATTTATCCTACTAAATGCCAGAAATGAGTTCCAATACGAAAGAAGTTTGTTACTTTCATAACATCCAGTGTACATATATTGCCACAACAAATCATAATTGTAGTTTTCAAAATTCACAGCTGGGTATGGCTGTTGATGTTTTTTATACTGCATTATACACATAGAACCTAAAGACACTGGAAAATAGGAGAGGTGGGGTTCTCAGGTGAAACTCAGATGTATTTATCTATACACACACATTCAAATACAATTAAAATATTAAATTAAAACTTCGAAAAAGTAGCTACCTTACATTAGTGGAATCAACAAGTAAGAGTCTTCTTACTGGGCTGGGTGGCCTAGATTATAAATGCTGAGTAAGTAAAACAGAAATAAATACAAAATAATGTTGCATGACAAGCAGTAATTAAATAATAAAACCTCAAATATGACTCCTAACTTTAACCAAGGGAAAGCAAAAGAAATAAAATTATAATTATTTTCGCAGTAAAACAACTTATGACTATGTTCCTTAACAAAAATGAAAGAAACTCAGTAGCTGTATTAGCTCTAAAATCAATCACCATTTCTATGTAATTTGCATAAATACAAATATGACTGTGATTTTCATATTGATATGAATTTAAGTCATGTATGGCATTTCAAAACATGTTCAGAAGGGTGGGTTTGCAGGCAAAGCCAGCAGACTTGCTGAGTTCCAAGGAAATCAAGGTGCTGCAAAGTTGTGAAACAAAAAATGCAGGCACTGAGCAAACAACAAACATTTATAAAAATGAGTTCTATACATCTGTAGATGGTTCACTTTATATTTTGTGGTTATTTAAACTGATATACATAGGGTAAAACTGAAAAGAAACAGGTTTTGATCATGCATCTGTAAACTTACTTCTTATAACTTTTGTTGTATAATCATATCCAAGTTCTGACTATCTAAAGCATGCCCTGTTATATTTCAGTATTTTGCTTGGGGTCTCAGATAATTCAAAATAAAGTAAGCATTTGAAGTTAAATAACACTAGTGTACCCAATTAAACCTTTTAACAACTAGTTTGGAGGTATTTCACAAAAGGTACAAAAACTTAACAGTTTTCCCAAATTTCCCTTAAAATATCTGCTGGAATGTCAATGTATGAACATAGTATTCAGTATGGTTTGTTTACAATGTCTATATTTTTACTAGATATATGCAAATAAATTTATATGACCAAAGAAATTTTATTAAGGGAGATAAAAGCAGAAATTATGTAAAATGAAAAGTTCCCCTAGACACAGTAAAAGGAAAAAATATTTATTCAATACAATCAGGAAAGATTAGGAGGCCAGAAATAAATGTGAACCAACTTCTAAAGGTGCAGAGCAGAAGAGGTTTAAAATTTTGAGGCATAGAAACTCATAAGACAATTGTATCTGGTAATAGATGGTGCCTTAAATAGGGTTTTATTCTATGGAGAGCTATCATGACCAAGGCAACTCTTAGACAGGCAATCATTTAATTGGGGTTGGCTTATAGTTTCAGAGGTTCAGTCTATTTTCATCATGGTGGGAAATGTGGCATCTTGCAGGCAGACTTGGTGCTTGAAGAGCCAAGAGCCTTACACCTTGATCAAAAGGCAGCCCAAAACAGACTGTTCCACACTAGGTGGAACTTGAACACCAGAGACCTCAAAATCTACCCCCACAGAGACACAGTTCCTCCATAAGGCCACACCTACTCCAAAAAGTCTGCCTCCTAATAGTGCCACAACCTATGATTCAAACCATCATTCAAACACATGAATATATGGGGTCAAACCTTTTCAAACCACCACTAATTGTCATCACCAAAAGGGAACCTTATACCTTCTTCATGAAAGCAGTAGTTTTACAGGTTGGAGCAGACTGCCCATTATAATTGGGATCAGGGCCTCTTATAGACCAGGAAGAGAAAGCTGTGTTTTACCTCATAATTGCCTTTTGAAAAGGTGTCATAATGCTTCTTGAAAAGAAACCATCCTTGGTTATAAAGCTAACATGGTTCTTTAACAAGATTTATATCCTAAATAGAAAGAACTTATTGTGGTTTTGATAAAGTAAATACTCTTAAGAAAGAGAGAGGAACGTCTGCTTTTGATGGTAAGCCAGTTTGGTTCTCTCATGCAAAGGACAATGTGAAGTTAGGCAGCTTCTTTCAGCTATGGGCAATATCAAAGCCCCCTTTGTTCAACCTAAGGAAGTTAAAGTAAGTTTTATAACAAGTGGACATATTCAATGTAGAATATGAACCTTTTTAAAAGATAAGTAAAAGAAGTAAAAGGTCATGCTATGTATATAAATGTGTTGGTAATGTAAGTTTTACTACATCATAGGAACATCAGAAAGTGCTCTGAGCAAAACTGATGCATTTTAGAGAAAGTAGTGGAAACCAGTCAGAAGGAAACAGAAAAAGACAGAAGGAAACACAAAATTAACAGAAGAGTAGTGACATGTGGAGAGAGACTAACATTCTATCATCTATTCATTATAATCCCTAAAGAAAAGTATGCAGAGAATACACTAGAAAAAATATCTATTTCTTCAAATTCTGATGAAAATATCTCAATGGTTTTCAATATTAATTTGTTAAAAATTATTGACAATATTATCAATTGTGTTATCAAAATTAGTTTTGTCTGATAAATGGAAGAGTAAAAGCAGGCATGGTTGGCAAGTATAAGAAAGAGGTGAATTGCCAGGCAGTGGTGGCACATGCCTTTAATTCCAGCACTTGGAAGGCAGAGGCAGGAGGATTTCTGAGTTCGAGGCCAGCCTGGTCTACAGAGTGAGTTCCAGGACATCCAGGGCTATACAGAGAAACCCTGTTTTGAAAAACAAAAAAAGAAGAAAGAAAGGAAAGAAAGAAAGAAAGAAAGAAAGAAAGAAAGAAAGGAAGAGGAGAGTCAAAATTCTCAGTATCAAGCAGAGGTCACTGTCCTCTGTAATAGAATTGTCGTAGAGGGTCATAGGTATAGTGCCACTGAGAACCATGGAAACACAATGACTTCGTTGGTTTTCACACCATATTTATATTTTCTATCAGATTAGATTCTATGGTCTTTAAATTGTTTTAGCTACCACAACATTATCCTAATTTAGCAAGAATGCACCTTGAAAAGGATTGGTGTCTATTTAATGTAACATATAAAATGTATTATATCAAAACCTATTATGTACTAGACTTAGGTTTACATGAATTAAATAAATATGTGAACTTGAACTCTAATTTGGTCAGATAGATTATTTGCTCCAGATGAATTTAAAAGGTTTGAGCATGTTGTTTGAGATTTATCTTTATTTTAAGCTGTGTATATAGGGGTGCTGTGTACTGGTGAGTGAATGTCTGTGGAGTTCAGAAGAGTGTATCAGATCCCCTGAAGCTGGAATTAAATACTGCCATAAGGTTCCCCACATGGGTAATTCGAACTCAACTCTAATCCTGAGTAGAATGATATACCTACATTGTGGAGTCTTCACTCCAGCAGTCCACACTTTTGAGCTATGAACACTGGGCATGAGAATGAGATGTGAAAATGAAATGATACTGATACATTTTTTTAAAAGTTCTCTATATTCATATGATTCATGAACTACTTATGTGAAACTAATGTTTAATTTTTTATTATTTTTAATAATCATAAGAGACAGACACCATCAGAAAATCAAACCAATCAAACTTTAGAGTTGTGAAATCCAGTCTCATTAGCATGATTTCATAAGTATTTGATGAACAAAGTTCACAATAAGTGTTCTAAAGTGGATGGAGAAAACCCAGGAGATCTCAAATCTAAACAAAGAGCTATGGGCAAATAATGAATGCTATGAGCAGGAGAAATGGATTCCTCAGGGAAAAACACACCAATTAGTTATCCATAACAATTGGGTATCTCTGAACATATACATGTAACTAACATTATACAAAGTGAGCAGGTTGGATTTATGTATTTAGAAAGATATTTTGTCTTAGATAAAGTTTCCATTGCTGTGAAGAGACATCATGGCCAAGGTAACTCATATATATAAAACATTTAACTGGGTCTGTTTCACAGTTTCAGAGTTTCAGTCTATTGTAACCATAATGGAAAGCATGGCAGTGGGCATGCAACCATGGTTCTGAAGGTGCTGTGAGTTTTACATCTTGATCTGAAGGCAGAAAGAAGCAGAGACTCTCTTCTATAGACATCTTCTTCTGAGCTTGAGCACATGAACACTGCAAGGCCCGCCTACACTGTATCACACTTCCTCCAACAAAGCCACACCTACTACAATAAGGCCAGACTTCCTAATAGTGTCTCATCCCATGGGCCAAATATATTCAAATGACCATATTGCACTCCCATATTGCACAGACTTGTTCAAACACATGAGTCTATGGGAGCCATACCTAGTAATAGCATAATGAAAATATATTTACTCAAGATTGAAAAGTATCCATAGTTTAAGCAATCTCAATGTACTGACTGGTTTTGTGTGTCAACTTGATAAAAGCTAGAGTTATCACAGAGAAAGGAGACTCCCTTGAGGAAATGTCTGCATGGGATCCAGCTGTAAGGCATTTTCTCAATTGTTGATCAAGGGTGGAGGGCCTATCACATTGTGGGTGGTGCCATCCCTGTGCTGGTAGTCTTGGATTCTATAAGAAAACAAACTGAGCAAACCAGGGGAAGCAAACCAGTAAGCAGCATTCCTCCATGGCCTCTGCATCCACTCCTGTCTCCACGTTCCTATCCCAGGTGGGTTCCTGTTCTGACTTCCTTTGGTGATGAACAGCAGTGTGTAAATGTAAGCTGAATAAACCCTTTCCTCCCCAACTTGCTTTTTGGTCATTATGTTTTGTGCAGAAATAGAAACCCTGAGGAATACACTCAACAATGTTAAAAGTCTAAAGTTCACAGTCTCTTCTGAGTTTCATGTAATCGCTTACCTGCAATTCACTATAAAATTGAAATAAATATGTAGGAATAGTAATATATATCCTGTAACGTTTGAGGTATGGGATCTGCTTTTTTATTTCTTCTGCTTCTTGGGGATAGTACATGCTCCAAGCACTCTTGTTCTATTATATTATCTCTAACTTTCTGTTTTCCAACTCCTTCACTGCTTAAGCTTGGCTCTCCTGGAACTTACTCTGTAGGCTGACCTTGAACTCAGTGATCCTCCTGCCTGTCTCCTGAGTGTTGAGATTAAAGGAGTTTTAAAATTGACTACCCCGAGTTTATCTTTACCTGAAACTTGCTCTGTATCAAGCTGGCCCGGAACTCAGGAGATCTGCTTGCCTCTTTCTCCTGGGATTAAAAGCATGCATAACCACCACATCTGGAGCTAAGGTCTTCTTCATTTTCTTTTTCACAAGATCTTATGGTATCTACCAAAGGGTTGGGTTACATCTCCAGCAATACGATCTGGAGCACTCTAAGCTCTGGCTGACTCCACCTCTCTGTTGCTGCTGTTCTTGTTGGTTATGTCATGGTACTGAGATCTCCAATACACAAGCAAGGCCACTGGGCCTCAAGATCTCGATCACAGGTGTGCCTTCTAAAACTGGATTACAGTTCATTCCTGATACAGTCAAGTTGGCCAACAAAAATATCCGTCACAATCCATCCCTTGTCAATTTGACACACAATCATATTTCTTAATGTCCAAATGTTTATAACAAGGTCATAATAGCACCTACACATTATATTTCTGTCAACTGCAAATGCATATATACAATAAGTTTAGCTGGGTAGGATCTTTCCCCTGAAGTCACCACTGCCTTAATCTGTTTATCTCCTTGAACATGGGATTTAGCTGCTGTCTTAGTCAGGGTTTCTATTCCTGCACAAACATCATGACCAAGAAACAAGTTGGCAAGGAAAGGGTTTTTTCATCTTACATTTCCACAGTGCTGTTCATCACCAAAGGAAGTCAGGATTAAAACTCACACAGGGCAGGAATCAGGAGCTGCTGCAGAGGCCATGGAGGGATGTTACTTACTAGCTCGCTTCCCCTGGATTGCTCAGTTTTCTCTCTTATAGAACCCAAGACTACCAGCCCAGGGATGGTACCACACCCAATGGGCCCTCCCCCTTGATCAGTAATTGAGAAAATGTCTTACAGCTGGATCTCATGGAGGCATATCCTCAACTGAAGCTGCTTTCTCTGTGATAACTCCACTTTGTGTCAAGTTGACACACAAAACCATCCAGTACAGCTGCATTTAATTTCCTGGTCCCCCATTAACCTTTAAAGCATATATTTTGTATTTGTCCTTTCTCAGTTTGTTACTTTTGATCAAAATGCTCTTCATAAAAGTGAACCACAGGGCAGAGTCTAAACTAAGGTGGTTTTTGTTTGTTTGATTTTTTGTTTGTTTGGTTGGTTGTTGTTGTTGGGTTTTTTTCCGACTTCCTTTGTCAAAGCCATTAATCTAAATCTCTTTCCTTTATCCTCAGGTGGTCTGTTTGGATAAGGGCAAAAAGCAGCCACATTCTTCAAAAAATATCACAAGAATGATCTCTAGGAAACATACTAAAATCTTCTCCTCTGAAACCTCTGGACCCAGCCTCAGTACTTCCTTATTCCTTCTAAACGGGTTTATTAAACCCCACTCATTTCATTGGTTTCCAAATCCAAACTTCAAAAATCCACAATCCTCCAGAAAAAAAAAAAAAAAAAAAAAGCAAGGTCATATTTGTCAGAGCAATACCCCCGGCCCGGTACCAACTTCTGTCTTAGGGTTTCATTGTTGTGCTATTTTAAGAACAATAAAATGACACTGAAAATTTGAACAGAAAAGAGAGTCATCCTGAATTCTTTATACATTTGCTAACTTTAAGTCTTATTGATACATAAAAGAGGATCATATGATGTGCAAATGTACAGATACTAGGTCTCTTCTCCAGTCCAAAAAAGCTATTTGCTCTCCAGTCTTGCTGTGTAACTACAGCAACACCATATTCTGGATAATTTATCAACAACATTACTTTATTTCTTATCATTCTGGACAATCTGAAGGATTGGGCTTGGATTTTTTCTTCGTATTGGCCTCCATTAGTACTTCCAAATAGGCAGGAATTTTGTCTTGGAAGGGACCATCCTTTCTGCTTCCAAGTATCTTGTTGCTACATGGTCAGGAAAGGGCCTATTCTAGGTCCTCTCTGATGTGGGATGGAATAGGGAACAGACAGGATGCTCTACAGATTTTGTACCACAAAGGCCTCAGTTTGTGGGGAAAAAAGTCAGCCCATGCACTCATCCTAGAATTCAAATGTTTGTTCTTGCTACTAGCAATGGTAAAACATGTGTTAGCGTTATAAATACTTCAATTGGCATGCCCATGAACGAAACGGGGATATAGCACATTTTCTTAACCTTATAATGAAAGTAAAGTGGATCAACATAATTGTTCAAAACAATATCACAGATATTTACATGTTAATCATTATTTTCATTGTCATCTGTAAAAGAAAAAAATATATTTATGGAGCATAGTGTACCTAAACATCACTGTCAGGGTTTCATTTTATAGGAGTTACTTTTGTTACTTACTATCATCTTTACCTTGTTAACATAAAATACTGAAATTCAATAACATGTAAGCAGCTTAGAAAATAATCCTAATTCAAATCTGGAAATTCTAAAATCCTCAAAATAACAGAATCAGAGAGCCCTTTTTTAATTATATAAAATAAATATTATTATTAATTGCAACAATATAAATAGTACTATTAAATTTATTATCATATTACTCTAAATAATTTTGTGTTTGTAGTCTGTAGCAAGAGGGCCTTAATAGCAGATTCTGGAGGGTAAGCGAGAGCAATGTCCAGAGCTTGCTTTCAGTTTGGACTGAACACAAACTGAAAATGAGGTAATCTGTTCTTGGAACTTTGTATTTGAAAGCCTATAGTAAGTTGGAAAGACATTGTCCTCCTCCTGTCATCACAAAGAAATTCCATTAAAATTTATCTATGTAAAGAATCCACATATATGTGCATGTATGTACATGAATATATGTATGTATATATACATATATATATACATACATATTCAAACACACACACACACACACACACACACACACACATATATATATATATAATATTCTAGAGCAGTAGAATTATATTTGGAGATTTCAAAAGTCTTTAGACTTAGTTATCTCTCTCCATACTCTATTTAGCCATCTGACCTCTCTCATACCTCCCTTTAGCCATTCTTATTTTATTATTACTGATTCTCTGTTCAGACATTCTTAACCTCTCTGTAGCCACCCACCCACATGTTGACTGACTTGTTTCTTGACCTCGATACAATTTAAGCATATATATCCAAATGTTGAAAAGCAGCATTCACATTTGAGAAAAAAACCATTATGCTTGTATTGAGTCTAAATTACCTGACTCCAAATAATTATTTCTGCCTGCATCCATTCACCTGCAATTTTCCTTTTATTTAATAGCTGAATGGTAGTACATCTTGTAAATGTACTATTTTTGATTCTTCAATTGACATTCATATAGATTATTTCAACTTCTTGGCCATGATGTAAAGAGATAAACAATATCTCTGTAGTAAGATTGGAGTCCTATAGGAGGAACTCAGCCAAGTAGGTTTGAGATCTTAAGCAACAGAGTCTTATATATATATATAAGAATTATATCAAAGTATATGTTCCGTATATCTGATGGGCCTTTTTGAGTTTTTATATTATTTCTCATGTATCAACTCAGATCCTTTTGCTTTCAAATGGAAAGAATGACTGATATTCCTAGTCAGTATTGCTTTTCTCTGAAGAAAAGACACTTTCTGCCCTGATGGTAGAGCAATATTCCTTCTTAAAACTTATTTCTGTATCACGGGAAAATAAAACCTATTTTTACTTCCCTGTTTTGTGGCTCATAGCATCATTTCAGAAAGATTTGTAAGTTTGTTTGTTCATAAAACACCCATGGTTATTTTGCATGAATATTAAGGAGATTGTTCCTCTCAAGGACATAGCACTTTTTAAAAACATAATTTATTTATTCACTTTACATCCCAATATCATCCCCCTCTCCTCCATGTACCTCCTCACGAAGATCCTTTCCCTTCCTCCCTCCTCATCCCCTCACATACTGCATCCCCATTCTTGTCCCAGGCACATCAGTTCTAGGTGTATTCTCTTCCACTGAAGACAGACAAGGTGGCCCAGTTAAGAGAGCAGAATCCACAGGCAGGCAGGCAACAGGTTTAGGGACAGCCCCTGTGCCAGTTGTTGGAGAACCTGCATGAAGACCAAGCTGCATGTCTGTTACATATGTGCAAGGGGCCTATGTCAGCTGGTGCTCACTCCTTGGTTTGTACTCCAGCTCTGTGCATCCCAAATGAGCCAGGTTAGTGACTCTGTTGGGCTTCCTGGAGAAGCCTTGTCCTCTTTGGGTCCATCAATCCTTCCCTGAAATCTTCCATAAGACGCCACCAAGCCATCTAATGTTTGGCCGTGGATCTCTCCATATCTTTCCATTGGCTGCAGGGTAGAGCCTCTTAGAGGACAGTTATGCTAGGTTCCTGTCTGCAAGCACAACAGAATATCATCAGTAGTGTGAGGGATTATTTTTTGCCCATGGGATAGATCTCTATTTGGGGCAGTCATTGGTTAGTCATTCGCTCACTATCTTGTCTATCTTTTTCTCTGCACATCTTATAGGAAGGACACATTTTGGGTACAAAATTATGTGGGTGGGTTGCTGTCTCTATTCCTCCACTGGGAATCATTCCTGGCTAAAGGAATTGGCCAATTCAGGATACACATGCCCCACTGCTAGTAACCTCAGTTAAAATTGCCACCATAGGCTCCCAGGGGCTACCCTCAACCCCAGGTCTCCGGCACATTCTAGAGATTACCCCCATACACAGCCCATTTCCATTCTCTCGTCCCTACTCTCCCTACATCTGTTCCCCACACCTAACCCATGCTCATCCCCCATTCCCTCTCTCCATATACCTCCCATATCTATTTTGTTTCCCTTTCTGAGGAAGATTCAAACATCCTCCCTTGTGCACTTTGAGTGATTTGGCTTCTTAGGTCCATTGATTATAGCACTAATATCCACTCATAAGTGAGTAAATACCATATAAGTCCTTTCGGGTTTGGGTTACCTCAGTCAGGATATTTTCTAGTTCCATCTATTTGCCTGAAAAATTCAAGATGTCTCTTTTTAACAGCTGAGTAGTATTCCATGGCATAAATGAACCACTTTTTTATGTCTGAAGTCCTATTTTATTTATTACTTATTTTTTAACTTATTCACTTTACACCCCACTCATTGCCCTCTCCCAGTCACCCCCTCCAACAATCCTTCCTGCATCCCCGTGGGAGCCACCAAGCTACATCCCCTCCAGTGGGGCACTTCAAGTCTCTGAGATGCTAGGTGTTTCCTCTCCCACTGAGGCCTGACAATGCAGCCCAACTGGAAAAACATATCCCACATACAGGCAACATCTTTTGGAAAGGTTCCTGCTCCAATTGTTCTGGACCCACAGGAAGATCAAGATGAACATTTGCTACATAGGTGCAGGGCCTAAGTCCAGCCTGTGTATGCTCTTTGGTTGGTGGTTCAGTCCTTGCGTACCCCAAGAGTCCAAGTTTGTTGAATCTGTTGGTCTTCCTGTGAAGTTCCTATTTCCTTTGAGCATGCAATGCTTCCCCTAATTCTTCCATGAGTCCCCAAGCTCCATCCACTATTTGGCTATGGGTATCTGCATCCCTCTGAGTCAGCTACTGAATGAAGCCTCTCAGAGGACAACCATACTAAACTCCTGTCTGCAAGCATAACTGAGTACCATTAATAGTACCAGGGATTATTGCTTGCCCATGGGATGGGTTGGCCATTCGCTCCATCACTGCTCCAACCCCCACGTTGGTATTTATTGTAGACAGGATACATTTTTGGTGGAAAGTTTTGGGGATGGGTTCTTGTCTGTATCGCTCCACTTGTAAACCACCATTTTTATCTATTTTTCAGTTGAGTGACATCTAGGTTTCTTTCAAGTTTTTGGTATTACAAATAAAGATGTTATGAACAGTTTATCAGATGTTGTTGTGGGATGTTTTAGCCACTTTTGAGTATATTCCCAGAGTGGTATAGCTGGATATTGAGGTAGAACTATTCTCAGTTTTCTGAGGAACCACCAGATTGATTTCCAGAGTGGTTGTACAAATTTGTATTCCCACAGCAATGGAAGAATATTCTCTTTGCTACAAAACCACCAGTATATATTGTCTTTGAGTTTTTGATCTTAGCCATTCTGATGGGTATAAGATGGAATCACAGAGACCTTTTGATTTGCATTTCCTTGATGACCAAGGATATTGAACATATCTTTAAGTGATTCTCAGCCATTCAAGATTCCTTTGATGAGAATTCCCTGTTTAGGTCTATATCCCATTTTTAAAAAAATTGGTTTGTTTGGTTTGTTTGTGTCTAATTTCTTGAGTTTTTATACATTTTTGATAGTTAACCTCTGTCAGATGTAGGGTTCCTGAAGATCTTTTCTCTGTTGCTTTGTTCTGTTGACTGTGTTTTTAACTTACAGAATCTTTTCAGTTTCACCAGATCCCATTTATTAACAGTTGGTAATGGTGTCTGAGTCATTGGTGTTCTGTTCAGGAAGCTGTCTGTTGTGCAGAAGACTTCAAGGCTATTTCTCACTATCTGATATAGTGTATCTGGTTTTATATTGAAGTCTTTGATCCATTTGTACTTGAGTTTTGTGCAGTATGAAAACATGGATCTATTTGCATAATTCTACATGCAGACTTCCAGTTAGAACAGCACCATTTGTTGAACATATCCCCCCTTTCCCATTGTATGAATTTGGCTTCTTTGTCAAAAAGTAAGTGTCCATAGGTGTCCTAGTCAGGGTTTCTATTCCTGAATAAACATCATGACCAAGAAGCAAGTTAGGGAGGAAAGAATTTATTCAGCTTATACTTCTACATTGCTGTTCCACTGGAAGTCAGGACTGTAACTCAAGCAAGACACGAAACAGGAGCTGATGCAGAGCCTATGGAGGCATGTTACTTACTGGCCTGCTTCCCTGGCTTGCCCAGCTTGCCTTTTTATAGAACCTAGGACTACCAGTCCAGGGATGGCACCACCCGCAATAAGCCCTCCAACCCTTGATCACTGATTGAGAAAATGCCTTACAGCTGGATCTTGTGGAGGCATTTCCTCAAGGGAGGCTCCTCTCTCTGTGATAACTCCAGCTTGTGTCATGTTGACCAAGAAAACCAGCCAGTACAATAGATGTGTGGGTTTATTTTTGTGTCTTCTATTCAATTCTATTGATCAATCTGTCTGTTTCTATATCTATACCATGCAATTTGTATTACTATTGCTTTTGAAGTTCTTATATTGTTCAGGATTGTTTTGTCTATACTGGATGTTTTGTTTTTCCATATGATGTTGAGAATTACTCTTTCAAAGTCTATAAAAATTGTGTTGGAATTTGGATGGATATTTCATTGAATGTGTAGATTGCTTTGGATAAGATGGCCATTTTTACTACGTTAATCTTATCTATCCATGAGCATGGGAGATCTTTCCATCTTCTTATATATTCCTCAATTTTGTTCTTCAGAGACTTGAAGTTCTTTTGACTTTCACTTGCTTTGTTAGAGTTACACAAAGATATTTTATATTTTTGTGGCTATTGAAGATGTTATTGTGTCCCTAAGTTTTTTCTCAGCTTGATTATCAATTGTATAAATAAGGCTACTGATTTCTTTGAGATAATTTTTGTATTCAGCCTCTTTGCTGAAAGTGTCAGTGATAGGAGTTCTCTAGTAGAAGTCTTTGGGCACTTATATATACTATCATATCATCTGCAAATAGTGATATTTTGACTTCTTTGTATCACTCTGATCTTCAGTTGTCTTATGCAATAGCTAAGAATATATTGAATAAGTAGGGAGAAAGAAGTCAGCATTGCCTTGTGTCTAATTTTTGTGGAATTGCTTTACTTTTCTCTCCATTTAATTTGATAATAGCTATTGACTTGCTGTATATTATCTTTTTAAGTACGTACCTTGAATTCCTTATCTCTCCAACCCTTTTAACATGAAAGGGTACTGGATTTTCTTAAAGACTTTTTCAGCATCTAATGTGAAGATCCTGTGCTCTATTTTTCCTTTCAGTTTGTTTATATGGAGGATTATGTTGATGGATTTTCATATATTGAACAATCCCTGCATCACTGGGATGAAGCCTACTTGATCACTATGGATGATGTCTTTGATGTGTTCTTGGATTTGGTTTACAAGTATTTTATTGAGTATTTTTCATCAACAATCATGAAAGAAATTCATCTGAAATCCTCTTTCTTGAGTTTTTGCGTGGTTTACATATCAAGGATGATGGTAGTCTCATACAATGAGTTTGGCAGAGTTTCTTCCCTTTTAATTTTGTGGAATAGTTTGAGAAATATTGTTATTAGCTCATCTGTGAAAGTCTGGTAGAATTGTATACAAAAACCATTTGACCTTGGTGTATTTTTGGTTCAGAGATTTTTAATGACTTGTTTGGTTTCCTGAGTTATTAGAAGACTATTTAGAGTTTACCTGAATTTTCTAGATTTAACATTTTATTTGACTGATGTATGAATCTCTTCTATCCTATCTTCTATGCCTGGGATTCTCTCTTTTACCTCTTGTATTCTGTTGGTGATCCTTTTGTCTGTAGTTCCTGTTCTCTTTCCTAGGATTTTCATCTCCAGGAATGCCTTAGTTTTTGTTTTCTTTATTGTTTCTATTTCCTATTTTCAAGTGTTGGACAGTTTTATTCATATCCTTTACCTATTTGATTGTATTTTTCTGTATTTATTTTTATTTAATTCTTCTTTTAATGGCTCTATCTGTCTGAATGTAGTTTTCTATATTTCTTATATTCCATTAAGGGATCAGACTAGGAAGGGATGTTTGGAGTGGCTTTCCATGTTTATAATTCTTGAGGCCCCGCAGGCCTCTAAAGGGAAGCAGGATGCTCTTATGTCCAGCAAGGCCAACATTGCTTTTTAATTTATGTATAGCTATGCTCCAGTTTTGTAGACCATACCCAATGTTCTTTCTGGAAATTATTATTATAGTTTTACTCATGATATGACTTCATATTTAGTAAGAATATTCCTTTTCATCTTCAGTTTGCCCATTGCAACCCCAAACCATGCAATAGTTAGACATGTTTGTAAACATTCATTTTCAATTTGCCTTTGCACACAAATCCACTTGCTGGTATGAGAAGTCTTATGAAGCTTTTCAGGAAGTTTGGCACAGCAGTGCTATCTTCCAGTGTATGGATGATAAAGCAATTGGCCACTCCAGTGCTATGAGACCCCACATTTCTGAACTTCTGTCCTGTTCAAGCTCATCTTGAAAATTGGCTAGATTTTGTTTGAGATCATTAATTCTTGAAATAAGCCAGCTAAACACAGCAATAAACAGATAATACATGGTAACATTCTGGCTCCTTCCAGTGGCTTTTTCTACTGCTTCAGGCTCTTCAGTCCAGCAGTTTGCTATTGCAGTTTGTAGAAGTGGCAGTTTAGATTAATGTACTATCTTCACTCTGACTATATTATTAGTTCTATACTTTTTAAAGTGATGTGTGTGTATGTGTGTGCATGTCTGTGAATAAATATTTCTATTTCCTCAATTCTTTATTCCTTGAGCAAAAGCTAAATTTCTTCAATAAATTAAGTCCACTATATTTTATCTCTACATAATAAAGTGTTATTTCTATTTACATCGATTCTAGGAAAGCTAGTTCATACACACTAGTCAGGAATATATGTGCAGACTTTTTCTTCTTGTCACTATCCCCTGAACAACACATAACAACAAGTATTTACTATGCAATTGGGTCTTATAAATAAACTAGAGATCAGAAGCACAAGATGGTTAAGTATGTTCAGCTGCTTCCTGCCAAGGCTGATGATACGAAGTTGATTTCTGGTCCCCACACGGTGGAAGAAGATATCAACTCCTACAAGTTGTTCTTAGACTTCCACGTATGTGCTATAGAACATGAGTACACACAAAAATGAAAGAAAGAGAGAAAGAAAGAAAGAGAGAGAGAGAGAGAGAGAGAGAAGAGGTAAAATACTTTAAAATTTCACAAAGCTGTAATAATTTATAAAATGCATTTTTCATAGGTTATAAACAAACATGAAATTTCACAAAAGAGAAGGTGCATTTGTGATTTTGATGTCTGTGAAGGTCCTGGAAAACACCAGTGCAGGTAGTAAAGGACAACTGTTTTGTTTGTTTGATTGTTTGGTTGGTTTGGTTGGTTTGTTTGTTTTCTCTTACGGACATTATAGTTATATGTAACAATTCCTCACAGAGGAGCTTTCAAAATGCACAATTAGCATAATAATGTTCATGAAGCTAGTCAGAGCACACTTGCCTTGAAGAAGGCACACTAGTTTGCTAGGTCAATAGGTACAGAATACCCTACTCCGTGTTTTCAAATACATTCTCACGTTAGCTATCTGATCTCACACACTAGGAAACACATAGATGAGTGTAAAATTAATGTTTCTGTTCCTACTTGTAGTACAATTGTACTTTATTTTTCCAGTATTTCATGACCTCAAAACACCAGAAATTCAAGCAAATTAGATTATTGATTATTTACAGCTATTATAAAACCTGTATTACTGAGTCTTAAGATATATCAACATTTTTGTGACTCCTGTGGAGCAATCAAAACATTTTGATATTTTTAAACCACTTTCTCAAAAGTTATATAATTTCTTACAAAATGAGCTACATATAAGATATATATTTTTGTTTTGGGAAATGGTTACTATCTTCCTAGCCTATGCTATCTAAACACTACTAGAGGAGCTCAATGGGAATTAAGTAGAGCTCTCTTAGTTTAGTTTTTCTGATTCTAGTAACTTGTAATATAAAACAGATTTTTCTCTCTTATTTACAACCTTTTCATTTATACAAGGGCTTGATATATGGAGATACAGACTCTTTATAGCAGCCATAAGTCAGTGAGTGTGAAAATCCATTGACCTGCTTATAATCTAAAAGTAAGAAAAGACAGAAAGAACCTGGTTTACAGCACTAGTATTGAGAACTTATCTTCTCCATTCTATCATTTTGTGGGTACTCTCATCAAGTAAGAAGAGTAAATTCCTTTTCCCTAAACTCTAACATTGGCTTTTGAAGAGTTCAAATTTTTGTTTTCATGAGTAAGTGACTGGGCATATTGGAATTCATTTAAAGTTGGTATGATTGATGGCCATTGAACTATACCCATGTGTGTATGTTTCTTGTCAATTTTACCTACATCAACTCTGCATTTGGATAGTTGTGTTGCATGTATTTATTTTTACCTAAATATGTGCAAGTTTGCTGACTTATGTATGCCAGTGGGATAATACAGAGATTTTGGGGCCTGTTCTTATCCTGATAGTAAGAAAACCTGGCAGCTTTATAATTCTGTCTTGAGAAATAAATTCCATGGACAAGGCACTGAAAATCTAACAGGACATAACTATCCCATAAGATACTCATACAGAAAGGAAATGGTGTTTATATTGTTTGAAGAAAGGTCCTTGTCCCCATGAAATTGTGAGACAGATGCTGTCACATCTGTCGTCGTAAAGAAGTGACTGGAATAAAGGTACTGGTGAGTTCATTACGGATCATTTTAACATTGTCTCTTCTTAAAAGATTTTTTTTTTTAAATTGTTCCTTTGTATCATTAAGTTTTTTAATGAACTATATAATTACAAGAGATAATTACAACAGAGATATGTAACTATAAGGCAAATGGTTCTGCAACAAAACCACATAATTATACAGCACTAGGTTTAAGAGTGAGTAGTTGTCAGACACCCAAACTTTTGTTTAAAGATGCATGTAAATTCAGTAAAGACAGGGAGTATTGTTTTTTAGACCTTAGTTAAGAGGGCTTGAGGTAAACTGCAAAGCAATCAGCAATGTGTTGCTTGAGTAACTTAAAATATAGGCAAGCTTATGTTAAATAAGCAAACCTTAGAATCAATTGGATTATTTTATTTGCATAAATAAACCATTGAATGCATGAGATGAGAAAACAGACTTATCTCAAGCAAAATCACAAGGAATTCTGAAAAATATGCAAAGACCAAAGGAGACAACTTTATCAAATGGGAGAGGGCCCTTCGTCCTGAAGAAGTTTGATGCTCCAATTGAGAGGGATGCTGGAGCAGTGGGGCAGGAAAGCATGAGCAGGTAGCTGAGGGAGCATGCTCATAGAGGCAAATTGAGGGGAGGAGAGAGAAAATGTAGAATGTGTTTGTAGAGAGGTAAAAGGGAAGTAGGATTTTAGCTGAGATGTAAAGGAAGGGGAAGATTAATAAAAAAAGTAAAAAAAAAATTAAAAAGAAATATTTTTCTTTAATTTCTGTGAGAAAATGTTCTTAGAATAAAAGATATTTTATTTTAAATAAAAGGAGGGGAAGAAGGTTCGTAGAGTACACGTTTGATTTTCACAGAGTCCTAACTTTCAGACTCTCTAACACAAGCCAGATATGGCGGCTCATGCCTGTAATTCCAGCTCTCAGGAAGAACAAGGTGACCTCTAGCTACATAGTACATTTGAAACTGCATACTCAGTGAGCCTGAAAGCACTTAGAGGATAACACAGCTCACACATTCTCCTTTCAGGTTGCATTCCTGTGGATACCTCCTCAGTATGCACAGCACCAACTAATATCAATGCATTTGTTCAAAATGCAATAGGAACAGAAAACACCAAACAGAAAATTTAGATAGATAGATAGATAGATAGATAATAGATAGACAGATAAGTCGATAAATTTTAGATAGATGATATGATAGATAGATGATAGATAGATGATAGACTGACGATAGACATAAAGATATACAGATAAGTAGATAGATTTTAGATAGATGATAGATAGATAGATAGATAGATAGATGATAGATGTATCACC
Organism: Rhynchomys soricoides; assembly: GCA_019843965.1. NCBI lineage: Eukaryota > Metazoa > Chordata > Mammalia > Rodentia > Muridae > Rhynchomys > Rhynchomys soricoides. The sequence goes on from JADRCH010000047.1 coordinate 16,352,608, forward strand.
ATATGACTTTCTATGTCTGCCCCAGTTCTGAATAATGACATGGAGACTTGTATTTATTTATAGTAACTCTGACCTTATCTTACTTGTTTTGAACCAGCTCTTATAACTTATTAACCCATTTATCTTAAGTTCTGCCATGTGTTTTGCTTCCTAGTTTGTAGTGCTGTCATTTACTTCTTCCTTCATGTTGGACTGGCAAATTCTCTTATTTTTCTCATTCTTTCTCAGAGGTCCTACCTCTAGCAGAATCACTGCTTATTCTCTCCTCCCTTGATGTAGGCCATCATATTTTAATTAAATCAATCAGAAGGTGAGAAAGGCAGTATTTACAAATTACAATACACATGACAAGCAATTAGAATAATACCAAGGTTGTGCCTGTAATCAAATCTCTGTGATAAAAAAATCAGCATTTGAATAATACAATCTTTACACAGTGCACATAAAGATCACCAAACATAGATTGCATATGAATAGGTGACATAGATGGATAAGCTAGTAATCTTTGAGCTGCGTAGCTGTGACTACACCTTGTGATCTAACCATAGATTTTTCTCTGTAATGATAATGTAAAGTGTGTTTTGCAGCAGCTTTCTGGGGACCAACAAGGAACACTTTTCAGGATGAATATCTCTGATTAGACTTACAGATGAAATACCTCCACATGGTCATGGGAGCTTGTAACAGTTCCATACTGTCCACCCTTGAATCTCTTGTTCCCCAAGAATTCTTGTTAATGGTGAAGCTACTTATATTACAACCAATATCTATAGATTGGATCCTTTTGCAATAAAATGTTCCTATCCTGAATTACTTATTAAATTATGCTACTTATAAACATGCCCATTTGTTTTGGTTATAAATTACATGAATACTTTTTTCTGAAAACCATTGATTTCTGAAACTGGATTCTAAACCTATTAAGTTTTGAGTGAGTAAGTCCAGTTTTTGACACATTACTGCAATTCTGTTTAACATCATCTAAGTTGGTTGAACAACCACTAAAACTTTTTATTGGCTCTAGACTGGTCTGATTAGTTTGGCCATTTAATAATAATAATAATAATAATAATAATAATAATAATAAAGTTATTATTATTATTTCTATTCTTATTATTTTTCCTCTTCTTTTTTTGGTATAATGAGATTAAGACACTGTACCCTCTTGCATTTATTAGGCTTATATTCTAGAGTAGAATATAAATCTCACCAAAGATGCTGAGATTTTATAGTAAAAACAAATTTCAAGTTGGTAAGTGACAAAACAAATTGATCTAAATGTGAAACATGATGTAATCATGTTACATTTGAAACATCTGAAATCATATTATATATACTCTCTAAATTTTAATCATAGAGATCATATAATACAATATGTAAAACATTAAATAGTTAATTAATTACCACAAACCTAGAAATTTAGAATATTACACAGTATGATCTTATTTCTGTATAATGCAAGAAGTTGCATCAGGGCAGTTCATTTTATACATATTAATTTTTGTTGTACATAAAGCTTAAGAAGCAGATTACAATCCATTAAAAATCAAGCATCTAAATCTTAACAGTATTGTGACATACACCATCTTCTGATGAAACATCCTGTCCTTCATCGTCACATTCATAGAAAGAGTTTTTGATTAGACTTTGTGATCTTCAATGGAAATTTTCAGGACCATTCAAAATTCTATTTATGTGTCAATCTAAATTCCACAGAGATTAAATGAAGAAAATGAATGGCTCTTTTAGATGTTTTTCAATCATCTTTAAGTGGGTCATGGTTTTAAATAGGATGTGTCACACTGGAGCAGTATGAGCTAAATTATATTAAAAGTTACTCTGTACTTTCTGTTTAATGAAATCTTTAAAGGGGGGTCAGCATGTCATCAAGGACTAATTGATATTCATCTCCAAAAATGTCTAAATCAGTGTACATTCATTCAGAAGATCAAAAGTCAAGAAAGAAGCCTCAAGCCATGTTAAAATGAGGTAACTAAGCAATGTTCATAGATTTCAGTATGTACTTGCAATAGCAAAAATGTGTTGATCAATGTCATATAATAAGTACTAAACTAAGCTCTTGTTTTATTTCCTTTTTTAAAGAATTACTATTGTGTCAAAAGTGTAAATAACTTCTACACAAACCACTGAAGAAACATTGATGTGATATGGTGTTTACATATGTGGTAGGAGTTAGACTCACACATTTATGTACAACTTATTATACTTGTAACTTGTCTTGATGATTTGACTTTTATTTAATAATTTCCCTTCTCTGTAGTTTTCATTCACTTATAACTTTATTTTATACTTAATATATTCAATTTTATTCTAAAGTTTTTATTATACATGTTTGGGTAGATGATTATCAAAGTATGAAATGCCTTATCAAGTTGTGAACAATATTAAATATATCCCACCCACTTCTCTTCTAAACCATACTGTCCTGTATTTTGACTTCATGTATTCTCATCATAAAATATTCATACTCAAATATAGTATACTGTTAATAATTTAAAATTCAGTGTTATATTTACTAATTTCTGATATAGCAAACTTCTGACAAGTCTGAACTAGAAATATCTCAACTTGAGAGATAATATGCTAAAATGAACATTTGAGTTAATAGTCTTTGTTATGAATTGTTTGAAAGATAGTTTTATTATTTTACAAATAAAAGTAAAAATATTTTGCTTTGTTCCTCAATGCTAGGAATAATTTTTCACCAAATTTTGTCTGGAGATTGTTATCTGTTTGCATTAATAAAGGAATTAAAAGCACAGAAAACAGTTATTTCTTAGCATATGATTTAAACACTTAGACTTGAGTTTTTACTCTGGTTAACATTTCTAAATTTTGTTTTCAGCTGACTTGTCACTTAAATAATTCCCTCTCTTCTTCCATCAAATAGGAAGACTTATATATGGGACTCTACTTTCTGAGCATTTTTTCTCACCCTGCTTCTTTGAGCCTGGGTCAATTCCATTTTGTATCTTTGGGTGTCCAGATCACAGCCTCCTTTAGTGGTTAGAACTGTTGAACTGCATTTGAATAATTTTGGCAATTCTACATTCAACCTAATTAGTCTTAGTCATCTGGTATTACAATAGAGCAGGAAAACTTATTTCTACCATGAAAAGTAGACTTGTACACATTAGTCAATGGCTTCCTATTCTTATTTTCTCCCAAGAATCATTTCTTTTCTTCTACAAAAGTAGTTTTTTTAAATTCTATATGTTCATTAATCATATTAATGAAATAATACTGAAAGCCTTGCTGGATGATAAAATCACTGTGAGAGGACTTTAAGGTTTTATACCTTTATTCTTTCTTTCTTTCCTCCTCCTCTTCCTCCTCCTCCTTCTCCTCCTTCCTCCTCCTCTTCTACTCCTCCTCCTTCTCTTCTTCCTTCTTTTCCTCTTCCTCCTCCTCTTCCTCCTCTCCTTCTCCCGTACTTCTCTTCTCCTCCCTCTTCTCTCCTCCTTCTCTTCTTCCTCCTACTTCTCCTCCTCTTCCTCCTTCTCTTACTCCTTCTACTTTCCCCACCCCCTCACTTTTTATCTCTGTTTGCCATGTGCTGGTCAAATGTGATTATCAAGTTGCATGCTCCTAGTGCCAAACCTTTACTATCGACTACGTACCCTGGAAACATTAAGAGAACCTGAACATATTTCTTCTCAAGCTAGGATTTTAGAAAGTACTTTATCTCAAATAATAACAATAATTAATAAAGCATTCATATAAAGTCTCCAAGGTGACTTTTGCATTGAAAAATGAAAAAAAAAAATAGTGGGGTGTTTTCTAGAGCCTTCAAAAGCAAGTGCTGCTTCACAGACACCCTGTTATTAATCTGTAGAAGACAGTTATTATTTCCATAACTGTAGAGTAGCATGTGTGTTTGTTTTATGTTAGAACTTGTTGTCAATCAGCAACTCTAAAAATTTAAATTAAATTCAAGTACTCATAAAGGAAAGATAGTTCCACACAGAATTTAACAACAAAAGGGAGGCATCTGGAGAAGGGCAGAGGTAAGGCATGCAAATGTCTTTGTGGCACCTTTATCCCCAAATCTATTTAAAGCAGTATAGGGATGACAGAAGTGGGAGAAGTTTGCCATATCATTTTAGATAACTCTGTTTCAGATAACTGTGCAGGCTTTTAATGTCAAAGAGTTCTGACACTTTACACTGTATGGCAGATTAAGATCTCTCCCTTATGAGACTAACAGTGGGAGCCGTAAAACATTGATCAAGTTCTAAGACCTTAAGTTCTTAAATATTATTTTGAAGAAGACATTCTAATTATACATCTTTGATGGCATTTATCATAGGAGACAGAAACTAGACATTACATGAATCTAAAGTTGTAACAGGCATTAAAAAGTTACCCAAAGCTGGAGTGTAGCTCAGCTGATAAAATATCTAGCATGATTTTCATCCTGGGTTTAAGCCCTGGCAACACATAAACTAGCTATGTATCTGTAATTCCACAAATGTGGCAAATGTCTGAAATTCTACAACTCAAAATCTGACTTACAAATTATATTTGACAACTAATTAACATACATAATAGACCATTTGATTCAGTATCTACTAGAAACTGCCTAAAATTGGATATAGTTAAAATAGCTATTATTCAAGACATAAAATGTCTTTATAAGACATAAAAATTGACAACTTATATATTTAAAAATGCACAAAATAACTAAAATCCTTAGTCATCAATGAAGTGCAAATTAAAACTTATAAATCCATAATATCCTAGGTACAATGAAAAGTGACCTTGAAGGTGGTGAAAAGCAATGTTCATATAGAGCCAGTAGAAGTGAAATACCTTTAGCTATTAAGGAAAGAGGTACTAACCTTCATAGAAAATTTAAAAAACAACATTGATTTCTCAGAAAAATCTCATGATTGGCAGTATATCTAAAATAAAATAGTAGTTTATTTGTTAAGTTGATATATGTGTTTTCATATGTCCAAGAAATACTTATTACATTAAAATTACAGGTTGAATTTATGTATTCATGAATGAATGAAGAGATGCAAGAAATATGGTATTTGTATCAAGTAGAAGACCAGTCACACACAAAGAATAGACTATACTAATGGTTGCATAACTGGTAAAGCTTAATGCTCGGTAACCTTCTCAACCATTCCACTGAATGTCTTTCATCTTCAAGAATGTCCATGACTAGAAAAGTTCTTTTCAGATTCTACCATAGTTCTCTTTCATATTTTTACTTCACTTATAATTATATTATAACCACCCACATGATACAGAGTTATCTATATATCTTAAAGGGATGTAATTGAACACTAATTTCATATTAAACCTTAATCCCTTGAGCTATGTAACATTCTCTTACCTTCCATGAATTAAGTAAAAATTATGGAAGAGATTTCTCTTTTGCCTACCACATTCTTTCTCAGAATTTTGACCACAAGATTTCCTGAACATAAAAATTGAGATTGAATCAAATATCTTGTATAAATAGTTTCTAATTTAGTGTAATCTGAAATATGTTGTTATTAGAATTAGTTAAAATATTTACTTTGTACATCAGAAAACCTATGGCATTATGACAGACTAACACATTTACTGTAAAACTCATATGTTAAAAATAATTCTTCAGAAATTCTAGTATTTCCTGTGCCCATTTTTATTTCTGAGTTTTTGTGTTATGTAAGAGAATGTAAGTTTTAATTTTTATACATTTATTTTTATTATACATACCTATAATGTTAGTTTACAAATTTTATGATTTACTGTATCAGGAAAGTAATCAAACAATGCTTGAATAGACAATATGACATGGAAATTTTACATTTAATTCATTGAACATAAAAATGATATCTACTCCTATAATATCAACTTCTCTCATCATAATGGTTGGTTTTAGTTGTGAACTTGATGTAACTCAAATCACCCAAAACAAAGTCTTTTGAAGTATTGCTATATCTGGTTGTCCTAGGATCATGTCTATGGGAAATTACCTTGATTTCCTTAAATGATGTGAGAAGACAGAGTCTGAAAGGGTGGCATCATTTCCTGTTTTGATTTGTTTGTTTTGTTTGCCTAGAACTGTTTAAGAGTAGAGAAAGCCAGCTGAACAGGAAATATTTATGTATTCATTCTCTCTGGTCTCAATTGTGAATTTGATAAATTGCCTCATGCACCTTTCCTTACTCCACTTCAATGGTGGATTATATCTTGGGATTATAAAATGAATGCATCTTTTCTTTCATTAAGACTGTTTTTTCCTTAGCATTTTAGCACAACAGAAATGAAACTATACCCACATGTATAAGTACATATGTACATACAATCCTAAAACTTCTATTCTGCAAAATGAATAAACACATGATACCTAGTTTACTTCCAGACAAAAGAAAATCTGCAAAACCTTACTGAAGCATATAACTCTACAAGTATTTAAAGCAATTCCAGACAGAATTAACTAATATAAAAAATTCATTCCATGTTATCTTTAATGACTACTTATGTTCTCATTAATGTCACCATTTTAGTCAAATTTTGTAGGTGAAAAGTGTGTTTATGTGTGTGTGTGTATAATATTTAATTATGTAATATTAGTATCTTCAATACAAATGAGTTACTATCACACAACTACCATAATGTAAGTGCAATGCTTGTTATTTTACAAATGAATAAATTTGCACATATGAATGTTTAATGTTTTTTGTTCATTTTATTACATCCCAAACACTTTCCCCTCTCCTTCCCTCCCTCATAGAATCCCTGCATCTATCCCCTCTCCCCTTCTCCTCTGAGAATGTATCCCTCCCATCATATTCCCCCACCATAGCATATCAAATCTCTGAAGGATTAGGCACCTTACTCTCTCACTGCGGACAGACAAGGCAGCTGTGTTGAGGAATGGAATTTACAGTCAGGCTACAGGTTAGGGTTATATCCTGTTCCAGTTATTGGGGGATCTACATGGAGACTGAGCTGCATGTCTGCTACATATGTGCTGGGGAGCCAGGTCCAGCCTGTGTTTGCTCTTTGGTTGGTGGCTCAGTCTCTATGAGCTCTCAGGAACCCAGATCGTTGGAAAATGATACCATACAATGATAGCTATTCGAAGACAGTCATCTTTTTTAAACATTTTTAAAATTAACAAATTGAAATATTCTCCCTAATGTGATGGCTTTGGAAGATCATTGATTTGAGAGGTGTTTAAGTCATACAATTCTACCCTCATGGATGAGATTACCTACCTTATGAGAAAGATTGAGATCCCTCAGCCCCTCCTTCCTATTATTATACAGAAACAGAAAAATCAAACTAACTACTTTACTAATGTGCGTACAAATTGATCTTATACTCTTTTTTTCATCTGAATCATAAACAAAAATGCCTTTATAAATCAGTTACTTATTTATCATATGTTAACATCATTTTGAATAAAATTACAGAAATATTTGCATCCAGAAACTGAGTTACTTCTATGGCAAATTCTTTAATTGACTATAAGGTTAAAATTTCCCTAGATAAGGAACAGGGTATTAGGGAAATAAAACCCAACAATATTTTAATAAGTAAAAAAAAAATAATAGGAAGAAAAATATTGATAAATTTAGACAGAATACAAGAAATTTCCAACATTTTAATTAAGTACTTCCTAGTGTTGGAAGTAGATATAGATCACCCCTCCATTTGCACCCATGGTAGATCAGGTTGCCTGTTTTCCCATCCCATAGGCACACCTGTCTTCCAGAAGGACTGTTCTAACTAGGGACACAAGTGAGATCCCTGCACTAATATTCATGCCAGCTGGGAAACACATAGAGCCCAGCTGATAAGTACTCTGTTCCAGCCTGTCAGATCCTCATCTCCCTCATAGTCTGCAACTCCACCTACACTCATTGCAGAATGGCATGCCCACCTGCTTGCCCACCCAATCCCACAGCTCTGTCTCTATCCAAGGTAGCCTGCTATAATCAGGGGCATAGGATCCATGTTCTAACCAAGGACACAGGATGTCTTCTCTAACCAGAGACATAGTACTGTTTGCTTCTAAGTAGGCCTGCTCTATCCCTGGACACAGCACTCCATCTACTTCCAGGAGGACTGTTCCAACCTGGAACAACTAGTCCAGTTAACACCAGAAACAACTAGATGGCAAAAGGCAAGCACAAGAACATAATCAACAGAAGCCAATATAATCAACACTAATAGAACCCAGTTCTGCTACTACAGCAAGCCCTGGGTAGTCTAACACACCAGGAGAGTAAAATTTCTGACTTTAAATCCAATCTCATGAAGATGATAGAGGCCTTTAACCAGAATATAAATAATTTCCTTAAGGAACCATAGGAAAATATAGCCAAAATTTCAAAGAAATGAATAAAACTGTCTGAGCCCAAAAAAATAGAAATAGAAACACTACAGAACTCAGAAATGATGACAAAACTGGGGATGGAAAAACTAAGAAAGAGAATAGGAAATAAAGACTCAAGCATCATCAACAAAATACAAAAGATGGAAGACAGAATCTCAGGCAGAGAAGACACTAGAGATGATATTGATAAATAGATCAAAGAAAATGCCAAATATAAAAAGTTCCTTGGGAGGCAGAGGCAGGCAGATTTCTGAGTTCGAGGCCAGCCTGGTCTACAGGGTGAGTTCCAGGACAACCAGGGCTACACAGAGAAACGCTGTCTTGAAAAAACAAAACAAAACAAAACAAAAAAGTTCCTAACTCAACACATCCAAGAAATTAGGGACACTATGAAAAGAGATCAAGTCTAAGAATAATAAGAATATACTAGGGTGAAGATCCCTAGTTCAAATGGCCAGAAAATCTCTTCAACAAGATCATAGAAGAAAACTTTCCTAACTTAGGGAAACAATGGCATTAAAGGTACAAGAAGTCCACAGAATATCACATAGATTGTACCAGAAATGAAAATCATCCCACTACATAATAATCAAAACCCTAAATGCTCAGAACAAAGAAAGAATATTAAAAGCTATAAGGGAAGAAGGCCAAGTAACATAAAATGCAGACCTATCAGAATTATACCAGATTTCTAACCAGAGACTCTAAAATCCAGAAGTTTCTGGACAGATTTATTGCAGACCATAAAAGTTGAGAGATGTCAGCCTAGCATGCCCAGCAAAACTCTCAATCAACACAGATGGATAGGCTAAGATGTCCCATGAGAAAACTAAATTTAAACAGTATATTTCTACTAATCCATCAGGGAAGAAGCTCCTATAAGGAAAATTCCAATACAAGGAAGGTAATTACACCCAAGAAAACACAATAAATTTATCAACTTACAATAAATCAAAAAAGAAGGAAATCACACATACATAGTATCAACACCAGCAACAAAATAACAATAACTAATAATCATTGGACATTAATATCTCTCAATATCAATGAACTGAATTCTGCAATAAAAGACACAGTTTAATAGACTGTTTAAATAAATAGGATGCATCATTCTGCTTCATACAAGAAACATGCCTCACAAACAAAGATGTATACTACCTCAGAGAAAAGAGCTGGAAAACGGGTTTCCAAGCAAAAGGGCCCAAGAACCTCGAACAGCCATTCTAATATCCTATAAAATAGAATTTCAACCAAACATTATTAAAATAGGTGGAGAACAACATTCATCCTGTTTAAAAAAAAAATCCATGAAGATAAAGTCTCAATTCTGAACATCTATGCCCCTAATGCAGGGGCATCCACATTCATAAGAGAAACTTTACTAAATCTCAAAATACTCATTGAATCCCCTGAAAATAATGGAGGGAGACTTAAACACTGCTTCATTCTCTCAACACAACATTAACTCTCATCATTGGACCGCTGATCAAACCAAAAACTAAACAGAGTCACAATGAAACTAATAGATGTTATGAACCAAATGGATTTAACAGATACATACACAATATTTCACAGAAAAAGAAAAGAATATACCTTTCTCTTAGCACCTCAAGGAATGTTCTCTTAATCTGACCATATAATCAGACACAAAAAGCCTTAACAGAAACAAGAAGACTGAAATAACCCCTTCCATTCTATCAGATCACCATAGATTAAGGTTGTACTTCAACAACAGAAACAACAGAAAGGCCACATACTCATATAAAGTAAACAACGCTCTATTATTACTTAGTCAAGAAAGAAATTAAGAACTTAAAGACTTTCTAGAATTCAGTGAAAATAAATGTACAATATAAGTAAACTTAAATGAAAACAGTGTTAAGAAAATTTATAATACTAAGTACCTTCATAAACAAATTGGAGAGATTCTATGTAGCAATATAACAGCACACCTGAAAACTATAGAACAAAAAGAAGCAAGCATGTGCAAGAGGAGTAGATGGCAGGGAATAGTCAAACTCAGGGCTGAAATCAACCAATTAGAAACACAGAGAACCATACAAAGAATCACCAGAACCAAGAGCTGGTTCTTTGAGAAATTCATTCTGTGAGGCCACAATTATCCTGTTATATAAACTACACAAAGACTCAACAAAGAAAAAGATCTCAAACCAATTTCACTTATAAACACATCGACAAAATAATACTCAATAAAATTCTCACAAACCAAATTCATGAACACATCAAAAACATGATTCACCATAATCAGCTGGGTTTGATCCCAGGGATGAAAGGGTGGTTAAATATAGGAAAATTCATCAACATAATCTGCTATATAAAAAAATTGGATTAAATCACATGATCATGTTTTTGCATACAGAAAAAGCTTTTGGAAAAAATCTAATCACTTCATGTAAAATTTCTTGGAGAGATCAAGAATTCAAGGAACATAATGAAACATAATTAAAGCAATATACAGTAAACTAATAACCAACATCAGATTAAATGGAAAGAAAACGGAAGCAATCTCACTAAAATCAGGGACTCTCTCCCTATGTACTCAATACAGTACTTGAATTTCTAGCTAGCAATAAGACAACAAAAGAAGATAAGGGGATATAATTTGAAAATTAAGAAGTCACGATACCACTATTTAGGATGATCTGATAGTACACATAAGCAACCCACAAATTCTACCTGAGAAAACTAGCAATTTATAATCAATTTCAACAAAATGATTGGATATACAATTAGCTGGATATATAATCACTGTCCCTAAACTCAAGCTGTAAAATAGAACAATAGTGATCAAAACTGAATGGTTTTGGTACAGAGATGGGCAGGTTGATCAATGGAATACAATCAAAGTGCCAGAAATAAATCCATACACCTAGTGACACTTGATCTTTGACAAAGAAACATAAACCATGCAGTCAAAAAAAAAAAAAAAAAAGAAAGAAAGCATCTTCAACAAATGATACTGGTCTAACTTGTGGTCTGCTTGTAGAAGAATGGAAATTTATCCATCCTTATCACTCTACAAAACTCAAATCCAACTGAATTAAGGACCTAAATATAAAACCAGATACAGTGAATTTGATAGAAGAGAAAGTAGGAAATACCCTTGAATGCATTAATTGAATAGAATACTGATGTCTCAGGAATCAAGATCAACAATTGATAAATGGTACTTGATAAAACTGAAGAGCTTCTATAAGGCAAAGAACACTGTCAACAGGGAAAAATCCCAGCAGTTTCCAGACAGAGAAAAAAAAAATCTTTACTAAACCTATACCTGATAGAGGGCTAATATTCAAAATATATAAAGAACTCAAGAAATTAATGTTCAACAAACCAAATAGCCTAACTTAAAAATGGAATACAGAGCTAAACATAAAATTCTCAATAATGGAATCTTGAATGGCCAACAAGCACTTAAAGAAATGTTGAACATCCATAGTCATCATGGAAATGCAAAAACTCATGAGACAGAACATGTTGGTGAAGAAGGAGAGAAAGGGGACCACTCCTCCATTGCTGGTAGGAATGCACGCGTGAGCTACCTCCCTGGAAATAAATCTGGTAGTTCCTCAGAAAATTGGACTCAGCTATATGTTCCTGAGCATATAACCAAAACATGCTCCACTATATCACAAGGACATGTGCTCCACTATGTTCAGAGAAGTCTTATTCATAACAGCCAGAAACTGGAAGCAGTCCAGATATCCCTCAGTGGAAGAATGGATACAGAAAACGTGGTTCATTTACGCAATGGTGTGCTATTCAGCTTTTAAAAACAAGGACATGATGAATCTTTCAGGTAAATGGATGAGACTTGAAAATATCACACTGAGTGAGGTAACCCAGACCCAAAAGGACATGCATAGTATATACTCACTGATAAGTGGACATTATTAGTCAAAATGTACAGAATACTTATGATAAGCTCTACAGACCTTATGAAGTTAAAGAAGAAGGAAAACCTAAGTAAGGATGCTTCAATCCCACTTAGAAATGTGAATAAAATAATTATGGGAGTCAGAGGGAGAGATGGATCTGGATGGTAAAGGGGATGAGGAGGCAAAAGGCAGGCAGAATCAGGGATGGATGGAAACAGATGAGAAACCCAGTAGGACAGGAGAATGTGTGGAAATATGTAGCTGCTGAGTATGAGGACTAGGGGAACCTTTAGAAAGTCCCAGAGATCTGGGATGACGGAGGCTCTCAGGACTCAAAGTAGTTGACAGGGGAAATACCCAACAATGGGGAGATGGAAACTGAAGAGACTACCTCCAGTAGATAAGACCCCCAGTGGAGTGATGGGGACACCAGCCCACCTTCAAATTTTTCGGCACAAAATTGTTCCTGTCTAAAAGAAATACAGGGACAAAATAAATAGAACATAGACTGAAGAATTGGCTCACTAGTTACTGGCCCAGCTTGCAATCCATCCCCGGGCAGACAGCAATCACTGACATTATTGGTGTAATGTCTGAGAGGCTCTACCAGCAGCTTACTGAGACAGATTCAGATACAGCCAAGCATTTGGCAGAGGTCAGCCCCTATATAAGAGAGGTCCCAGGTGGAAAAGTTGGAGAAGGGACTGAAGGAGCTGAGGGAGTTTGCAGCCCCATGGAGGGAGCAACAGTGTCAACTGGCCTGACCCCGCGATGCTCCCAGAGACTGGATCATCAACCAAAGACTACACATGGAGGGACCCATGGTGCTGACCACATATGTGGCAGAGGAAGGTCTTGTTAGCCATCAGGGGAGGAATGTCCCTTGGGCCTGAGGGTGTTAGATGTCCCAATATAGGAAAATGCCAAGGAAGGAAGACAAGAGTTGGTGGGTGGGTGGGTTGGTGGGTGGGGGAATACCCCATAGAGGCAGGGGGAGGGGAAGGGAATAGGGAGTTTCCAAAGGGGAGATATGGAAAGGGGGAAACATTTGAAATGCAAATAAAGTATGAAAAAAATTAATCCTAAAAAAAAAAAAAGTGAAGGGGATGGCACCCAATAGGAAGACCAACAGTGTCAACTAACCTGGACCCCTTGGAGCTCCCAGAGACTGACCAACCAACCAAAGAGTATACACAGGCTGGTCCAAGCCCCTTGGCACATATGTAGCTTGTCTAGCCTCAATGGAAGAAGGTGAGCCTAATCCTGTAGAGATCTTATGCCGTATAGTGGAGGGCTTCCTGGGTAGCATAAGGGGTTTGCAAGGAGGAACTCTGTGAGTGGTTACTGGAAAGGGGCAATATTTGGGATGTAAATAAATACAATGACTAAGGAAAAGTAGATAAATATGAAGTGAAATCTGTATCAGATTTAAAAATTAGTATTCTAAATATTGAAGAAATAGTTCATTTGGAATAATCATAGTAAAGTGTGAGAAAAGAGAAATCAAATTTGTAATGACAAAGGAGACAGAGCTAAAATATGAAACATTAGATTACTTGTATTTGAAAAAATAAGGAAATCTATTCGAGCAGAAAACACATTTTTGGTCAAATAACGATCTGAAAGGACATTAGTGCAGGCTGGCCTTCATATTAGAAGCCATACACTATACTTACTTAGGAATTTTTAAAGAGCCTGGACATTTTATAAAAGAGAAGGGAAGAATGACTGAACAGGCTTTGAATATCACTGGAGTTACCCATACAACCCTAACCTCTGAGTATCAAGCACAGGGATCAGAACTGCATAACGTGAGAGGCCCTGACTGCCTGTTCCAACCTCACATTGTGATCTCTAATATTTGCATTTGGCAGTATAATCATTGAGGTGTGATTCCAACATTCCTGACAAGATAGCCACTACATTAACAAAACTCACGGGTGCCTCCATAGCCTTCAAAAGATGACAAAGAGGACTTTTGAAACCAGACCAAGACCACCAGAGAACAATCTACTGAAAAGATCTTCTCCAAGGAAATGCACAGAAAGCTTGCCTGGGCAGTGCCTATGGTGGCAAAGTGGGCAAGGATGTCACCTGTATCCATATTTGCAAAGTCAGAGCATCATTAAGGTAGCTGTGTAGAAGTTCAGCTATGCTCTGATGCCCTGTGGTTTCTACAGTATAGATTGCAAGGCAATGGGCGGGGCCCTTTGTAGTAGTTAAAGCAAGGAAAACGTGAGGATCAGATACATCCTCAGAAAGCCTAGTAGACAAAATCTCTCCAAGAAGATTGTTGTTCTTTGTGCATATTTCAAATAGATAACCATGCTAGGATATGACATGTGCAGAACTCATCACTCTAGTTTTCTTGTAATTTTTTTCATTTCTGGGATAGGAATCTATCCTGAACCCAGTTTTCACACTTATTTTGGGGTTACATTACTTGCCTGGTTTTACACTTGCACAGAGACAAGGGAAATTTTTTGAGAACGATGCCTAATTTAAGCCTTAAAAAATTAAGAACAAGTTAGATGGCACGTTAGTCTTTAGCATTTGGAATTGACCTTGCAATGAATTCAGAATATGAGGCTCTTGAGAAAGAAAGAAATCCATTTCACCTGTGAGAACAAGCATTTCAGCAAACCAGTGGTCAAACATTACAGTCTGGGTATTTGTGTCTTTCTCTACTAAGTTCCATGATGATGACACCAAGATGTGGAATCCTATGAATCAAGAAGGCAAGATAAAAAATGTTTCAGGAAATGGAATGTGTCTTTCATCAAAAAAACCTAGAAGCCTTCCTCATACTGCTAACTATATGCCTGACTCAAATAAAGGACTTACTTCACCCCTAGATTACAAGTGCAACTTCACAATTTTCAGCCAAATAATGATACATAAGAGTAATAATTGAAACAATAATTTAACTCAATATAAATTGTTTCTCTATTGTTTAATTTAAATATCATTTACTTTTATTATTGAGCAATCATTAGGCCATTAGGGATAAAAATAATATGGATGATGTGATATCTCTAATGATGATAACTACCTCTAACAGTTAATGAATGTGTTCATAACACACATGACAAAGTGCATTTAACACAAAACAAAATTAGTGGCAATGGCATTAACTGTATAAAAACTGTATTGAGCACTTGTATATGAAAAATTATTTAGCATTTCAAACTGTATATTGCTTTTCCATAATATTTCAAAAATATATATCTATTTTCATAGTGAAGCTTAACTTTGTGTATTAGATTAGAAAATAAATATGTGCTTTCCTTGGCTGATTACTTAAAGTAATATTAGTTATTGTTAACATATTTATGCAAAATGTTATTCTTTGTTTATAACATATTTACTTGGTTAATTGACACTATAGTTCTCTGTCTATGTCTGTCTCCCTTTTATTTTATTTTGTGCAGAGAGATAGAGAAGAAAAGGCATATATGTGGAGTGTTATTTCAAAAGTCTCTTTCTAAAATTTCCTTCTAATTAGACCCCTGAGAAATAGCATGAAAAATTGCTTGAAAATTAGCTTTATTAATGCAAAGACAAGACATTTACTTAATGTGAGAACTATTTGACATAACTCTAAGGAAATTTAAAATATGTTTTCAGAATAATATAAAGGTCAAATATACTTTATGAAAAATAACAATCCTGTCTTATCTTTTATATATATTTCCCATTTTCTCGGTCAAGTGTACAAAATCTATAAACTATACATCACCTTACTTTTTAATTATTATTTTATTATTTATTTATTGAGTGATTACTATATGCCAGGGATAAACTATATATATCATTTTCTATATGTCTGAAAGAAAATGTATCAGGCATTGCTCCACTTTGAATATGCACACATAACTCATATTGAAATAAAATTCACATTGTGAGTTATTAAGCATAAAAGTAACTTTTATTTGATAGACGTAATTGTTGTCTTGGAGGCTTACTGTTGAATATGCTCACTCTTTCTCGTTCTATTTGAACTCTAGCTGGATGGCTCAACTTGGCTCTTCTGGCTCAAACTCATCTCCATGCTGACGGATTCTATCTTGCTCCTCCTAGTTTCTCACTGAATTTCTGTGGTTAGCCTCAAATTAATTGTGATAATATGTTATAAACTTCTGGATCCTTCACATTCTCTGGCTTATTCTGTCTTCACCTGCAACCTGTCTCTGTAAAATTGTCATGGTAAAATTGCCTCCTGTCTGTCTGTCTGTCTGTCTGCCTGTCTGCCTCTCTGTCTGTCATTTGTACCTCTGTGTGTTTCTCTCTCTTCTCTCTCTCTCTCTCTCTCTCTCTCTCTCTCTCTCTCTTTCTCTCTCATTTCTCTTTCTTTGCTGTTTTCTTGTCATCTCTCTTCCCTGTGCTGTTCTCATGATAGTTGAGTGTATCCTACCTCTAACTCATTCTGCCAAATCTTTCTCTAATTTGTTACTTTGTCTGCTCCTCAATTAGACATCATAATCAAACATGGCTGCTTCCTTCTACAAACAAACTTTAAGGTTTGGGATTAAAGGTATCTATTGAAGGTGTGCCAGAGGGATTAAAAGTGTGTGTCATGTTTGAATTCCAGCCAGTTTACACACACCTAATTCTTTGGATATAATCCTTTGAGAGAGCAGCCATGTTGCTGGACTCAAATTCCCCTCTAAATAAGATGATTGGATTTTTTTATTTAAGTACAATATTTGTATATATGGTTCTTGGGACATAATTAACTTTAAATAAATCAAAAAGATATAACCATAATCCAGAGGTCTGAGCTTATGTAAGAGAATAGGTCAACTGAGCTTGAATGCTTACACAAGGGTACCCTACACTTAGGTAGGACTCTACGAAAATTGTTCATCTTTCATGCAGTTATCAGATCTTTACTTATAAAAACTTCAGAACTATCAGCCAAAAATACATTTACCCTGAGTGTCTTACTTGGACTGTAGTATTTGGTTTCAGCAACTGCAACACGCTAAAATAGATGTACAGAGGGAAAAAAAGATTAAGCCAATGGAAATGAAATCATTTGACTGAGTTTTCACTGCCAATCTGCTAGTATGGGATTAATCTATTGAAATGTTCCCTTCTACCCTGTGCCCTCCCCAGTAATATGAAAAAAACTAACAAACAAACAAACAAAAAACCACCAAGTCCAATTTCTGTTAGAATTTACTTTTCTGACTGCTTCTTGCCTTGTACTCTACTCATGGCACATTACATATTATGAATGTAATCGTTATGGGGGAAGACAAATGCAAAATGGCAGTGTTTTCCACCCAATCATCTTGCCTCAGTTGCCTAACAGGGCATGTTGTAACAGTGTGTAACTCTTGGAGTTCTTCTATTTTATTTTATTTTATTTTATTTTTTCAACTTACTTGATAAAAATGATATGCATAAAGCACAAAATCAGAGATTTCTTAAATATATTGTGTTTTAATTATTCAATAATTATAGAAGCCAGATTTTTGAAATGTTGATTTTTAAAAGAGAGACAAAGCTTACAATTTTTAAAAAGCATTAAACATACATAATAAATTAGTTTTAGTATTTACTTTAAACAGGCTTAAGGGTTTTTTGGTCTGTTGTGGCTTAGAGATTTATAAAATGGTTATAACACTATCTGCTAGGATCTAACATCTTTCCAGAAACTGAGGGGAAAATTTTGTCATTTATAAGAAAAAAGTACATTTTTCTCCAAAAACCAAGAAATAATCAAATGAGTTATTTATTTTCCATATTGACATTTTCTTCTCCCTGTAGTCTTGTAGTTGTTACTGATATTATACACTTCATAATAATAGATATTGTGTGTTTTTACAAAATTCTGTTTTTATTAGTTTTAGGATAATCCTATAAACAAAATATGATTGTTTTAAATAAAGGCATCTCCTAGCACTCTTGTGATGAGACAATGATTGTTTATGTTAAACTTTTATTGTTTTTTCGCATATTACATCTACTGCAGTTTCCTCTGATTTTCCCTGTTCCCTTCCCATCCACACACCACCCTGTCTCTTCTAGATCAACTCCTCCAGTTTTCCTTCAGGAAAAGAAAAAAAAAAAGATGGAAGGAAGGAAGGTAGGGAAAGAAAGTGAAAGAATGAGAGAAACAAAGAAACAAAGAGAAAAAGAAAGAAAAGGAAAGAAAAAGAAGAGACCTCCTGGGGACATCTACCCAACATTGCACAACAACATAAAATAAGACTGGCACAGACTCTCATCACCGCTGGACGTTGCAATTTAGTAGGAGGAAAGGGATTCCAAGTGAAGGCAAACAAGCTGGGGGTAGCCAACAGAAAGTCCCAGATGCCAGGAAAGCAAGAGGCTCCCAGGACCCAACAGGGGTGACCTTAGCTGAAATATCCAACAAAGCAGAGAGAACCTGTAGAGACCATATCCAGAGGTTAGGCACAGCCCCTGGTTTAGGGATGAGGCCACCCACCTTTCTCAAAAAATTTTAACTCAGAATAGCTCCTGTCGAAAGGAAATACAGAGACAAAGAGTGGAGCAGAGATTGAAGGAAAGGTCATTCCGAGACTGCCCCATCTAGGAATCCACATTATCGGCAGACATCAAACCCAGTGACTACTGCTGATGCCAAGAAGTGCTTGCTGATAGTAGTCTGATATGGCTGTCTCCTGAGAGGCTCTAGAGGAAGATGCTCACAGCCAACCATCAGACTGAGCAAGGGAACACCAATGGAGGATTTAGGGGAAGGACTGAACTAACAGGAAGAACAACATCAACCAACCACACTCCCCAGAGCTCCCAGTGACTAAACCACCAACCAAAGAATACACATGGAGGGACCCATGGCTGCAGCTGCATATGTAGCAGATGGCTTTATCTGGCATCAAAGAAGGAGAGGCCCTTGGTTCTGTGAAGCCTTGATGCCCCAGCATAGGAGAATGCTAGGTCAGTGAGGTGGGAGTGGGTGGGTGAGTGGGGGAACACTGTCATAGAAGCAGGGGTGAGGGAGGATGGGATAGGAAGTTTGAGGAGGGGAAACTGAGAAGGGGGATAAGATTCGAAATGTAAATAAGTACAATAACCAATGAAATGATTTTTTAAACCGAGAGAGTCAGAAACACCCTCTAATCCCGTTGTTGGGAGACCCATTAGAACACCAGGCTACACAACCATAAGTTGCATATAATGAGGTCCACTCATGGAGGACCTGACTCAAACCCATACAGTGTCAGTGCAGATTCTGTGAGCTCCTTTGACCCCAGCTTACTTGATTCTTCATTGTTCTTAAGGCATTCTCCATCCCTCTGGCTCCTAGAATCCTTCTCCCCTCCACTGCCACAGGAGCCCTTTGGCTCTGCCTAGTGTTTGGCTGTGGATCTCTGCATCTGGTTTCATCACTGGCTTCTTGGCACTCCTTTCATTACAATTGACGTAGGCACAGATTTCTGCAACATTTTGTGTTTTATGTGCCTTGTGGTATGTTTTATATCCTATACGCTGTCACGTATCTGAGACCACAACAATTTTTTCCATTTTTACCTGTAATGGATGCATTAGAATTACTTCTACAAGGATTAAAATATGCTCCTTTGCATTCTTCGTGGTGTGTATGGGTAAATAACGCAATTTGTGTGATGGAAGTCTGTGAGATATTTTAAACAATTAAATTTAAAAAGTGTGGTTTACTACTAAACATTAAAAGTCTATATATAACAGGAAATCAAAGGTGGGGGTAGGAATCCATCTACTAGAGAAGTGAACTCTAGAACAGTAAGGCACTTCTTAGTAGATTTTGCAGTTTGCTTGCTTTCTTCCTGGTCCGTTTTGATCTGTTTCATTTCACAGAATCTCTTCTCTATCAGGCAACAAGATAGGAATCCAAGACAATAGCACAATTCTTTTAAGTCTTGGATTTGTTTGTTTTCAAAATAAAGTTTATGGCTTAAGTATGGAGTTAATTGTATACTTTAAGTACGGAATTACATTTTCTAGAAGCCACTTACCTGTTTCTAAAACTCTGAATATCCCTAGGGTCTTCTTTTTAAAGCTAAATCAGTTTAAAATATCTGTAATCATAGCACACCTCTAAAGGTCAAAGCACTTTTATCACAGTCTGGGTACTTTAATGTCAAGTCAGAAAAGAACATGTGCCACTTTAAAAAAGACTCACTGGTGGGTGAGGGAACTCCCACACAGGCTTTAAAACACTCTTATGATCAAACACACCGTTATTGATTAATTAATTTTCTAATGTATCATACAGAGATTGCTATCTTTTTGGAAGACTTGTGAAAAAATTGTTTCCATTTTTACTTATTATCATAACCAAAACCTTTCGACATGAATGTTTTAATTTATTTTAAGTAGGCTTCATTTTCAAGACAAAATGAGGGTCAACTTAATTAGCTTTCTAACCTGACCTATTTTGGGAAATAAAACAGAATTTATTTTAATGAAGAAGATTTATTCCATATTAGCCTGTCATAGTTTTATGAAGCTAATATGCGTTTATATGCTGTGGACATTTGTGTCTCCGAAAATTACTTTCAAAGCTTTTGTTTCTATTGCAAAACATGGAGAAGGGGAGGGTAGATTAAAAGGTTTCTTTCTATTCTATAGATTTTCAAAATGGGACAATGATATGAAAAGACAAAGAAGATCAAAAGAAAAATGTAACAAAGTTTTTGTCTGTGAATTGTTCTGAAACACTGGGGGATGGGGGTAAGGATTTCATCACCTTTGGCACAAATGGGCACAGAAAAAAAGTTATTTGAACACAGGAGAAATTTCTAAATGTCTCATGGTACTGTCTACACAACTCTATACTGCCAGCAGGCTAGCCAAACTATGAGTTCAAACTACACGCAAGGAAGGCAACAGCTTCATCATCT
This sequence comes from Rhynchomys soricoides, assembly GCA_019843965.1. Taxonomy (NCBI): domain Eukaryota; kingdom Metazoa; phylum Chordata; class Mammalia; order Rodentia; family Muridae; genus Rhynchomys; species Rhynchomys soricoides. The sequence continues at coordinate 16,373,751 of JADRCH010000047.1, forward strand.
TTCACACTGTGTCAGTGATGTGGTGCTGGAGAGTGCTGAAACTCCCAGGGATAGAGAAATGATGGAAATGAATTGGAAGCTGTCACCACAGTAACCATGGGTTGTTACAGTTACTGTAAAGAGTCAAAGGATACCCTTAAGGATGAAGTAAAGAATCAAGAGTTCTCATCAGAACATTATTTCAGAACTAAAGCTGCATCAGCTTTGTGTGGAGGTCCACGCCTTCAATACAAACATGTTCAGCACTGTGTTCCAGGTCAAACTTGTCTACATAGATTTCCAGTCCAGATAGAATTACACAGTGAGATCCTGTCTTTAAAAATAATAAAGAAAAGCAGATAAATTTAAAGTTATAACTTTTATCATAATAAAAATAGCACTATTTAGCTAAAGATGCCTCATTCCACTGCTAGCATGACATATAGCCTGCTGCCAATTTTTCTTTGCTGCTCAGGGATCTGGTGATCTTGTCAACAGAACCTAGAAAAAGATCTCCCAAGAATCACCTAGAGGGTGACTTTAGTGGTTGCAGTTATGTTCAGGCACTATTTTTTCAAACTATGACTCTGGAGCCTTTGATGGTAGGTTCCTAGACTCAAGATACCATTCTTTATGACCCAAGGAAAAGTGTGAAGTGTAATTTTGCTAACAGTTTTTACAATTAGAGATGCTTCTCTGTACCAGCCTTGTCCATAACTTTAAAATTATTCAAAATCCTTCCTGACACATACAACATAATTTTCAAATTTATCTGTATTATTTTTTCTTTTTTTCTGTTCTATCTTCTTATCTCTCAGTGTAAGCTCCACACAATTACTGAACAAATCAATCATGCCTCTATGCTAATATTTTCTCTACCAAAGAACATAGTTCATTAACTTTGCCCTCAGTTTCTCATTACTAGAGTCAGAGTGAGGTCAGATTATTTACTGGAAGGTAATATGAATGGTATTTAACCCAGCTCCTGAGAGTGTCATTATTTCCCTTTGAAACCTCATAATATGGTTCTTTACAGTCTGCATTTCTATAATTTGACCTTAATCAATCCTGACAGACAGAAAGAATACGCTCTCTCAGGGCTTCTTTAGCTAAAGCTCAAATTCTCCCAAGTACTTCTTATAAAACACCCTTGATATCAATTGTGTCTGCTGGATGCTTTGACTTGTTGTGGCCAAATACCTAGTGAAAAGCAACTTATAGTTTGAGTTCATTTAAAATAATCACAACTAAGCATGGATAACCTACTGTGAATAAAATATTCATGGAAACATTACTCAGTGGAATGGAAGCCTGTGAGCTGAAGAATATTATTGACTGAAATAAAATTATTTCTTTAAGCAACCTGAACAAAGTCAATTTCTGGGTACAGTGAAATATTAGTAAAACCTTACAAATCATTTAGTCTATGTTAACAATGATGTTTGTATGACATATTTGCAGATTTAGTTATCGTTGTCTTTGGAAAAAAAGATCACTTACTCCCATAGGATTTTGGTTTTACATCAATATTTTAATTCTAAAAATTGCTTAGGTGTGAAAGTAATGAATGGACCATCTTACTGACTTTTTAAACTTATAGGCTATTTTAACATGCTATGATTTTACTTACAAGTGTAGGTTTAGTTCTATGTAAAGTATAACCATTTTTTAATTTGACTGATACATATTACATAGCAGCTGCACACCAGTGTTCAAACATGTGTATATGCATTTCAAATATAAACTGTAGTAACATATGAAAGGTCCTGGATGAACCAATGATTAAATGGATTCTGATTGATAACATGGTAGTCTTTCCTGAGAACTGATGAGCAGTGAGGCTGACCATCATCTGAAAGAGGCAAATCCTTGAGAAATGTATATTTATCTAAATATTTTGAACAAAATTATATTTGGTATATGTCCCGCGCTAAGGTCTCGCCAGCAAGAACGACGCGGCACACATAGGATCCTTCTGCAGTAAAGCTTTAATGCATCTTGAGAGGGAGAGCATAAGCTTGCCACGAGTGGAGACCCTGAACAATAGAACGCCCGTCCCTTATATAGGTCACAGTGCTTGCCTGGGACATGGAGCTTCCCCATTGGCTCCCGCACACCAGGCCAGATGCCGCCACGAGAGAGGCTGAGACTCTGAGGTGGAAAATTACCAGGTGCATGCGCACTAGCCTGTTTACAACTTGTCCTCGGCCAAATGTAGGCGCCATCTTGTAATGGCGAATGTGGGTGCTCAGGCGGCTCCCTACAGGTATATAAATGCTATTTAAGTTAGTGTTATTATTGCTGTCATGAAACACTATGACAAAAGCAACTTGGGTAAGAAAAAGTTTCACTCACAGTTTCATATAATAGTTCATTATCTTTTTATTATTAAATTATTTTATTTATTCACATTCCAAAAGTTACCCACCTTCCCATCACTCCCAACCTCTGAGAGGTTGCTCCCCTAACTGGCCACCCACTCTCATTAGATGCTGAAAGAGCCTTTGATATAATACAATACCCCTTCATGTTAAATCTTGGAGAGATCAAGAATTCAGAAACCCATAGAGAAACCATGGAGGGATGCAGCTTATTGACTTGCTCCAGATGGCTTGTTCAGTGTGCTTTCTTATAAACCCAAGAACTTTATAGGTCATGATTTCTCTGTACCATGTGGAGATAGCCGCATTTTGAGACAGATAACTGTGTCTCCCTTAGCATCTTTTCGGTTTTTTTGTTTTTTGTTTTTTGTTTTTTTGTTTTTTTTACCTCTCACTATGGAGTGCCCCCTCTGATAAGTCACTAATTATAATATGCCCTACAGGCTTGCCTGAAGCCCAACTTAAAGAGGCACTTTTTAAATAAGATTCCCTTCTCTCAAATAAAACTATCCAGTCAAAATGCCTATATACTTCTACCAAGTTACAGCAACAGGCTCATTTCAGGTAAATGTTTTATGTTGTTTATCAAATTAGTTTCTTTTTCAGTAACTTAAAGGTGCCTGGCTAATTTTACAAACTCATTGGCATTGCTATGGGTTGGGAAGTAAAAACTGGAGAAGAGTTTCAGAAACAAGATGTCTTCTTTTCTCTATATATCTTCAGTTTCTATGTTAAACTGGAATACCCAAGTCTTTCATTTTTAACCATCCCCAGAGGACTGTTTTAAAGAGACTAATTAAAGAAGCTCAGTCATTTTCTGATAACACCGTCATTAACACTTATAATTACACCATTAGAATGAACATTGGTCACCTCAGAGCAAATTTAACTGAAATAAAAATACTGTATCTCAAGGAAATTTCTGAGCATAGAATCCCTTCTAAGAAATTCTGGGTTAGTGACATAGTTCAGAAAGAATGAGACATTATATCACATGGTGCATTAGCAGCTTGACATGGCAGTAATCAAATCAAACCCTCCCATCACACAGCAGCTCCTTGTTAAATCGTGTACCTTACTACCTTCTCAAACTGGAGCAGTTACCTTAGCTATGACATTTTTAGTGATGGGAGATAATCATAATAGCTGTGGGTAATTGTTAGGAAGAACCAACACAGCTCTGAACTTTATAGGTCATGATATCTCTGTACCTTATGGGGATAGCTGCATTTTGAAACAGAAACCTGTATCTCCCTTAGCATCTTCTTTCTTCTTCATTTTTCTTATGTATAAGTTTACAAAGGTCAGATGTCAGTATGATCTAGAATAAAAGCTGTTGTGGCTGACTTTGAAAGGTTACTACTATAGAGAAAACTCTCATGAAGCAGCAGTGCCCCAGATCCAGCAGAGAAAATGGCTGAAGTGCTATTGTTTCCTAATAGAGAATCTAACACATTAGAAACAGAGAATTGGATATTTTTTAATGTCTCTGACAGAATGAGTCATTATGTATTAAATAGAAATAAAGGAACAGCTCATGGTTATTATCATACATTTTGGACACCATGTCTATATGACACTAAAAGCATTGGAAATCAATCACACCATCACATCAATGCTTTGAATACTTACCTAATATTTTCTTTTATCTTTGAACAGGATTATAATCTAATTTATTTGTGAGAATAAATTGAGTCACTTTTATGAGGACTACAAATGACACAAAAGGCAGAATTGTTATGAATGATTGTCTCATGATATTGGAATATAGTGGCATGCATGAGAAGGAAAAATACAAACTTCAGAGCTTTGTCAAAATTAAGGAGTATCTATATTGTTTCCTTTTCTGCAATGCACGTGACCATATGATTTGAGTGAAAACTTCTCAATGTACATTTGTGCGGTGGTTACAAATATTTTAGTGTGACTGGCATTGTAGTTTCTGTTTAAGCAGTGTAAAAAATCTTGTTGTATATAAGCTAAGATAGCTTAATATTTGATATTTACTAAAATTATACACATGCATATATGGACATTATATATGTGTGTGCATGCACACACATTCACACACACACACACATACGTACATATAATTTTAAATGCAATACAGAGTTCTCCTAATAGACAGACATTCATCCCATAGAAGCAGTCATTCAACTGGTAAATATTTGTTACAACTGAAGTCTTCCTCCTTCCTTTCCTGCCTGTCTCCCTCTCACTTTCCACCTTTCCTTCCTTCCTTTCTTCATTACCACCTTGTGTTTTTCAGTTTTGTTTAAAGGAATTGCGATCATGTGACCAAGGAAATTAATAGGGAGTAAATTTTTATGTCCAGAGGAATATTTACTCTTGGACTATGATAAATGATGATGTAAAGTAAATTTATAAATTTAAATGCTTTAAGGGAGAAATACAGGGGTAAAGATAGAGAAATATGAGGAATAAATAGATCTAGGTACTAATATATGAACATGTGCTTAGTCAGGAGTATAATATATTTAGGAAACTATGTGTTGTTTTATTCTCTTTGACCTGTGGGTTGATTGTGAAAATATTAAATATGTATGGAAAAAATACTATAAATGTCAATATTTTAGGTATTCTTGTTAAAATTCTTTTATAAGAATTTTTAGCTTAGCTTCTGTTGTTAGCAAATGTTTGACTTTCATGTATGAAAATCTGTTTGATTTTCAAATCACAATAAGAGGAACCATATGTTTAATTTAGTATTTTTTAAAATATTTTCTTTCTGATCATTTCCTACATCAGTTACACAATTCTAGCTCCTATTGCCATGCTCTATGCTTGGATTTGCCAAACATTTCATTCCCCTTCTGTTTGAAGCTCCCGAGTCAGCATACAACCACCAAATAGATACACAATTTATTCTGCTGTTCAACATTAAATTTCATCAAATTTGGACACAAATCCAAGTCATTTCATGAGATGATACCCCATGCCCAAGAAAAGTGAAGTTTAAAAAGCTTGGCAAATAATTGGATGCACTATCTAATTCAACTTTCCCGAAGGCTTAAGGAATAAGCCATGTACAATGAAAACATGACATACCTTGATAACAAACATGATTGCTTGCAGAGTCCAAAGGTCCAAGACAAATATCTCGATCCCCAAACATCTTCACGTGTTTGTGGTCTGCTCAATTATAATCCATCCAGTTGGGGAAGGAGCTTTCTTTTAACTCAGAATTTTCAGTTCCCAACATTATTCCTCCCAAAATTATTCTCAAAGCTTCACCATGAAAACAGTACTCTTTTCCTTCTAATTTATCCACTCATCATTATTTTAAAGTGAGGAGAATAACATGACGATTGAATTATATATCACAGCAGTCTCATACTTCCTGAAAGTTCTCCAGGGTAGGAAGATGGCGTCATAAGATTTTCCAATGTGTGTCTTAATCAGTTTTAGGATAAAAGAAATGATATATACGGCATCAACTTCTATATAAACATATGTTCTAAAACATTGATAACATTCACCAGAAATTACACAATTATATGTTCATATATTTAATAATCAAATTGCCCTCTTTTCATAGATGCACATTATAACCAACCAACACTCACATCCATGAGGAATGAAATCATTTTAATGTTGTATAAATGAAATAGCAGTCTTTTTATTTTTAAAAGAATTAGTTTATTTTATCAAGCTATAAAAGTAAAACATAGCAAAATTATTTCTGTTTTGAGAATAGAAAAAAGGAGTTGCATCTCAATTACGTTGTTAAAATTCACATGCCTGTGGGTTAGGTCTTAGAACTCAAGAGTGTGGCTGAATTTGGGGAAAGGATTCTTAAAAGATAAAGAAGATAAAGGTAGATCTTTATGTAAAATTAATCCTCATCTAAGTCCTTAATCCTTCCCTGGTGTCTTCATAAATGGCAATTAGGACAAAGGGGGACCTGCAGACACAGAAAAGCAGACACAGGCATGTACAGAGGAGCGGCTGTGTCAAAAGAATGAATAGATGGCCGTGGGCAACACAAGGCTGTGCTGTAGGCAGGAGAAGCTAAACCTAACACCACGAGTGTGGGTTTCAAGCTTACAGATCTAGGAGAAAATAGTTATTTCATGATCATAGAATATTTTTTGTCATTGTAGATCTTGTCTAACAATGCACTGATACCAATGATCAGATTTTAATTTCAATTTCATTACAAATAACCATACTGGCATAAATATGAACATTACTATTCTAGTACCTGGTAAGTAGACTGTTAACATGTATATAAATATACATTCATGTATGTATATTGTAAATGCAATTTTGCAATGAAATAATCATTGTTAAAGAAAAATAATATAATTAAGACTATTATAAATCATAATATAAATAAGTGTTGGTAATATATTATTTCTTACATGTTACTTCAGAAGGTTATAATATAGAAAAAGTATTTGCTTTCATAGCATTTTAAATGCAGATTTACATGCACTGCAGATTTTAAAATGACACTTCAGACATGTTGTAACCAATTTCCAAAAAGTGACAAGAACTTTTTTGATCCTGGCACATATTCTATGAATGTAAAATAAATGATTAAGCATAAGATGAAAAAAAATATGTATTTAGTCCAAGTCTCCAATAACTTTGGAGGATGTCAAAATAATAGTAATAGCTAACATAGTTACTACTCCACAGTTTTTAGATGCGGCCAAAGGAATTTAGAAATTTAGATGTTATATATAGTGTTGCATGGCTACTACTCATTAAAACAATATTATTGACAGCCAGATTTTAAGAATATGCTTCTAATTATTATACAATCAAAGAAAGAATATTTTTAAAGGCAGACTCCCAGGTGATAAATCCTGTATAAGTTCACACGAATAAATGTATAAGTCTTGGCATTATATACACATATGTATGCAGACAGGTGTATTTTTACATGTATACGTAAACATTCACATATCTATGTGTGTTGATACATTAATTGAAATATTTGTCTTGGTAAGCATGATGTAGTTTGAACAATTTAGGTAGTAAAGCAAAGTATCATAAGAGCAAAAGAAGTAATCTGAGATCAATTCAAACAGTTATTTTTTTTTTCAGTGAAATTAGTGAATATTCAAAAAGCAACAAAAACTTCTGATAGCGATATTTTCTCATGTCAAAATTACTAAAATAATGAAACTCTTCATAAGGTTTCCATGCATATTCAAGGACATGACATACCTTTAAAAAAAGAATTGTAGTTCATAAACATATAACTAATTGATATATATTTTTGATAGAATCCTATACAGGTCTTGGGGGAAATTATTCCACATTGTTATAAATCATAGAAAATGTATAATTTTGACAAACACAGCTATGAAAATCACTATGAAATTAGAAATGAGAAGATAGAATTATTTTATTAAATTCAAAACTAAAGTAAACTTTCCAAATTGTCTTGCTTTTCAATAATTGTGAGATAATCACAAACATTTTAAGATGGAACATATAACTTGTTCATGTGTAAGGATTAATTAATATCTATAATTTGTAAATTAATATGTGTTTATAATATCCATTCATAAAATTTAAATAGATTTTATTTAGATGCATAGAACAAATCTGAGGTCTCAATATATTAGGGCAGAATAACAAAATTCAGTCCTGGATCCATCTTAACAATAAAATTCAGGACACTTCAATTTCGCGCTATTATCAGGGTCCCAGCACATCCTCAGTAATGAACTAGAGCCTACCATCCCTTTGTAAGACAATACCCATAGAAATTTTGAACCAATTGTCTAACACAGATGATAATTTATTTCTTGAAGAGTATCTTGTTTACAGACATAGCACATAAGGAAAACAAAATATGACAATGTCACTAAATATGGAAAAAAATGTTGTCTTTGTACTGGGATTAGAAGACTTTACCAGAAATCCACTAATACTGTCTGTGAATTCAGGGAAGTGAGTCTGGATCAGCTATATGATCATTTTGCTTTCACTAAGGAATGATAATGAATTAAGAATAAATCAGATGGGTTGTAAGACTTTAGAGAGAAGAAAAAATACAAGTATATTATGCTTTTCACCCAACAATATAGAAATGTTCATTCTAAATTTCCTGTTACTCACCATATTAAGAATGGGATTTGAACAATATTATGAGAAACACTTAGATTTGCATAGAAGAGTGTTGGGTATTATACAACAGGGAGTACTTTGCTTTTTTCATTAAAATACAGGACACTTAGTATGAAGGACTTTAAATGGGATTCGTCGTAACTTCTTGCCAATTTTAGTAAATCTGCATTTTGAGTGGGTAGCAAAGAAGAAAAAAAGAGACTATCAAATTTAGAGTTTCTTTTTTAGTCAGTTTTTTATAAACCAAAAATATAAAGGAGATATTTGAAACCATGCTTTTAGCAAAATGTTTGAAATTTATGGCTCAAGTACAGGTGGAGATAACTTGACTTTAAAAAGACTGGAATATGTCTGATACATGTAACATACATGCCTATCTGAATCTATTTTGCTGTTTTTAAAACAAAATCCCGAACAATCGATTTACAAAATAAAGACTCAGGAGCCAGATGCTGTGGTTAGAGCCTGCTAGCTCACAGAAGCAATGGAAGCACCCAGCAGACTTTCCTGCTCCACGAATATCCCAGAAGAAAAAAGTCCCCTTTTCTTCTCCATGCTGGCTTAAAGACCCTTGAACTTAAAGACTCTCTTTTCTCTTTTCTGGGTTTTCTTATGTTCACTCCTTGTTATTTGGTTGCTTATTCTACCTCTTGACCTGTAGTTGACTTCACTTAGTTCTGATTTATAGAAAGCTCTTGGGTTAACAGTGTGCTATAGGGCTGGGACATACCACAAGAAACAATATTTTCTACCTCATAATCTCAGAGCTCCCAACGTAATCAAATCTCCTGCAACAATTAGTATTGCTCAAAGAAGTCTTATATTTGAAAGAGTATATGGTGTGAACCTGGGACGAGTTGGAAAAGACAAAAGAATGGTATTAATGATACAAATCCATTATTCATATCTGTGATTCTAAAAACCAATATTAATAAAGACTTAACTAATTTCAGAGGCTTTAAGTTTGTAGATTAGTAAAAATAGTAAGGGTTTACCTTAAAGAAAAGAAAAACAGCAATATGTTGTCTGGTTTAAAATATAATGCCATCAACGATAATGTACTTCTGATATCTATAGGTCTGCATATATGCTACAATGCATAAAATTATGATAAAGAGACAAAAATGGAATTACATAAATAAGAACATTAATAGATTACATATTCCATAGGTAAACATGCTTAAGCAAATTACTTAAGAAACATAAATTTGTGTCACATACTTCCAGAAGTGCAAAAGCCCAGCATGAAAGCTGTAACAGGAGCGATATCAGATGAGAACCATTAAGCAGAATATATTACTCACTTCTCCCATAGCTTTCAGTGTCACGGTGGGAATTTTTAAGACTTTTTGTCTTAAAGAAGCATCACTACAATCTTTTAACATTGCATTCATGAATCTTCCTACTATACGACCTCTTCATTTTCCTGTATTTGTTCTTAGGAACTCATTGAAATAAATGAAAAATCCAACTTTACTGTATTGATTTAATCAAAACAATACCAATAACTACAGTCAGATTCTGAAGTAGGTATATTAATATATGGTTGGTTGATGATGCAGATCAAACTACAGCACCTATGAAGTTTTTAAACTAACAATAAATGTCACATACTCTGCTGAGAGGAACAGAACAAGGAGGGGATGATAAAATGCATAGACATGGTTTTCTCAACATGATTCCAGGAGAGCAGGAAATAAAAGCAACAATGTTTACCTGGACTTGAATTTAACTGAAAACTTTTTCAATATCTCAGAAAGCAGAAATAAGTGATAATCTAGTCTATAGAAGAAAAAAATCCTGTCTCATACCCACCAGGAACATATAAATAACTTCTAACAATTTACTTAAAAAGGAAAAAAGGCAAGTTACTAAATTGAGTAGATTGAACTGAGGTTTCAAAATAAGTAATAAAAACAGCCAAGAAATAAAAGTATTCCCACTATATCTGAACATTAGAGAAATACATGTCACAATTGTACTGAGATTCAATAGTCATGAAACATCTTTTCCTAATGGAACTGGAAATCAGCCTTGGTGTTCATCAAGACATGACTAAAGGAAATCTGATCAGTACAAACATTGGCTTCTTATTTAACCAAGAAGACTAATTGTCCTTCCATTTACAGGGAAATTAAAATAGCTGGTGATTAACATGTTAGGCTAATTATGCTACTCAGAAACACAAATACTGTATGACTTATTTCATATATGGAATGTAGATTTTTAAGAAGTAAATAAGATACAAGGGGTACATCATAAAGAAAAGTAGATGAAAGAGATGTGACTGTAATTAACACTTTAGTGAGTTCATTTAAACATAATATTGACTATTATATTTTTTTGAGATCCTAATATAATGATATCATGTTCCCTTCCAGCTTTCTCCATACTTCCATAGGCTTTTTTTATTGAAACAATATTATATATATATGCATAGATATTACATGCTTAATCCATATGTTAATTGCATGAATGTGTTTTCTAGGTTGGCCATTTGGTATCAAACATAGGTTTGCTTTTCCTTGGGGAATTCTAATTTTTATGATTCCTAGTTGCTTATATTTCTTTGTCTGTGGTTGGGGTCTCTGGGCTTTGCCCCTTCCCTAACTTTGTAGTACACAGGGACCATTCCAAAAAAAAAAAAACCATGTAAATAACCTACAATTTCTACAAAATGCATCAAAGAAATTAAAGTAAAATATATATGAAAACAATACATCATTTTCATTTTTGGAATCCAAAATTATTTCTATACCATTAAATGGTATAAATAAGGTAAGATCCCACACATGGCTGATGCTTAGAAAGAAAAATATATTTTTTTTCATTAAATGTAAACCAAGTCTTGCACATGCATGGTTTGATTTTTTTGAATGTTGTGAATCATGAAGAGATTATTTAGCTCTGGAAGCCATGGAACAACTAAAACAAATAATCCAAAAAACATGTATAGTTTCCTCACATTAAACTATTTAGAGTAAAAAGAGTATTAAAGAGCCTAGGTATGATATCAAAGGCATGTTGTGCCATGATGGACTAAGCACTATGGACTAAGCACTCATATCTATTGTGCTTGTGGGTCAAGCAGGTTGTTTCTCCTAGAACTTGATTTGGGTGATGAGCATTTTATGGGGAGAAATAAGTTTCTTTTCTACATGGTTAAAGATCAAATGTTCTAGACTGAAAGTCCTTGCAAATGCCTTTAGGTTTTCTTGGAGAATCTTGTAAATCTAAGCTAGTGGCAAGAAGCAGGTGGATCACAAAGCCACTTCTTGCTGTTGTGCCAAAAATACTATAGACTGGATGAATTGTGAATTATGTGTGTATGTGTGTGTGTGTGTGTGTGTGTGTGTGTGCATGTTCACTTAACAGTTCTGGGTACTAGAGAATACAAGAACATGGTGCTGGAATTTTGTGCCTTTATTTTTATATAATTTTATGGAATTGTCTTTATGATGTAAGCCTGTTTTGTGCTCACAAATTTCATATATCCTTTATCAAATATATGCATTTTGAGGACCTAGTTGAACCAAAGAATGTGTAAATCATTAAGCTCAGAATACACATGATTAAACTCACAGACCATATAAAGCTTATGAAGAAGGAAGAGCAAAGTATGGATGCTTCAATCCTACTTAGAAGAGAGAACAAAATACTCATGGGAGATAGAAGGAGGAAGGGACCTGGGAGGGAAAGAGGAGGAGGCGGGGAAAAATGAGGGCAGGATCAGGTATGGGAAGAGATAGGAGAGAAGTATAGAAGGTCAGGAAACTGAACAGAAGTATGTAGCAGTGGGGGATGAGGAACTGGGGTAGGCACTAGAAAGTCCCAAACTCCAATGAAGCTAATGTCATCCCCGTTGGATGACATTAGCTGAAATACCCAACAAAGGAGAGATAGAACCTGTAGAGACCATCTCTAGTAGATATGCACTGCTCCTACTTGAGGGATGGGGCAACCCACCTATCTAGAATATTTTAACACAGAATTGTTCCTACCTAAAGGAAATACAGAGACAAGAAATGGAGCAGAGAGTAAAAGAAAGACCATCAAGACACAGCCCCACCTAGGGACTCATCCCACCTGCAGACATCAAACCCCTACACTATTGCAGATACCAAGAAGGGCTTGCTGTCAGGAACCTGGTTTGACTGTTCCCTGAGAGGCTTTGCCAGCACCTGACCAATACAGATGCATATTCTCATAGCCAACCATAAGACTGAGCCCTGGGACCCCAATGGAAGAGATGAGGAAAGCACTGAAGGAGCTAAAGCGGATTGCAACTCCATAGGAAGAACAATATCAGCTAACCTGACCACCAAGAGCTCCCAGAGACTAAACCACCAACCAAGGAGTACACATGGAGAGAGAGACCCATGGCTCCAACTGCATATGTAGCAGAGGATGGCCTTGTTGAGCATCAGTGGGAGGGGAGGACCTTGGTCTTGTGGAGGCTTGATATGCCAGCATAAAGGGATGCTAGAGTGGTGAGGAAGGAATGGTGGGAGGTAGAGTACTCTCATAGAGGCAAAGGAAGTGGTAGGATGGGGGTTTGAGGTGGGGAACCTGGGAAGGGGCACAACATTTGAAACATAAATAAATAAAATAATCAAAAAAGAAAAATAGAGAGTAATTGGAACCTAGAATCTATTAGCATTCTTGTTAATCCATTGCAAAACAGATGGAAACATGAGATGCATGTCTCTGAAAATCCTTCTTCCCAATCAATAATCAAAAGTTTCCATACAAAGAAACAATACTGATTATGGGTTGTTACAATATTAGACTTCACTGTGGTATTGGAGATGCTTTGTATAGCTTCAGTCCTGTAATTCTCTCTTTGTTATTTCTATATTTGATTAGTATCAAAAGCAGCAAATGTGAAGACTAACAAAAATAACAGAGATAAAAGTTCCTTTATAGTCACATTAGGTGCGTCTTTTAAAAATATCAAGGCTATTCGTTTAGACTCAATCAGCCTGTGCTTTTCAGTGAGTTCTAACCTGTAAGTTTTGACTAGGCCACCTCACACTTCTGGTTGTAATAAGTAGCAATAATTTTTTCCCCAGCACAATCTGGAATCGTAGGAAATCACATCATTTTCCTTCTTTGTGATTCCTTGGAAGAAATAGCCACAGGCAGACCTCCCCTTGCAGGCATAAAGTATAGTAGATTCTTCATATGTAGCTATTTCCAGAAAATCTTAGATTTTCCTTTGCAAAGCAAGTATTTTTATGTCCTGTTTAACACTTGATCATATAAAGTCGATCATACATTTGCTAAGCAATGGTTTTGTTCCTACGTTAAAAGCTGAGAGGGACCCTGGGGCAACTTTATTCCATAGCTTCCCGAAAGGCTCCAGCCCCAGGCAAAGGCTTCGTGATATGTAATTTCTGTTGGTCTAGGTGTTATGTACCATTTCTTTGTTCTGCTGTACTGATGATGGTGGCTGCCTTGATTGCTCTCTTAGAGAAGATAGAGTGAAACTACCCCATCCTACCACAAACTGCCACACCTCTCTATCCCTAAGTGGTCCAGAGGTGAGTACAACTTCAAGAGTGTTGTCCTTGCCATTCGTTCATTCGTTCGTTCATTCATTCATTCCCTTCCTCTTTCCTTGCAGAAAGGGGATTTCA
>JADRCH010000047.1:16387867-16492867 GCA_019843965.1 Rhynchomys soricoides
TCTTTCCTTGCAGAAAGGGGATTTCAAGTGTTTGGCATTAGCATAGTTCCAGGCTTTTAATCCACTCACAGAGCATGAGAACAAAGTATGGCACATTTACTTGTGAAAATAATGCACATTAAACTCATTTGCACTAATATGATACCCTATAGACAAATGCACCTACGCATTTCTGAAATATAAGGAGATACAAAAGGCAAGTAATAGTTCCTGCCTTCATTTTTTGTCTCAGAAAAAAAAAAGCAATGACCAGGAAATGCACTGAGAAAGTAGGAATCAGTGAAGTTCACTGTACCACACAAAACATTTTTATTATCAGTTTTTATTTCCCATTTTTTAGATGACTTTAGGATGTCATTCCACATCTTCACCAGTCCGTATCTCAACAATGCATCTTCAAAAATCTGTGTATAACAAAGTTTCCCAACCAATATCATGGAAGATTTGCTTGAATGAAAATGCCCAGTTGCTTAATGTCATGATTTTTGATACTTTACAATGAAACAGTTCGGTAACACTTTTCATATTTTAGAGATAAGGTGCAGAGGACATCTAATGCATTGTTTTTCAATTCCTAAATCATATTAGTAGAAATCAAGTTTTTGAGGCAGTTTCTTTTTTAACTTATCCTGGTCTTGAACTGACTATCCTACTGATTCAGCCTCTTATGAGTTGCATAATAAGCATTTACCTGCACCTTGTATATACAGCTGAGGACTGCTGGATCTAGGTTTAGTCAGAGAAGATGCACCTAACTCTCAAGAGACTGGAAGCCCCAGTGAGTTTAAAGGTCTGGTGGAGTGAGGGACAGGGAGTGGGGACATCCTCCTGAAGACAGGGGTTGGGGAGGAGATATGGGACAGTCAGAGGGTGGACTAATAGGGGAATAAAATCTGGAGTATAAAAAAAATTAAATAAAAAGAAGGAATATAAATTAATGCTAAAATTTTCTGATTAATTCTTTTATTTTAATTTTAGTTTTTGTTTCCATGAGATTTTTACATTAGACATTATTTCACAAAAATATGCATGCTGTAGATTCAAGCATTACAAATCCAATTGAACATACGATGTGCTGTTCTTATTGAATTATGGTAATCTAATTTGGCTTAGCTCACTTAGTATGCTTCCTTTCCCCATCCATCAGTGAGCACTTAGGTGGTTTTGTTTTTATTTCCCCCTATACGTTTGTCACTGTGAGTAGTGCTGCCCTGAAAGGGGACTGCAGACAGTTCTTTTAATTGACAACAGATTTTTGTCATACAATACATTCCAATTATAGTCCCCCCCCCATCTTTCCAGTTCCTCCACACATTCTCTTCCCTTCTGTCTTAACTTAGAAAATGATCAGGATTCCAAGAATAATAATAAAAGGAAAAAAAAACTATTAAAATTAGGACAAACCAGGAAAAAAAAGGTAGCTAAAGAAAAAGCACAGGTAAAGATGAAGAGACACAAACACTTTTTGACAATTTTTTTAGATTGCCTTCATGCATGTATGCATTTTAGGACGCTTCAACTGCACTATCTATGCTATTTTCTCTTCCTAGTGAGATCTCTCTCCCATCCATACTGTCTACCTGACCTCTGTGATTCTATGCATCGTATTTTGTTTATCAAAATATTAACAGTTAGCATATAATATTTGCATAAGTCTGGGATAAGTCACTTAGGATGATTTTTTTTTTCTGGCACTATCCATCTACCAGAAAATATTATTCACACTTATTTATTCATTGTTCTCTGTTATAATGCATCCCAACCTCAGCCTCCCCTACAAAATTCCCAAGCTGTAGAACCGCAGCATGTATAGAGTGCCTGGTGCAGAACCGTGCGAGTTCCATGGTTGCCGCTTCAGTCTCTGTAAGCTCCTATAAACTCTCCTCAGTTGATTCTGTGAGTCGTGTTATCCTGGTGTCCTCTTCCCCCTGGCTCCCAAAATCTTTTTCCTCCTTCTTCGGTGGAGTTCCTAATAAGTCAGATCTAATGTTTGGCTGTGAGTCTCTTCATCTGTTCTCATCAACTGCTGGATGAAGCCTCTCTGATGGTGACTGGGCTAGGCATGTATCCCTGAGTATAGCATAATATCATTAGAGATCATTTCACTGACTTTATTTTGGTCAGGTTTGTTTGGTTCAACCCTTGGTCTCTGAGCCTCTAGTTTCAGAATCCTGGTCATCTAAGTAGTGTTGGAGATGGGCTCCTTCTAATAGTGTGGGATTCAAGTTAAACTTGAGTAGTTGGCCACTCCCACAAAATCAGAGCCACTAGTACCCCAGAGTACCTTCCCTGCAGGGCAGGATATGGGGACAAGTGTTCTCAGGGTACATTATTAATTGTGAGATCTAGCAAAAGCTCCAGTATTTTATAATTTAGGGTATCCTCTCATGATATCTTTACACGAGATACCATAAACTATACATTTAGTTACAGCCATTAATTCAACTGAGGCAAAGATTCCTAAAAAGAAATTGTGTTTGACATAAATAATAAAAGGAATCTCATACTTAAGGTTGATGTTGCTTGATATACACAGAATCTTAAAAAAAAAAAATTATGAAAATTTTTTTCTTTGTACAAGTAATTTGCTATAATAACAAAAATTTAATTTTCTTTTTTAATTGTTATTTTTAATTTTATTGGATGTTTTATTTATTTACATTTCAAATGTTATCCCCTTTCCAGGTTTTCCCGCCAGAAACCCCCTATCCCATCCTTCCTCCCCCTGCTTCTATGAGGGTGATCATCTACCCACCTGTACCCACTCCCTCCTCCATGCCCTGGCATTCCCCTACCCTGGGGGATCAAGCCTTCCTAGAACCAAGGGCCTCTCCTCCCATTGATGCCCAACAAGGCCATCCTGCAGCTGGAGCCATGGGTCCCTCCATGTGTACTCTTTGGTTGGTGGTTTAGTCCCTGGGGGATATTGGGGGGGGGGAGGTTTGGTTGATTGATATTGTTCTTCCTATGGGGTTGCAAACCCCTTCAGCTCCTTCAGTCCTTTCTTTAACTCCTCCATGGGGGACCCTATATCAGGCTCCTGTCAGCAAGCACTTCGTGGCATCCTCAATAGTGTTTGAGTTTGCTGTATGTATTAGGATGGATGCCCAGGTGGGGGCGGTCTCTGGATGGCCTTTCCTTCAGTTTCTGCTCCACACATTGTTTCTGTATTTCCTCCTGTGACTCTTTTGTTTCTTCTTCTAAGAAGGACTGAAGCATCCACACGTTGGTCTTCCTTCTTCTTGAGCTTCACGTTGTCTGTGAATTCTATCTTGGGTATTCCGAGCTTTTAGGCTAATATCCACTTATCAATGAGTGCATACCATGTGTATTCTTTTGTGACTGGGTGACCTCACTCAGGATATTTTCTAATTTCATCCATTTTCCTAAGAATTTCATGAATTCATTGTTTTTAAAAGCTGAATAATTTTCTAAAACTAGCGTTACCATTTTCTTTATGATTTTTCTCACAGGGTCTTGCTATTTGGCCATGCTAGCTTTGAATTTACTATGTATTTCCATACAGACCTTAAGCTGATAACCCTCCAGCCTCATGTGCAATACTCTTTAGTGTCCAGCTGCTTTTTGTATTAATTAAATGATTCCTCTTTGTTGTCTGAAAATGCCACCCTGCCTTAGAATATTTTAGAATACTTCTTTTGAAGAATTTTAAAACAATTTTCAGTCAAATCAGTCAGCCTTTGCCTGTTTTGTGCTGCTGAAATATTTTATATTTTCCTATTATGTTTTCAACATGAGGAGTTCTACTTAGCTTTAGCTCTGTGTTATATCATAGAGGAGGGATGGAGTTAAAGGTAGAAATTTTTAAGATTCTTTCCATATTTTTTTTCTGACTGAGAGGGTAAGAACTTTTGCCTTGTGGATGTAGCAATACTAGTCAATGTAACTAAATATTTGGTCACTGTCTGTAAACTCATACAGCTGAGACATTGTGATTAACTCTGTAGCAGTTGGTCGCTTTTAATATCTACTTAACATTGAAATTAGAATAATTAAAAATGCTTATGAAGTTACAACAGTGACACTTACTTAAAATGATAAGAGCTAGCTTCTAATCAACCTCAGGAATGAAATGTAAAACATCAGTTTCAATTCCATTTTGGTTTTCTACAGCACTATACAACAGTAGCCTATTGTGTGGAGACAGGAAATGAGAAGATAAAGTTCATGTTCTTTATCATGGCAATTTCTAAAGAATAACAGGCTTTAAATTCAGACATTAAAGTACTTCTCAAGAGTGAATAATTTACAAGTAATCCTAATCCAAAACCACATTGTCAAGGAACTTTTGACCTTCATAGTTACACTACAGTTGGAAACAAATTGGATTATGCAGCTGGAAATATTTACAATTGCATCAGGTATTAACAACACAGAACAGACCTGTTTCCTCCGACCTGGTTTAATATCCTTATTTCTGTGGAAGGATTAATATAAATCCCTTTAAAAACTCTATTGACTGCTTTAAATTCCCAATAGAAAGGTTAGTTTTCTAAAAAGCCAGCAAAGCAGCCAGAATATCACTTTACTTGATTGGACAGGAAATTGTGAACAATCCACAAAGAGATTATAAAAGGCTTCTCAGACATATTTTCTCTAACATAATAACGTGGTAGGCTCAAATTTGCACACCAAAGCATTAAAGAAGTTAGAAAATCTGATCCTGTAAATTTTGATTGCTATAACATAGTAGGATAAAACCAAAACTATTAAATACAGTAAATATGGAATGGAACTGACATTAAAATGAGATGAATCTGAGGCAGAGTACATTGCCTTAACCTGAAATTTTGGCACTCAGAATCAGAGGAAGGAGATCAGTGTAAGGTTGAGACCAATCTGCACGTTACCTGAATAACTATGTGAATAAATAAATAAAATATAAATATCCTAAGGAGAGAATATATACATGCTAAAATATTATTAAATGTATAATAAAAATTCTTTTCAATTATACAGTTTGCTTTAATATAGATAAGGGTAATTTCCCGAAAGTTTCTAGTTTCCTATAAGATCAAATTTTTAGATCTTCCATTTGATGATTCTGTTGGCCTATAGGGTATTTGACTTCTAAATTTTTTCCAAAATTATCTGTTTTCTTTCTTCATAATAAATCTAATGAATACACTATAGGATTAATAATGTGATCCGATATTTCAATGCATTTAATATTCATTTATGTAATATAAGTACGTATATATTGTATGTAAATATAAGTACGTATATATAAGTACGTAAAATCACCATGTCTTTCCTTCCATTGTATTTTTATGTCTCCACCATTTTAACCTCCTGATTTCCATCCTCTCTTTTTCAGAGGTTGTACTTTATACTCGTACCTGCACTTTAACAAGCCTGCATCAAATGTACCTTACACCCTCTGTCTAATTCCCCCTCAGAAGTGATTCCTTAGTAATTTCCTAGTTCTCTTTCTCTTTTTAATGTCCACAAAAACTATTTAGAGCTCCCTGTGCATACACTTATGTAGAATCTATTCTAGAGCATGGGTCACCTCTCATGTCCACATGCCTGAAGAAAACATATCCTCTCTTCTCAATGTCCCGCAATTGACAATAGTTTTTAAGAAAAGAGTTGGACTTTATAAAGAACCTAGCAAAGAATTCTAGGTGCCTTGATCTTGTGCAAACAGTCTCAATTACTATGAGTTCATCATGACTGTGATGTCAACTTCATATGTATTCTCTATAGATATCTATTTCCTATGACTCTTAGATTCTTTGTACCACATCTTATTTCAATGATTCCTAAGCCATTGTTGTAAAGTGTTATATAGATGTGCCACTTAGAGATTAGCACTCCAACAGTATTTTATTTTCTATAGGTAGACTTGTTTATTGTTTCTGTATTAAACATGATGTACTTCAAAAATAAGACACCACACATGTGAGTCATAGGATATGAACATGGAGAAATCAAACTGGAATCCACCTGGAAGCTTCATCTGCTCCTGCTACTAGAAGGTTCTCTGAATGCTATGAGGGGGGGGAAGGTTATCAGCAATCTTATCTAGTTATGAGCTTTTTGAGCTACAATAACTACTAGCCTGGAAAGATATCAAGATATGACTACCACTACAACAGTCTCAAGATATCATGGGAATAACTAACCATATTAAGAATCTATTTAATTTCATTCCATTAGATGGAAAACATATGTAAGACTTGTTAACTGGGCCCAAATTCCATGATTAGCTATGTTATAGTCACTAGGAGAATTTCCTCTTACTAGACTGGTAATAAACATAAAAAAAGAATGCCCCAGTAGTTATTTTTATATTTTAATATCAATATGTTAGCTCTCCATCTCATAATTTGCATATATTTTGAAATCTTCATGACATGAGCAGTGCAATTATTATATATATTATATATTATGATATGTAATATATGAATTAATGTGTATGAGAACTAATTTGATAAATATATATGAATACATACATATCAACATTTATCAAACTTCTACTTTTTCCCAATATTATAGAATGTTAAAGAAGTTTATGTAAGTACATATACTTATAGACATACAACAAGACTTTGTATCTAGTATATAGTTAGGATTAACTAGAAACTAAATTATAATTAATAAGATTTAATATTTAACCATGTACATACATATAAATTTATGTATATTTTTCATGAATTTTATATACAAATACACACACATTAAATTAAATACAAATACACACACATTTTGAAGTTGTTAGGTTAATATGTTTTAACATGTCGAGAAAAACAGAAAAGGAAATAGTAGAAATTTGTTAGGAGGGTTTAAGAATGGAACAAAAAGGGTTGTTTACATTTTGCTATCAGTGACATTTAAACCATTTTTTTCTCTAATTGCTTCAGTGAAGTATTAGTGTCTCAAGACTAAAAGAAAATGAACACTAAACAATAGTCCCTAAGTGAGTTGTTCTCAGTCACAGTTTAAGAAAGTTAAAAAGCCTGAGTCATGATCAAAGCCTGAGCATTTTCAAAAGGTCTTCTACAGTTTTTTTCTCTTGACAATGAGAAATTATAAGCTTGAACGTGAAAGTATATTGTCATGTGTATATTGAAATAGCCATGAGATATCTGTCTATGTGATTTGTATTATAATTTTCTAATCTCCAACAATGTGATTTTTGAACATTTTTATTAAGTGGAAATTTTCTGTTGATTCAGTATATACATCCTAAAAGTTTTCTCCAGCTGCTCATAACAAAGATACAGAAAGTCAAGGTGGCTGTTAAACTTTCTATGAAATATTATCATGACTGTAACTGATTCATACTATTGTCATTTTTACCCCAATTTTCTAACTTTGATTTTGTGGTGTTTTCTTCTAGAATATGTGGTAGTATAAAATTTATTACTGAAAAAAAAATGATCTTCTGGCTTAACTACTGACTTTTTATATGTAATAGTAAGAATAATGACTGTACAAACATATATCGCAATCTGATGATATGTTGAATTTCATGTCATAAAGATGTTTCTAGATATGATGAAATACCTGCAAAAGGTGATTTCTGCCTATTCAATCTATTTACATGGGCCAATAAAAGTACAGAACAGAACTCAGTACAGCCAGAAAGGGAGATGGAAAGTAGATCAGGAAAGTTACGCTTTATGACATTGATAATTAACAGAAAACAATATTCAAGATTTGCTGGTAGCATTGAATCATGAGGAGCAAGGCAAATGATTCTTTTTATGGTGTATAAAGAGGGGTAAATTATATATAACATAATATATTAGGTGGACAGCAATGAAGTACATTCATGTGAGACATTGATTGTATAAAATCATAAATTGGGTTTTTTTTAGTAGTAGTTACAATCAACCATGTTTGTGATGATATGATGATTTACCATTATAAAAGTAATATGTCTTTAAATATTTTAAATATTTGTGTCTTTATTCTCACTCTTATTTATGAGATAATAATATAATGTCATCATTTCTATTTTTTCTCCTTCCAAATCCTTTTATATACCCCTCTTGATTTTTTTCAATTCTTGAGCTACTTGTTCAGTGTTCTGCAAATGTCTATGATGTATTTGTGCATGTGTGTGTGTCTGTCTCTGTGTTTCTGTGTATTCTTAATACTATAAATAGTACAACTTGATCAGTTAAGTGTGCTACCTGTACATATGTGACAAATCTGTCTTGGCCATGTAAGTATGACATGGTTTCCTGCCTCTGGAACAGAGCCAACAAGGTGGAGGTCTCCATGAGCGTTGATGGGTGCTGTGGGCATAAGGTTTGATTGTATAATAGTGTAAATATTTTTATGTTCCTCCATTGAGGAATATCCTTTCTACGGAGGTTAATGACTACATAATAATCAAAGACAGCATGAGTCCTGGAGGGTAAGGGTGTGTCTCCAGGAGATGAGGGTGTGTCTAAATCTCCACGAAATAGTAGAATGTTATTAGCTTCAGGACAGCCTGTAAGACTATGGAAAAGAACTCTGAAAATATGAGTTCAAAATATATGTAATTCTCAAGTATGCAAAATATAAGAATCCAATATGAATTATGAATTATATAAGGAGCTTCACAATGTAAAGAAACAGAGGCAGCTGTGCTATGAGCCAGTTTGTCAAAAAGATACTAAGGAAAAGATTAAGATATTTACAGAGTGGTGAATGCTGGGCAAGATCCCACCCAGCTAAATTTTTTTCTTGATGCTTCCATAGACAGGTACATTCCTGAGGTGAAGGTCAGCCTGGGAAAGAGGGAGTTTAGGTCCAGGTATGGTAGGAATGGTAATTTCATGGTGGGGTTCCACACAGCTATTTTATTTTCTGTCCTTGTGCTTGAGGTCTCTTTCTAAGAATCAAGGGTCTGGAGTCATGGGATGCTGATTCATTTTATAATCAAAATAGAAACTGGAGTAATGACAGAAACGATATGTAAATAAAAGCTGTGGTTTTGATCTGCAAGAGATAGGTTATATATATAATTTCAGAATAGCAAGAGGAAGTTGTGTCTCAAACAGATCACATAGAGAGAGAACAACCTAGAAAGCCTTCTAAAGCGGAACACAGCTTGAACCTAAGATTTGACTTCGTGTCATTTATTTCACTGCTACCAGAAACCCCTTCTCCAAATTGAAGCTGGTCTTTAGCACATAATGTCTTCATGGCTCAGCCTGTGATAATAGTTAATCTACTTGTTTACTCTTCAGTGAGGAAGGCTATTTATTTATTTATAATATACATTACAATATTTGTTTTCTGAGCCAATTCACTTGAAGTTTTCTGAGCCATTCAAATTTATTGAATTTGAAAAATAAATCAGTATTTATATTCTTGTTATTAAAATTTAACAAAAAAATCTTTATAATTTGTATTTGAATAGTATGTTCATAGAGTTATTTATTATGCATATAATCTGTCCATTTATTTAGACATTCTACTTTGTATAATGAGAACCAGTTGGGTATTTTCATTGACAATTATTTTTGGCTTCTTACTGGAGCTTATTAAAAAGATCCTTGGTGATTAAAGTATTTTATATAATGTTTGAAATGAACAAGGTATATTGAGGATATCATATGTATTATGCAAGGTTTGGATATAGTCATTAAAACGATATGACAAGAAAATTGAACTTCCCAATTACTTTCATTATTATTTAATATAAGATCTAGTTAATGAAATTGTACCATCAAAGTTTGTATTTTTTCTTTTATTCAGCAAAACTTTTTTGACAGTATTCCAATATTTTTTCAACCATATTTATACATAATCATTATTTGACTACTTCCTTCTACATACTCCCTATACAATGTTAGAGTTACTTTGAATTGACTTATTCTATTGTGTATTTCCTGGAATATGCATAAGAAAATTTACTGATCCAGGATTAAACTGTTAAATATGGCATAAAATTATATTCTATTTAAACAAAGTATAGAGAACATTAAATTCTGCCGCAGCTGTAATATATTTGAGCTGTTTCATTTTGATGCCCATAAATATAACTCAGTACAACAAACAATTTTGTTTTCAATTATATGATTAATAAAAGCTTATAAAGTTTGTCCCAATAGATTCAAGGAAAGTTGTTAATGAATAATATGAACCTAAAATTCAACAGAATTTGAAGCAAAATATAAATATTTATGGGTTATATGCTGTTTCTTAACTTTGATTTCTGCTTTATTTTGGAATTAATTTAAATGGTAAAATTAATCATATTACCATTTGCTCTTTTTTTCATAGCTACCATTCAGTTCTGTACAAGGTATAAAGGAAGATACATTACTGTACTTTGATTCTGTATTGCTGATAAAATGTCCACATGTTTGGTTGCACATAGTCCATTTGAGTGAACCAGTGCCACAGAGTCGCCTACTGTCTGTTGTGTTATACTTTTATTTTTTCTAAACATTATGTGTCCTCTCAAACTTCTGCTCTGGCAAAACATCTCTTACCCTTTTCCAGGCAGCTTCATCATATATGTAGTCGTAGCAAAACATTTTCCTATGTGTCTGCTTCAGCAAAACATACTCTCACATATCTGCCTCAGCGAAACCTCCTCTCATAAAACAGTTTCCAGAAAAACATCACATTATACAACTGACTATTATCAAAGACCACAAATGTCCACTTCAGGTTGCGCACAAGAGAGACTAAGAAATACTCCCTACCAGGAAACCTGCTGTCACCACACCCTCCTAAGATCTACTGAGGGCAACGGAAATGAAAGAATGGAAAACCCAACAGACAAAAAGAAGACCAAGTGCAATAAAAATAGGACAGGAGGTCTCCAGTAGAGTGTAACAATCTTAACACAGGAGAACATGGTTGAATACTCCCACAAGCTGTGTGCCACTATTACATTTGTAAAATTTACAAGCTGGTCACAATCATAGTTGAAAGGACTTGTGGCCGGGTTAGTGTTTACTGTTCTTCCTTGGAAACATTCGATCTACATTTCAGTACCATGAATTTTAGTAAGTAGTGGTGAAAGAGTCATCTCTACTTCCTCATTCTCAATGAGTTGCATGGATGTAGAGAGAATCTCTTATAAGTATCACTTATCAATAAAATGTTGTTGTCCACCAAGCTGAGGCAGGAAATAGGAGGTGGGACATTGGCAGGAAAACAGAGAATTTCAGAAAATAGCAAGACATAAAAGAGAAGAGAGCCATGTGGGATCAGAGGAGAGGAGACAGAAGACCAACAGAGGAGATGGACATAAACCAGCAGGTAAAGGAACTCAGAGAAAAATGAGGGAAATACTGAGGAGACAAGAAAGAAGAAGCAGACTAGGATGGAAGGAGAGGTAACTAACAAAAGTGTTTCTTGGTTGGAGCTGAACAGGAAGGAGTGGGGATGTGCCCTAAGGTGTGGACATGAGAGCTTTCACAGAAGAGAGGGAAGCTGGTTCTGCTAAGAGGCTGTGTGGAGTCCCCAGTGAATGGAAAGATTGAGAAAATGCAGGTCTTGCATATGGTATGCATATGGCACAGGACTGGGGGTGACATGGAAGAATTGGAAATAAAGGACAGGAAGAAGAAGATTGAAGATCATCCACCTGATTCCAGGGCTTGTGTAGACAGACAGTTTCCAGAAAGAGAGAGAGAGAGAGATGTGTATCCTACTGCTGGTAGGTAAAAAAAGGGATCATGTTAGAGAGGAGGTTTATAGAAAATGCTAAATCATT
This sequence comes from Rhynchomys soricoides, assembly GCA_019843965.1. Taxonomy (NCBI): domain Eukaryota; kingdom Metazoa; phylum Chordata; class Mammalia; order Rodentia; family Muridae; genus Rhynchomys; species Rhynchomys soricoides. The sequence continues at coordinate 16,399,566 of JADRCH010000047.1, forward strand.
GATAGTTATTTCAATTTCATAACACTAAAGAAGACATTTAATTTTGTCTTGAAATCTTCAAAATTATATAATACTATATAATTGCAATTTTATTTATACAATTGCTTGGGTTGCCATTGCATGTTAAGCTTGAATATGACTTAACTAATGAATATACAAAAACATAACTTATATTTTGTTTAAATTTCCCAAGTATGTCTGAAATTTTTTCTTAAAGCACATTCTTAAATAACTGGCATATACTTCGTGGAGTGAAAGAGGACACCTGGCCTTTAATGAGGAGGAGTCTGAGGTTCAGATAAGCATAAATGTTTAAAAGGTGGGAAAATCAGAACTCTAGCTATTTAGCCAGGACACTGCTCCTTTTACCTTTTCTATCATTAGACATGAGGGCACCAGACTCTTCATACTTTGATTTTCAGACTACATTTAAACAGTTCTCTGGCATATTTTCTTTGTGACTATAGTCATAGATGCAAACTCACTTTTCTAGTTTTGAGATTTCTGAACTCAGAAATTTGGTTACTTATCATTTTTTTCTCCGTTTTTTTTTTCCGCTGTCATGGACCTTCTCAGCTGCCACAGTCAAGTGAGTCATTTCCTACAATAAATCCATGTTAAATCACACTATCTCTATCTTCTGTTTCTCTATCATAACTTTCAGTTTTCTCTGTCACTTTCTAAAGGTATATGCACACATACCTACTCTGTAAGAATGGATAAAATGTGAAAAATGCTGACAAAAGTGAATGGTATTAAAAACAAGTAAAATAAGTTACTCTATACACAATAATTGATAACTCCTCTCATTACTTGTAAAATTAATTTATTTTGTATTCAAAAATACATCTGTACTCATTAAATGAAGTTCTTTGTGCTATTTAAATAGTGCATTTTACAAAAATGTATCTTATAACACTTTTAATAATTGTATAAGAAGGTTGGAAATGTGACTCCATATAAACAGATATGAACATACATTCAATTTTTTCACTAACATTTAGGTTTGTATACTTTATAAAGTGATTAATAGTAACAGATCCCATGTTTATGGGAAGGATTAAAAAGTTTCCTGTGTTATCAGTTCTCTTGAACTATGTAGAATAGCACATCATACTTTTCTCAGATTAAAATGTTGACAATTTTCTTGTTCAAATACTAGAAAAGTTTTCTTGATAAGCAGGCTTATAAAGTATTCTCGAATATTCATATAATACCTATGTTTTATGTCATATTTCATGGTTTTCCAATCTATTTTCAAGATCCCATGGCAATGTTGTTTATCCATGAAAATATAAACTTTCCAAATAAAGGGCAATACATATCTTTCCAATATTTCCTTGCAATGTTCTGGGCAAAGATGGCTTCATAAGTAAAATTGCTGATGTTATAGTAGCATATGTCATGGCCACTGATTTTTAACACATTTCTCTGTAATGGTGTGAGATGTTCTCAAATAGATTCTGTCTAGACCATCAGAAAATATTGCTCTATATTCAAGGAAATGGAGAAGAGCTATACTTGCTCTGATTTATGAAACAAAAACAATAAAATGAAGAAAAAGAAAGAATTCCAAACTTTGTACTGAACAATTACAATATTTGCTTGCAATTGCTCATCAACTATGGAATGAGCTCTGATCTTCAAGAGCAGAGCTATCTACAGAGATGTCTAGAGAGCCAGATTGTACAGAACACAGAGCTGGTAGTTTGTACTCAGGATTGACTTTGAGTCTGTCCTTTGCTACTCCCAAACATCCATTCATCAGGAACCCCTCTGCAGGTTGTGGCTGGTCCTTGACACTGGAAGGCCTTCAAATAGCATGTTTTATCTCTTTCATAATCTAGGCAATTGGTCGTACAGCAAAATGTAAGGAAATATTTTAGGCATAAAGTTTTATATTGCCAAGCATATTTATGAAATTTAATTTTTTAATTTGAGGCCAAATTAGTAAGCAAAAGTGTTTGAATAATCACTGAAAATTTCTATTTGAATGGCATGTGTGCATTTTTCTTTTCATAATTTCAATGACAGATTTTTAAGTATATTTAGAATTAAATGGATTGGAATAATCTTAGATTATAACCTAGTGATAGTTTTCTTATCAACTATTAGAAAACACAAAGAACATTAAGGTCTTCATATTTAAAACTCCTGAGCCTTCAGTTTCACTTTATGTAATTAAAGTTACATCAATGAACTCTATATCACTTATAAATATTTTCTTTGTCACATTTCTTGTATCATCTTAATTGTATTTAATTATTTCCAAGACCTATTCTTGTTTAATAGCAGTATTTTCCCACATTGTTGAATTATTTATTTAAAAATCTGAATAATAAGCAGGGCAGTGGTAGCGCATGCCTTTAATCCCAGCACTCTGGAGGCAGAGTCAGGTGGATTTCTGAGTTCTAGGCCAGCCTGGTCTACAGAGTGAGTTCCCGGACAGCCAGGGCTACACAGAGAAACCCTGTCTCAAAAAAAAAAAAAAAATCTGAATAATAAATTTGAGAAAGACACTAGAGGATATAAAAAACACCCCACTTTTGTTCATGGATTAGTAGAATTAATACTGTGAAAATGACCACCTTAATGAAAGCAATATATAGATTCAAAACAAATTAAAATTCACATGACATTCTTTATGGAAATACAAAAAGAAATCCATGTGTTCATTTGAATCATGATCCCCCCACCCCACCCCCAGATAGCCAATGCAATGTTAAGTAAACAATAATGGTTCTGGAAGGTTTACCTTTCCAGATCTCAATATTTATTACACAGCTCCAGTGATAAAACATAGAATTAACACAACAGCAGGCATGGAGAGCACTGAAAGACAACAGAAGAACTGAACAGAAGCCACCTGATATTTGACAAAGATAGCAAAGACCCACACAAGAAGAGACAGTATCTTCAAGAAACTGTATCACAAATACTGGATATGGTTAGGCAGATACAGGAAGGTAAACACATGTCCCTGCCCCTGGAGAAAATCAACTTGATCAAAATAACCTAAAGACTTCAAAATTAAACATGAATCATTAAATCTTTTAGAAGGAAACATAAGCAGTACCCTACAAGATATAGATGTAGGATTTAACTTTCTGGATAAGATTTGCTTTTTTTAGAAATTAAGGACAATTGACAGATGGGGTCTCCTAAAAGTACAATGTTTCTGGACAGCATTTGTGACAATCAACAGTATAATGGAAGCCTGCAGGCAAGAAAAAAGAATCTCATTTAGTCACATCTCTGGCTAAGGATTAATAATCAAAATAAATAAAGAACAACCCCCCCCCAAAAAATTAAGAAAACAAATTAATTAAAAGTAGGCTATAAATCTCAATACAGAGGTCTCAAAACCAAAGCAGCAAAGAACTACCTCTAAAGGTATATAACATTCTTGTCAAGTAGAGAAATGCAAATTAGCGGGGAAACCACTTTTTCTGTGCTACTTGGGAGTGTGAAACATCAGCAAACACATACTGGAGAACATTCCAGGGGCAGTAAAGGATTCAAACGTCAAGGTGAAAGAAGGGCTAGCTAAGCAGAAGAGAGAAGGAGAACAGAGTCGGGGCTGGTTTGAGACTTGATTTTAACTCCTCCTCTTGGTTAACCACCCTCATATCCACCTTTTTAGGACCCCTAATTGTTCTCTTGCTATTGTTGACTATTGGATCCTGCATATTGAACAAGCCTATAGCCTTCATAAAAGAGAGAATAAGAACGGTACAGCTCATGGTCCTGCACCAACAATATGAGACCCTGAGGATACAACCTGAAGAATATGAGTTAGTTATCTAAGACCCTTGAGCATAGCTCCAAGATTGGAGATTGTACAAGAAAAAGGGGGGAATGAGAGACCCTAAAGGCATTTTCCAGTCTTATTCCCTCCTTATAGCTTCTGCCTCCTGCCTGGGCTCAAGACTAGGCCAATTTCCATTCTCCAACCAAAGGAACATTCTTAAGTAAAAATTCTCAGAATGAACTGAATGATAGTCACCTGACCCTCTAGAAAGTTCCGGGTAGAGTTCAAATGCATGTCATATTTGCTAGCCAATATATTTAAAGGTCAATACTGTTAGCTAATAATTTTGAAGTATAACCTTGTTTATGTAACCTGTACTCCTAAAAAGAATAAAAACTGCTAGTAATAGCCATTCAGGGTCGCCTTCTAGTCCCTCCCCTTGAGTGACTAATTGTAGGTTGACCCAGACATGCAGGAAAAGAAACCTCTTGCTTTTACATCAAAGGAAAAAGAAAGAAAGAAAGAAATACAAATTAAAATTAAATTAGTTTGAGATTTTACTATAACATTACTATATTTAGTCAGAATTTCTAGAATGAAAAAAAGTAAAATTGAATACTGACGAGAATGGAAGGAGGGAAAGGACCCTCCTTCTCTTTGGGAAGAATTGCAAACTGCAGAAGCAGCTTTGCTAGTTAATGTAGAGAATTTTCAAAAACAAAAAAATCTATTATTTTTCCTAATTAAATTTGTTTAAAGATAATTTTTACCTAACTCATTTCTATTGTAACATGCATCAGCCATTGCAAGAAGCAAAATATAATAAACATATAATATGACATATTTATATTTTCAAATATGTATGTTTATACACATAAACATATGTCATAATAATTAAATAAAAAGATGCAAAGAATTTGAAAAAGAAAGGAAGAGCCCATCAAAGATTTTGGAAGGAAGAAAGAGTTGTATAGATGTTCTTAACACTGTCATCTTAATTGCAATATTCAATATTCTACACAATTAAATCTGTACCAGAGGAATCGTTTGTACTCAGTTTTCCTAAATATTCACATTTGGAAGTATTGCAAACACCTGGGCCAGTAGAGTAATGATTACCTGTGAGTAAAGACAGAAATTGGTTTAACATGAATCAGAGGACAGGATTTATTCAAACTTCTAAAGTCTGACACCATGCATATTTTACACATATTTAGGTACAGTACAATTTGGAAAAGTTGTTTCCAGGCATGATCATATCCTTCCTGTATGATGAGGCATAATTACATTAAAATCCTTCTCAAAGTATTTCACTTCTTTCATAAAGATGGGTTCTAAAGATTGATAACATATATTATCATAACAACCAGGGGGAGGTGATGTTTCAGTCATACAATTACTATAGAAGATATCTGAACTATTAGCCACTTCTGGTCTCGGTTATGGAAGGCTGTGGGAAACCCTGGACATTCAGATAGAGCAAAGGTCACCTAGACTATTAGATATCTATGGCCCTACTTATAGAAATTTAGTGTGCCTTGGCCCTATAGATAGTGCAAGGATCACCTAGGCTATTTGCTACTTCCAGTAAAAGATTTGAGTAGAAGAAAACTCCAACAAGAGGACAGTTCAATTCTGAACATCTTTGCCACAAATGCAAGAGCACCCACATGTGTAAAACAAACCTTAAATCACACAACAAACCCCACACATGAATAGTGGTAGACCATAACACTCCACTCTTACCAATGTACAGGTCATTCAGACAGAAACTAAACAGAAAAGTAGTGAAACTAACAGATGTTATGATTCAAATAGACCTAAAAGATATCTATACAACATTTTACCAAAACACAAAAGAATATACCTTTTTAGCACCTCACTGAACCTTCTCCAAAACTGACAATATCATCAGTCACAAAAGAAACTTCAACAAATATAAAAAGTTTGACATAAGCCCATGCATCTTATCAGATCAGCACGGACTAAAGATGGACTTTAACAACAGAAACAACAGAAAGCCTACACACTCATGGAAACTGAAAAACTCTCTACTCAATGACCACTGGGTCAAAGATAAAATAAAAAAGAAATTAAAGACTTTCTAGAATTCAATGAAAATGAGGGCACAACATGCCTAAACTTATGAAACATACCTAAACAATGAAAGTAGTGCTAAGAGAAAAGATCATATCACTAAATGGACACATAAAAAAGTTGCAGAGATCTCATATTAATGAATTAAAAGTATATGTGACACTCTAGGAAAACACACACACACACACACACACACACACACACACACACTGGAGGAATAGAAGTCAGGAAATGATCAAACTTAGGGCTGAAATCAATCAAGTAACAAAGAGAATAATTCAAAAAAAAAATCAGTGAAACCAACATCTGATTCTTTAAACAAACAAAAAAAATCAACAAAGTACACAAACCCTTAGTCAAAAAGTAGAGAGACAGTACCTTAACTAACAAAATCAGAATAGCGAGAAGGAGCAACAGACACTGTGGAAATTAAAAAAATCATCATGTCTTACTTAAAAGCACAAAATTAGAAAGTATAAATGAAATGGATGATTTTCTAGAGAGATATCAATTGCCAAAGTTTAATCAAGATCAGGTGAACTATGTAAATAGTTCTAGAACCCCAAAAGAAATAGAAGCAATCTGAAAAGGGTGAAACATTTGAAATGTAAATAAAATATGAAAAAAAAAAAAAGTTTCCCAACCAAGAAAGCTCTGTGTTAGGTTGTTTTCGTGCAGAGTTCTACCTGAATTTCAAAGAAATGCTAATGTCAATTCTCCACAAACTATTCCACAAAACACAAACACTGTCAGACTCTGTCAGTGAAGGACACTCTGTCACTCTGTCACTGTCAAGAAGGAACACTGTCAAACTCATTCTATGAGGCCACAGTCACATTGATACCTAAACCACACAAACACTCAATAAAGAATGAAAATTTCAGGTCAATTTCCCTTATGAACATTGATACAAAAATACTGAAGAAAATATTCTCAACAAATCCAAGAACACATCAAAGGCAACATCCCAGTGATGCAGGAGAGATTCAACATATGAAAATCAATCAGCGTAATCCACCATATAAACAAACTGAAAGAAAAAAATAACATGGTATCTCTCTAGATACTGAAAAAGCCTTTGATAAGATCCAACACTCCTTCATGCTAAAAGTCTTGGAGAGCACAGGGAAAATGTTGATAACTGATTATATTAATAAAATATACTTTTTCAAAATTCAAAATCCTTATCACAAAATATTAAAGAAGAGCTAGTAGAGCCTTTTCCATAATTATTTCTCAACAAAAAGTCTCTTAAGATATTTTATACCAAACCATAATTATTACTTCATGTTTCTGATGTGTAAATGTTCACATAATTACTAAACACGTTTTAATACATATTTTTAAAAATATCTTACATTCTCTTTAAACATGAGTTCAGCTTTATTTCAGTTTGTCAAAAGTGGTTACTTTCTACTCAGAAACCTTTTGCAGACATTAATAAATGTTTCCTGTGCTTTCATGGGACCTGGGGTATATCAATACTAAATATTTTATCAAGGCCAGAGTGATTGAGCCTTTAGCTTTCTCTCTTTATTCATCTTTATCATATTGCATAAAAAACAATTCACACATAGGAAGCAATCCTTTAATATGGTTCACAAAAGAACATTTGATTAACTTGGTAAAATATCTACATTTTAAAGCATATTTATGAAGAATAATCTTTTGGTATATCAGAAATGATTTTGTCTATCTTTCAATCAAAGCATATTAGGGATTTATCAGAAGATGTTAGGAATTTACAAAGGATATATAATTTACAAAAGAAAATTTACTGAAATAGATTGAGAAACTGAAAGATTGTCAGAATAATGCATAACAGTCTCATTTATCTTTCCATGGAAGATAAATATGAATGTCAGTTAGTAAAAGTCTTAGTTGTACAGAAAATCCATGTTGTATTAAATCTGTACTTAACTACAGTCACCATTCTAGAGGCGGTGATACATGAGAGAATAGTGATGATAAGTGAGACAGAATAAAATCTTACACAATAGCCAACTTTATCCATAGCATCAGAGAATTTATACTTTGGGGGTTAAAAAGGATACCTTTTCTTGGGGGCTCCAAGATCTGACACTTACTAATGCTATGGTGTGCTTACCGACAGGAGCCTTACATGGCTGCCCCCTGAGGGCCAAACAAGCAGCTGAAAGAATCAGATGCAGATACTTACACCCAAGCAATGGACAGAAGCCAGGACCCCTGTGCTTGAATTCAGAAAAGACTGGAAGAAGTTGAGGAGGAAGGCAATCCCATAGAAAGACCAGCAGTCTCAAATCACCAGGACCCCTGAGAAATCTCAGACACTGAGCCACCAACCACGCAGCATACACTAACTGATATGAGGCTCCTGACATTTACAGTGGAGGACTGCTGGGTCTGGACTCATTGAGAGAGAAAGCACTTAATCCAGGGATGGGGAGGTCTGGTGGGGTGGAGACATCCTCTTGGAGATAGGGGAGGAGAAATGGAATGAGGAACTGTTGGAGGGTGGACCAGGAGGGGGATAATGACTGGACTGTAAAAAAAATTAATAATGATAATGATGATAATAATAATAATAATAATAATAATAATAATAATAATAATAACAATGTTACCTTTCTCATGAGTTCATGCTGTAGACCATCACACGGTTCAACTGAACATACAAAAATGTGTTTTTCAATACAGGTATATAAAAGACAATTTAAACATTTAATTGAATACCATCACCAAGACATAATGAATAACTTGAATAACCACTCCTATCCACTACACCTGGGAGGAGCCTGAAAACATTGTGTAAACAATTGCATGTTTTGAAGAAACTGAGTTCACAAGACTCCTGTTTACTCAGATTGTTCTCAGAAGCACTCAGAATTCTCCTCAGAAGACTCTATTCCCGTACCCTGTTCTGACAAACCATAAGGAATAAAAACACAGGTTTTCTAGATTTCTTTTTTTTTTTTTTTAATTAAAGTTATTTATTTATTTATTTATTTATTTATTTATATAGTGTTGAGCTGCAAAATAAAATAAGTGTTCTTGATTTCATTGCCAAGCTATTCATCTGTACAGGAATGAGAAATCTGAAGTGCTAATTTTTTGAAAGTCCAACTGCTTTGTCAAATTGTGGAAATCACTGCCAAAGCCACATTGTGAGTACATATGTTTATATCAATGAATTGCTACACAAATGAATTTGTTTTTACAAAATATTTTTTTACAGATCTTCAAAAGAAATTTAACATATCTCAGGGAGCTATATATCCCAAGCTCTTGTCCTCTGTAATGTCTGCACAAGTCTTGGTTTGCTATGATTACTCTTGAGTAAAATCTTACCTTGAGGTATGTGAGATTGGAATTGGCCCAAGACACTTAATATTGAAGTAACAAGAGCAAACACTCCTTGTTTTAGGAAATAATACCACACAGTATTAGAAAATGGGAAAATTATTACATAGAAATCAATGAAAATAAATACTCCTAAAGGGACAAAGAAATGGATATGAGAAACAACAAATAAACTAGGAAATTCAATCTACTACAGTGAACTGGAAATAGACAACATGCCAATGCAGCAATTACTTCCTGGGTCAGTCTCAGATCAAATTAGTATCATCTCTAGTGGGACTGTCAGTTTGTAATATGATCATGGGGGAAATTATAAAGAATAAGACAATCATGTAGGTACTAAATATGCAGAAGTATTCAATATATTTGGAGAAGCTCATGTTTCAGTTAGATTTTTATAAAAAACTAGGACAGGTTAATCAGTATTTTCTTTAGACATTGAAATAGGAGTATAAGAATTTTATGATTTTACAAATCATAATTAGCATGACATGAATATTTTCTGTGTGCTTGAGCATTATCGAAACTATCTATTCTTATTTATTTAGATAGTCGGTTATTCATACTGAATGCGATTTCATATTTTTAAAAAATAGAAAATAATTCTTTAAAATTTATAGAATTTTCTACCAGTCAATATAGTATATAAGCTGTTACTTATTCTTAGGCATCTGGGGATTTGAATAGAATGACAGGCTCATATATTTTAATGTTTGGTCTTTATGGAGTATACTATTAAGAGGTGTGGCATTTGGGGGTTGGTGTGGCTTTATTGGAGAAAGTATATTACTGGGAATGGGCTTTGAGGTTTCAAATGCTCAAACCTGGTCCACTCTTTGTCTCTCTCTGTCTCTTTCTGTCTCTGTCTCTCTCTGTCTACATCTCCATCTCTGTCTTCATCTGGCTCTCCCTCTCCCTCCCATACCCTCTCTGTTATCTCTTTCACTTCCTGCTACCTGTCAATCCAGATGTAGCACTCTGTGTTACCTCTCTAGCAACATGTCTGCTTGGTTCCATGCTTCCTGCAATAATGACAATGGATTAAATTTCTGAATTGTAAGCCAGCCTCCACAAATTAAAGCTTTCCATTATCAGAGTTGCTGTGGACTTGCTCATGGTGGGTTATGGTGTCTCTTCACAGTAATAGATACCCTGAGTAAAACATAGTTCTCCATAGTACCTTCCAAAGTTGCTTTTAAGTCAGAAAACATGAAGTGTAAAGAGTGTTATGAATATTTACTCAACATAAATCTAGATGTTTGATTGTCTTAGAAATATATGAAAAGAAATATGGGAATTTTTGATTAATTTTAAATGCCAATTCATCACTTAAAAAATATCTTCTGATTTTGGGACCAATCAATTTTTCTGACAAATCTAATACTCTCAACGTGGAGCTTATTCCTGTGAGACTCCTGTAGCCAGTGCTGATCTATACTTATTGTTCAGCAAGGCTTAGAATGGTGATGTGGGTGACTTCAGAATCTGAAAAAACATCATGAGTCAGTAGATGTTGCTTGTACAGAAAGGCAGAGTCTTACAGAAAGTGATCATCAAAGTAGGAATTAGCATAAGACACCCACAGAAATAACTGGAGGTTCAGATCTGAAACATATCTTCTACTTTCTCTCAATTACAGTGTAGATCTGTCCTAGTGAGCTTCAGGTATGATATTAATTCAGCCCAGAATTATTTGAGAAAATCTGAGTGGAAATTTTGCCTTGAATAGATGGTTCTGTGGCATGTGTGAGAGAAATTGCCTTCACCTGCAATTGATTTGGAATGGACTAGCCCACCATGAATCCCTAGTCAGATAGACCTGGGATATATAAGAAAGCTAAGAAAGCATGAACTAGAAAACAAACTAGAAAGTTCCATTCTGCCACAATTTCTGCTCCAGATGCTTGACTTATATTCCTTCCGTGTATTTCTTTTATTTTTTCCTCCATTAATTTACTTATTTATTAACTTTATATCCAGATTGCTGCCTCCTCTCCAGATCCCTCCTCACAAAGTTACCTCACTCTATCCTACCGCCCTTCTCCTCTAAGAGGGTGGGCTGTCCCTGAGTATCCCAGCACCCTGGTGCAGCAAATCTCTACAGGGATAGGCACATCCTCTCCCAGTGAGTCCAGACGAGGCAGTCCAATAGGGGAAAGAATTCCACAGACAGGCAACAGCTTTAGGGACAGCACTTCCTCCAGTTGTTCGGAGACCCGCATGAAGACCATGCTTCATATATGCTACATATGTGCAGGAGGCCTCGGTCCAGCCTGTGTTTGATCTTTGGTTGGTGGCTAAGTCTCTGGTAGCCCCCAAGATTCCTAGTTGAGTCTGTTGGTCTTGCTGGGGAGTTTATAACTCCTTCAGGGTCTTTAATCCTTTCCCCAATTCTTTCATAAGACCTCCCCTCCCCCGCTTCCTCCATTGATAGGGTGTGGGTCTCTGCATCCGTTTCAGTCAGCTTCAGGGTAGAGCTTCTCAGAGGTCAGTTATGCTAGGCTCCTTTCTGCAAGCATAACAGTATCATTAATAGTGTCAGAGACTGGTACTTGTCCAAGAGATATGTCTCAAGTTGGGTTGGTTATTGGTTGGCCATCTCATCAGTCTTTGCTCCATCTTTGTCCTTGCATTTCTTGTAGACAGGAAAAATTTTAGGGCGAAAGTTTTGTGTGTAGGTTGGTGTCCTTATCCTTCCACTGGGGATCCTGCCTGGCTAGAGGAGGTGGTCTCTTTAGGTTCTATATCCCCACTGATATGCCTCTCAGCTTAGGTCACCTTGACTGACTCCCCTATTCTAGGTCTCTGGCACTTCCTAGAGATTACCCCAAGCCTTCCATCCCCAGCAGCTCCAGATTTTCATTCACTTTCCTGGCCCTCTGACACTCTCTCCTGTCTCCTTGCTTCCTTGAATTTCAGTGGTGAGCTGTCATGTTAAAGTGTAATCAGAAACACACCCATTTCTCTCAATGTTGTTTTCTGTTAGAGTGCTTTGTCAAAGCAACAGAAAACTTTTAGGACAGAAATTGGAACCAGGGAAGAACAGTGTACTGACAGAATTGATCATGTTGGTTTTAGGGAGGATTTAGAAGCCTTTAGAATGATAGGCTGTAGGAGGTACCTGTGGTAAGAGCATAATGAGCCATTGTTGAAGAAGCTTGGAAGATGAGAAAAGAGCTCAAGTGGTGAAGATCTGGCTTTAGAAGCAAGGATTCTTATAAGGGCTATTCATATGAAATTCTAGACTAAGAATCTGTGGAAGAAAAAGCTTTATTTACAGGGGAAATGGATGCCGGTTCACTGATGCAGAAACATCAATTCCAGGTGTAAAAGATCAGCATTTCTGAGATTAAAAAATTCTGGGACTTTTTTGCTCAGTGTCAGCACAATGAATCTGTCATCTAAGGGAGTCAAGGCTACAAATCAATCTGCTAATAGACTTTGGGAAGTAATGTGTAAGAGTCTCCTAAATGTTACTGGGTTTGAAGGTATAAAAGAGGTTATGCAAAATAGTTGAGGCTTGGCATCATTTTGCATATTTGGATACCTTGAAGAGTGTCCCTGAGAAACCACTCTTGGTGAAGACAAGTCTTCCTTGGCTGTGGATCTATAGAGTCACAATGGTCATATGAGTAACTTAGGCGTTGTCACTATGTAGATGAAGAGAGGGCAAGAGATTTCATTAGTAAAGATTTAGCCTCAATTGCATTAGGATCCCACAAATATTTAAGATGTCAAGAAATGGGATTTCCACAAGGGACAAGCAGATCTGTAGAGTCATCCTGAGCATTAAGACAAGGTATGTGTGTTGTGGGTTACAACGGTGGAAAGGTGGTAGTGTCCAATTCTTTCAGAACCACAAGACTATGTGTGAGTGACCTTTTTTTTTTTCCATTGAACTATATTGTTGCATTTTGGTTTTGCCTTCCAATGTCTTAGTTCATTCCTTTTAGGATAAGAAGCATTTGTCTTAGTTTTCATTTTACAAGAACTCACAGATTTGGATTCTTCCATAGGCCCTTGATCTCAGTGTAGAACAACTAGAGGCACTTTACTAAACCAGAAAAACTCCTAAATGCATTACTGAGAAGTATAACTCTTACCCCTCAACAATGGACCTTGTCTTTGCAGCAGATGGCAATTGTTGTACAAAAGCAAAACTGGTCAAAATTCAGAGATCAACTGATCATGGGGTGCTCAACCCCAGTGAAAACATCTACGTGGCTCATGCTCCTAAATGTCGGAGAACATTATGAATGAGAGCGTAAGAAAACTGTCAGAACCAGAGGAAAAGGAAAACTGAGATTGTATCTCATAGATATGACAATGCAGTTATATCAATTATATATCAATGATACCTCAATACTTGTGGCTGCCTAAAGAATACCTGATCAATAACAACATCCGTAGACCTGTTGTCTTATACATGGGTTCTATAGCTTTGATAAAATACTGCAACAAAAACAACTTAGAAAAAAATAATTTATATCAGCTCACAGATTTCAGATCTATCACTAAGGGAATTTAGCACAGGACCTGACACATGGCAAGAGCTAACAGCAGAAAATAATGCAGGAGGCATGGAGGAGTACTGTCTGCTTGCTTGTTTAGTCTGTTTTCTTATCCCACACAAGATCTCCAGCCTAGTAGTAGTAGTAGTAGTGTGTGTGTGTGTGTATGTGTGCGTGTATAGCAACAGATAAATAAGCAAACCTTCTATTCCAAACAGACAAGAAAATTATATTTGGAAATACAAAAGAAAATTCCCCTACCGAGAAACTGAAATATTTGGGTTCCTGCAGCACTGTGGGCAATGAAGTTTCCATAATTCTCCTTTTACCTTCTTCCTACCTCTGTTACAGATTTTCTGATGGTCAACAGAAGTACAGCTCTATCCCCAATTTTATACAAGTGCTCCGTTTTCAGTGTACTTTTATTTGAAAACAGGATAATGAAAAAATACTGAGTTTATAATAAAAATGAATGGATATAATTTTAAAAATTCAGTTATTTTCCCAGCATGCCCTTATTTTCATTTCCTTGTAGAATTCAGGTTGATTATCAGTTTATTTGAATATTCGGGGTTTGTTATACAATTCATTGTGGTTTTACCACTTAACAGTAACCATGGATTCATGTCACATTCCTGGCATTAAACATACTATACTGCTCAAGTAAGTTAAGAAACATGAACAACATTAGCATGTCTATATTTTTCCTTACCAAAATGAAAGGCAGTGACCATCAACCTTTCCCAGACTGTTATTTATCCAATTTTATTTATTAAATGATTTGTTGTAACTGTAAAGAAAAAGATAGATTCTTCTGTCTCACTTATCTTTGTGACATTTACTGACTAATTTTAATTAGCTTTTATTGGATTTGGTGTCAAATGCTCTGGTTCCTTTAAAATGTCAAATTTTAAAATGCTGACATTTTCTCAGAAGAGCAAGGACCTGAATGGGTTAATTATGAAGGACTCGTCACTCAGATATCTTTACTTAAAAAGAAGTTCATTTAGCAAATAACACTGTTACCCTTGAAGACAGAACAGTATTTTTGTTTGTTTGTTTGTTTGTTTGTTTTCCAGCTGTAGAATATGAAGCCAGCACCCACAGTTCTTTCTTGCCTTGTGAGATAATCAGTCATATTTTACCTGTTGGCTCAAACTGTTTAAGCTAATCATATTCCTTCATTATATTCATTCTAAGGTTTCAAACAATAGAAATTTGTCAAAATAAATATGTTTTACTATTATATTATGAATTTTTCTGTGTCTATGATAAAATATGAACAAATACATTTGAGGGAAGACATTTATTTTGGCTCGCAGTTCTATGAGCAGTGAGTCACACTCATAAATGGGAACCATGGCAATTGCAACATAGACAGGAAGACCAGAAAGCAAGAATAGGAAATTGACCTCATTTACATTCATTCACTTGTACAGCAAGAGAGAGAGACAGAGACAGAGACAGAGACAGAGAGACAGAGAGACAGAGAGATATACAGAGATAGACACAGAACGAGACAGAGAAAGATGAAATATGGGAACAGTGCTATAGATCATTGAAGTACCTCTATTAGTAAACCTCTTTAGGCAAGTTTTGCTCTTCTACAGTTCCATAATCTTTCCAAATGATGCTACCAATTTAGGATAAATTTAACTCATACCTTCAAAAGGTTTTATCACACAGTAGTCCATGAAAATAGAATTCCTAAGTTAATTCAGTATATTGAAATGACTAGGGAGTAATTACATGGCAGACTTGTATGCCAAAAGATGAAAAAATAGCCACATTTATTTTACATGGTTTGACTTTATAATTTTTTCTCTGCACATATATTTATGGAGTCATGTATTCCACAGCATGTGTGTGCAGAGCTCAGAGGAAAAACTTTCCAGAGTTATTCTTTCCTTCACTCATGGTTTCATGGGATCAAACAAACTTGATAGAAAGTACCTTTACCCACTGAGCCACTTTACCCTTCCAAAAGCTGATTTTAAAAAATTATTCTTAAAAGTATTTATATTTTACTTGCATGAAACCAATTGAATTTGCTACATAAGTTAATATTAAAAAATCCACATAACAAAGTTTAAACAGAAAGTGGGGAAGACGTATTAAAACACAGCTTGGTGATATGACTAGACTAATACACACAGCATGTTGCTTTCATGATTTTTAACAATAGTGCATGCCATTTACCATATTTAGATGTAGTCGATATATTCAATGTTTTGTCAAGTGTGTAATACATTGAAGTGTTCACAGCAAACATGCTCACTAAAGGAGAGGTAGGTCAAATTAAATAAACATGAAATCTTCATTATAATGGTAATGTATAAATAAATATAATTTGTTCATCTTATACTCATTTAGCATATGTATCTTACACATATGTGTGCATACATGAATACACATATATGTTGTATTCATCTCATTTTCATTGCCTGATATGAAGCAAAGGAAGGAACATTTGTTACCATAACTGCTAAACTCTTTGAGCCTTTCAAACATCAAAATATTCGATTTCTGGTCAAGGTGACTTTGTTAAGTGGCAAAATGGATACTGTATTACATAATATAGTGCTCATGATAGGCAAGTGGTATGCACACCCTTACCACCTCTGTCTGATGCATGACAGAGCACATGCCTGTGAAATAATGGTCCAGTCCCAAGTCTGAGACACTTTTAATATCATAGTAGAATTATTATAATTGGATATAGCTCATAACCTTTACTGTAAATACTAATTCAAATGTAATCAGAAGTGTGTAAAGCTTTGATTTCTAAAACTGCCAACAAGTAAAACCCACCCAATTTTCAGTCATTGCATTTTCAAACCAGCTGGGCTTCAGGGAAATTATTTTATATCCCTGCTGAGATATAATGAAATAATTTTTTACCTGGTTTGAAACTCACACAGATCTTCATGAAATAGAAAGAGAACTGAAATACATGAAGTGTCAACTCTGGGAGCTAGTGCAAACACACACACACACACACACACACACACACACACACACACATTTTTCTTCCCACTTACAGTTAACTGAAACAGCAGGCTTGACAAATCTATAATTCCAGAAAAGATTGCAACAGTAGTTAGTCTTAAAGACTATTGGAGAGCAATTGAGCATCATGTAAAAAGTGATGGGCTGTCACTAATGCTGAAGTAGTGACAATGAATTTACTAGCTTACAACAATTGATGGGGTATGTAGCTAAAATAATCAGGAATCACACCTTCAGAGTCAAGTTTGCTTCTCTATGACCTATTATGTATTAGATATTCCTTAAGATACTAAAATAAGAACTATTTAACTAGGATTAACTATAGCTTTGACATTTTATTTGAGTTATTAATAGATATGACCTATGTATGAGACTTTGAATTTATATTTTTAAAAGAGGTAGATGGGACAAATTACTCAGTTCAGTTGGTAAAATGCTTACCTAGACAATCAGGACCACTTGAGCTAGATGCCCAGAAGACATATGAAAAGTAGACCAGGTGTCTTAGTCAGAGTTTCTATTCCTGCACAAACATCATGACCAAGAAGCAAGTTGGGGAAGAAAGAGTTTATTCAGCTTACACTTCCAATTGCTGTTCATCACAAAAGGAAGTCAGGACTGAAACTCAAGCAGGTCAGGAAGCAGGAGCTGATGCAGAGGCCATGGAGGAATGCTGCTTACTGGCTTGCTTACTTCTGGTTTGCTTAGCCTGCTTTCTTATAGAACCCAAGTCTACCAGCCCACAGATGGTACCACCCACAAGAGGCCCTCCCCCCTTGATCACTAATTGAGAAAATGCCTTACACCTGGATCTCATAGAGGCATTTTCTCAACTGAAGCTCCTTTCTCTGTGATAACTTCACTTGTGTCAAGTTGACACACAAAACTAGCCAGTACACCAGGTGTGGTTACATATTCTTGCATTGTTAGTGCTCAGCAGATAAAAACAGGCAGATATCAAGAGTATGAGCCAGGCTTTTTTATTCAGTAATGCTCACACACACACACACACACACACACACACACACACACAGAGACACACATGCACACACACACACACATGCACATACACAACTCAGTAACAGTCTCTCCAAAACTTAGATTAGTGAACTATGTATAACTAAGGAAGTCACATATAAGATGGATTGAAACATAGATAATGTAAATTTAATTTTTGAAATATTTATTAGTTTTCATACCTGATGGAAAAGGAGATTTAGAAGGGTTTATTGGGCTTAAAGTTCCAGAGGAAGAGGGTTCATCATGGTAGGGAAACAGCAGCAAGTTGGAATGCAATAAGAACTGGATGCCGAGAGTCCATTGCTTCACATACATGAATACAGCAAAGCGAGCAAGCTAGATGATCTGTGAGATTATATATCTCAAAGCACTCCCCAACATAGTTCTTTCAGCAAAGCCAGATCTCATAAACCCTCACAAATAGTGTCACCAAATGGAACCATGTATTCAAACACTGAGCCTCTGGGAAACATGCTTATATAAACCACTACTTATAATGAATTGAACTTACATGAATCAACACATGCAGACAATAATTTCCCAGATATTATTTGAACATAAATAGATAAGGTCTTTGGAAAACTTCAAAATATCATTTTATAGTGAGATTCTGGGGGTGGAACTATGATGTTTGAATACAATGAAAATTAGATATGATAAATGACAATTATTTTCTTTCATATTGTGATTGACATAATAGTAGTCTTTCTTTCCAGATGGGGATTCATACATAAAAGGAAATAGCTAATTTATATCCCTTCCCAAAGAGCATGTTTCTATATTTAAAAGACATCAGAGACTTCATCAATGATCTCTTAGGTATGACAAGCAATTTTAGTAAAGTAGCAGGCTGTAAAGTCAACAGCCAAGAATCAGAAGACTAAAATAGAAGTCAGCAGAACAATTGCATTTCAGGTGTTATAATTCAAAACAAGAAACTTATCCATGCACCTAGCCAATACACAGTTAAAGATTTTTATATGATAGATACTCTAGAGCCATGTAAAAGAAAATATCCTGTATAAGCATAAAAGTAGTTGTGCAAATCAATGTTATAAATACTTCAAAATAAGGCAATGCAGATTCAACTATATTTTTTATTTAATTTATTCTCTCTCTCTCTCTCTCTCTCTCTCTCTCTGTGTGTGTGTGTGTGTGTGTGTGTGAAGATCTACACATACAAGTGATTTATAAGATTATCATCTGAGCTAAACACACCCTATCTTCAAGATTTTGACTGGACCTATTTACAGTCACAGATGTCTATGTTAACTGTTGATTCCCTCATAGAAATGTGAGCCAGGAGAAGTCATGGGACTCTTATCTGATTAGTTGGTGCTTGCCCCCAATCAGTTGCATGCAATTCAGCCTTACTTGTACATGGCTTCAGGGTTTCAGGATGGAGCTAGATTATTTAGATGGTGGCAGATTAGGGAAGAAGATTGTATCAATGCTGCTGAAAAATCATCATACTGCTGGGTAAATACCTCCAGTAGAGTGTGTGTGTGTGTGTGTGTATGTGTGTGTGTGCGTGCGTGTGTGTCAAAATCTCAAAATCCTCTAAGTATATGCTTACCAACGCTGTGTAAGTAATTCCAATAAACTCATTGTGCTACCAGGGTAATGTTGATGGCCTCTTTTCGTGTTTTGTCAGCAAGATAGAGTCAATACCCTATCTACCATATGGATTCTGAGAATCAAACGTGGACATCAGATTGAAGGAAAACATATTTATCCAGGGAGCCAGTCTTTTTGCATATTTAGAATAGTTTAATTAATATACTTTGTGTTACTCTACAGACCAAGGCATTTGTCTTAATTCTTTATTGAAAATAATAAATGTAGTAAGAAGAGGGAGGAGACAGAGAAGGGAGAAAACTATAAGGAATAGTGTGATTTTATTTTTGTTTTTTGTTGTTGTTGTTGTTTTGTTGTTGTTGTTTTTGAATACAGTAAAACAGCAATAGAAGTTATGGGATCATTCACGGATAATAAATAACACACTACTTGAATGATAACTTGGAGAAGGAAGAAACTAATAAAATATATATATATGTATATTTATTATAATATATATATATTATCCTCTGCTCTCTGGAAGCATGATCTGATCTGCTCTGCCCCAATATCTATATATCTATATTTATATCTACATCTACATCTATGTCTATATCTATATCTCATGTATATAGTATGAATGCAAAACAAGAAATATAGTATACTAAAATGGGTCTTAATATATACAATCCTAAAATGACTAACTATAGCAATAAGTGCTATCTTAAAGGAACTTTAACACTGGTGGGAGTACAAATTTGTACAACCAATCTGGAAATCAATTTGCCAGTTCCTGAGAAGATTTGGAATAGTTTTACCTCAAGAACCAGCTATACCACTCCTGGGAATATACCCAAAAATGTTCCAACATCTCACAAAGACATTTGCTCAACTATGTTTATAGCAACTTTATTCATAATAGTCAGAAGCAGGAAACAATTTAGATGTCCCTTAACTACAGAATGAATATGGAAAATGTGGTATATTTACACAATGGAATACTACTCAGCCATTGAAAGCAAGGTCATCATGAATTTCTTAGGAAAATGAACGGAACTAGAAAATATCATCCTGTCTGAAGTAACCCAGACATAAAAGGACATGCATGGCATGAACTCACTTATAAGTGGATATTAGCCACAAAGAACAGGATAACCATGCTATAACCAACAGTCTCAAAGAAGCCAAATAACAAGGAGGACCCTAGGAGAATGGTTGAATCTTTCTTAGGAGGGGAAACATAAGAAATATCAGATGTTGGTGGAAGAAGGTAACTGGGTGGAAGAAGGGATAGGGAGGGACAAGGGGAAAATCATATGTAGGGAAAGCAGGGGAAAGAGTGGGGAGCTGGCTTTGGTGGGGCAATGTCTAGGATGTGCCAGAGATCTTGGATGGGGAGGAGCACCAGATGGTCTATCTGGGCAACTCTGGCTGAGATTCCTAGCAGTGGGGTATATGGATCCTGAAATGGCCACTTCCTGTAGCCAGATGGGACTCCCAGTGGAAGGATCAGGACAGCAACCCATCCACAAAACCTTCAACCCAAAATATGTCCTGCCTTCAAGATGTCCAGGGACAAAGATAGAGAAGAGACTAAGGAAATGGCCAACCAATGACTGTCCCAAATTGAAAACCATCCTGTGCATAAGAACCAATCCCTAACACTATTAACAAAACTCTGTTATGCTTCCAGACACAAACCTAGCGTAACAGTCCTCTGAGAGGCTCCATCCAGCAGCCATTGGAAAGAGATACACAGACTCACACCCAAATTAAATGGAGCTCAGAGAGTCTCATGGAAGAGTTGTGAGAATGATTGAGAAACCTAAAGATGACAGGGACTCCACAGGAAGACCAAAGGAGTCAACTAACCTGGAAATACTGGGGACTCCCAAAGACAGAATCACCAAGGAAAGAATGAGTAGACCTAGGCCAACTAGGCATACATAGCAGATGAGCTGCTTGGTCTTAATGATGTTCCCCAATAACTGGATCAGGGCTTGTCCCAGTCCCTCAAAGACTTGATTTGGGAAGTTGACACCTAGAGCAGGCTTCCTTTTCTCAAAAGAGAAGAGGAGGGGAGAAGGGTTGTGTGAGGAGGTACTGGAAGGAGAGGACGGACTTATATTAAATTATAAGGTAAATAAATAAGTACATTTAATAAACAAAGAGATCTTTAGGATGCCAATTTAATAAATGATGGATACCTTTGAAGGCCTTGGGAAATGGAGCAGAATCAGTACTGAGGTATATTAGAAAGAAAGAGATAAAAAATATCAAGGCTAAAAGTGATGTAACAGCAAATGCAAGAAAAATTAAACATAATAATAATGAAGCAAAGAGATGGATTTTGAATGGATTAGCAAGATTTGCAAACCTTTACCTAAAGTCACCAAAAGAGAGAGGAGAGAGAGAGAGAGAAAGAGAGAGAGTAAGAGAGAGGACCCAACATAATAAGAGACAAAAGGGAGTTTTGTAAATATAATTTTTAACAGCTTGAATTCCTTTTTACCCTAATTACATTTGTATTTAAAAGGTGAACACTGCAACAATTAAATTATCAGAATTAAAGGACTTCAAAGACAGAAACATTTTGGTTCAGGGTTTTGATCTTGCTCTCAGTGTTGAAGAAATTGTGTTCACTGTTCCTAGAATAATCACGAGTGTTTTTGAATTCAGACATTCCACGTGCATATTTTAAGGCCATCTAGTACAAGCTATACTGTCCATATGCTATTGATGTGAGACCATTCATAGGAAGTAGCTGACTTTCCAGGGACAAAAACTTTTAAAAAATTGACTCTCCCTCTTCTAGTATCGATCAGTTGCCCATAGCTCCATGGATGGGATAGGGACTCCATTCCCAACTCCCATCTCCAAGCTGGAATTATTTTCTGGTTGAGCTTTTCCAGATCTTGTGCAGGCTGTCACAACTGCTTTGAGTTCATTTGCTTATCTGTCCCTATTTTTTTTTTTTCTTTTTGTGATTGAGAGACAAGAGCTATTTTCCACCATTAGGTAAAATTGCACATTTTGCTTTTTAAAACATATTAAAAACTGGATGGAGATGTTCTTCATTTGGAGAAACTTAGGAGAACAATAGCAAATGGAACCAGGGCCCAAAAGTGACAAACAAAACAAAACAAAACAAACAAAAAAACAAACAAACAAAAAAACAAAAAAACACAAAAATAAGCCAAAAAACTGGCTGTCTGACACACACTGCTTAGTGACATGCACATAGACTTCACAGAGGTATAACCATCATTGTGTCACTCATATGGTCTGTGTTTTTGAACAAATAAGTAAATATTTAGTGCGTAGTTTTCTTACCTATGTAACAGACACAATAATATGAATGTTGATTTAATACTTCTGAAATACATAGAATAGTGAATATTCTGAATATAATCAATGTTTAATATGTATAAATGTTCAACACTTAACAGGGTCTTTAAATGTTCAAATCCTGTCTAATGTCTCTTCATAATGATAACATCCGTTTGTAGAATGGCTTTCTCTGAGATTTTTGAAGTGTAATTGGGTGTACAACTCTACTTTTCTGTTGCAGTGATAAACATCATAACCAAAGCAATTTGAAAGTAGGGAAGAGCTTAATAATAAAATAATCTTACAACTCCGAGGTCACATTCCATCACTAAGTGAACTCAGTACAGGCAAGAACTGAAACAGAAACCAGGAAAAATTCTTCTTACAAGCTCACTTTATGTGTCTTGTTAACTAACTTTTGTATGTAGCCCTGACCCACCTTAATAGGGATTGTGCCACCTAGAGTGTGGTGGGCCTTCTCACATAAATAATTATGACAATTTCTTGTAGAGTGCCCATAGACCAGTTTTACAATGGTAGTTCCATGATTTTTATCACTGTTTGTTAGTTTGTGTCATGTTGACAACCAACGACTAATCAATACCTTGGGCATGCATGCACATGTTAACATTTTGTAAAGACAGCTGAGACACTCACATATTGATATGTGTTCGTTGGCCTATGGAGCTGTTTCAGGAATGAGTGGTGTGAGCTGAATCTAGGTCACTAAGTACTACCTCTACATTCTGGCCTCCCTTTCTGATCCTATTCTAGTGAGATAGAAGGATTCTCTCCATATGCTCCCTCTAGCAAGAGTATATTTTCCTCATTACAATGGGCTGAAATCCTTTTAAATTAGGACAGAAATCAACAGTGAAGCAAAAGAAACCAATTTAGTCCTTTTGGAAGGAATCAATGAATTTACAAACTAAGGTAATTGTATTTTTGTTGGTGGGAACTTAGAAGACTCTAGTAATAAGTAGTGCATATGTTAGTCTGCCTAAATTTCCCTTCTTTTTGTTAGAGAAATTCAAGGACTAGTGTGAGAAAGAAATAAAGTCATTGGAAATAAGTCAATAGCATATCATGTGACATCTATTCAATATGTAAAATGTTGACCATGTGCTTTAATTGTGTATTTGGAAAAGAATGTTCTATAACCCATCAATTTTGTGTAATTGCTTTGGTAAGTAATTTGGTAGTTGTTAAAATAACCTCATTCAAGAAAACACATGACTATTAAATTGTTAGTACACACAATATGAGGTCACATTTGAATTGTAATATATAAATGTCTAATGCCTAATGACTGGAAAATTGCAGTAAACACACACAATCTAAGCACATACATATTACTATAATGAAACCATTTGACAAATAATCCTCAACAAATGAAGTCTGAGATCATTAAATTAATCTTCCTTCAGCATGCAAAATACAGATGTCAAAAATTCAGAGTAAAACACTGAAGAGAATGCTGATGAGCAAGTCCTTGATACAGTCTATGGAAACTGAAGGAACTTAAACCCCAAGCTGCATAATCAGTAGTAATGATAACTGTGGAACTTTAAACTTTATGTGGCAGCCATCAAAAATAATGCTGTTGACATAAAATCACAAAGCTTGTGTTAAAATGGATAAGAGATAGTTTATTTTAGCAACAATTATAAATGGCCATAATCTGGGGATATAGAGTTGAATTTTCCCAAACTCAATGTTCCAAAAATGAGTTAGCAATTTCATTATTGTGGTTGTTTGAATATGCTTGACCCAGAGAGTGGCACTTTTGGGAAGTGTGACCTTGTTGGAGTAGGTATGGCCTTGCTGAAGGAAGTGTGTCACAGTGGGGTTGAGCTTTGAGATCCTCCTCCTAGCCACATGGGAGAGAGTCTTTTCCTGTTTGCCTTCAGAACAAGATATAGATCTTCAGCTCCTCCAGTATTATGACTGCCTGGATGCTGCCATGCTTCCTGTCTGAATGAGTATAGACTGAACCTCTGAACCTGTAAGCTAGTCTCAAGTTAATGTCCATTATAAGAGTTACCTTTATCATGGCGTCTCTTCACAGCAATGGAAACCTTACCTAAGACAATGATTTTGTTCTTGTTGTTGTTAAGTTTTCTAATGACAGAATGAAAAAAGAAATACATAAATCAAGAGATTTTTCAAGTACATCTTGGTTACTGTTAAGTTTCAAACCTAGGACAAACTGCTGAGGTTTCTTTTCAACATATCAAAGCTGACCTGGCCACCAGGCTCTCTAAGCATCCCTCAGTCCCTACCTGCTACAGGGTATGACAAGCATGCAACTTTTCCAGACCAGGTGCTGGGATATCCTTCCCTTAGAGCCTCTTCCATACGTAATCAGCTATCTTGGTTGCCTGCCCATTTTTGTACTTTGGCCCTCCTGGCTGCTGCATCTGGATCCTGTCTTTCCCCTCTCTGCCCCCAACATCCCTATGCTCACATGGCTCCACGTCATGTCCAATTTAGACTGTTAGACTAGAGATAGAAAGCATTTCTAAAACTTTGATTCAAGCAAGCTGTGTTTAGAAGTGAATAACGAACTCTTTAGAAGACTGCCTCTTCCTTAGTTAGAGTTTCAGGCTACTGAGGCTTTGGGGGAAAGATTAGTGTGGATAGAAAACAGGTGTTGAGAGAATTGGATGTTAGCACCTAGGCAGAAGAGTGGGGGACTCAGGGCTCAAGGCTTCCTGTGGGGTAGGTAAGTGGATGGAATGTCATCACAGGTGTTGGAGGTTAGCAAGGTAAAAGGGCTGGTTATACATCATGAAATTACAAATTTAATATAGTCTAAAAACACTGTTTTCAGGATACATTAGACCAAAGTATTTCTTAATCTTGTAAAGTATGAAGACATAATAATAGTGTGTAACAATATAGCTCCTTAACATTATTCTTGTTTTGGTTTCACAGGGTATTCCAGATGTCTCTACCTCTGGCTATGCTCTCCTACATATCTAGAATAAAGTTTTTCCTCCACCATACCTAGGAGCAGTCATGTAATTTTCTTTCTGTTTTAGCTTTTTTTTTTTTCTCATTAAGATATTTTAGGCAGGGGATTATATTCAGTTGGGAAACAAAAATCTACGAAAGGCCTTAGATGCTATGTACTCAGCCCTTCTGCGGAAAACTAAGATTTTATTAAGTTAATATAGTCCAAAAATATTTTTAATCTATTATCTAAGATGTTAAGCTGGAATTATCTGGTAGTCAAAATATGTTAGCTGCAGCACATACTAACAGGAAAATATGGGTATTTAATAGACTAACCTTAGCCCAAGATAATTTATAATTAGACTCTGGACCTGTGACATTATGATTTATTCACATCACTGCAGTTATGAATCAATGCAACTTTACAGACTCAGATTTCCAGGATTTTTTGTCACATTGCCAGCTTATCAGTCCAGGCCTCAATTCCTCTAAAACCTCTTAATCTTTACTATTTGCAGACTTTACATCATAAATTCACAGAGTTGAGCCTTTCTTTCTTGCTTTCTTTCTCTTCCTTCCTTCCTTCCTTCCTTCCTTCCTTTCTTCCTTCCTTTCTTTCTTTCTTTTTTCTATATTAAGACCAAAACAATGCTTCTCTCATATCTGAGTCTATGAACAGACTGGTAATAACCTGAGTACATACAAAATCATTCTCCAACTTAGGTCTGCCGTAGTGGCAAATTGCATTTCTTATTTTCATTCTCATTCTGTAAGTGTACTTTCCACAGTCTGTTTAATGTTACCTTTGCATTTTTCTTCATTTTTTCTATTGTTATTATTGTGAAGTTGATAGTGATGCATATGTGATCATAGACACCAGTGTGTAATTTTGAGTATTAACTTTAGAGCACAGAAGGTGGGAATCAGTTCTTGTAAATGAAATGCTTTACCCACTAATAAGTCTGTATGAAGTATATATACATTTTTTTTGGTTCATTTTGCTAACCCAAATGTCCCCCAAGCATTGTGTTAAAATGTTACATAGGGTTCCTACTTCAAATCATACTGTTGTGGTAGTGTTGGAAACTTGAGAATTGTCTAAGACAATTTATCTAATGTGTGAGAGTCTCTACATTTCAAAACACTTGTAAAATGAGTTATTGAAAATAATACATTAGATGGTTATAAGTGTTAAACGACTCATGCATGCAAAAGAGTCAGCTAGTAAATGAAGTCATTGACACAATTTATCTTTGTTAAGTTTCATTCAAAGAGTTCTCATCTACCTTTACTAAAATCAATACAGCAAAAGTAACGACCTTGACTCTTTGGAGATCCATCTTACTTCTGCATTGCATTGCACGACTTTGTGTAGAATAAGAACTGTTTAAACTAAAGCTCAGGGAACACAGCAGAACCACAGGTAAATGACTATAAAAGCAGGAGGATGAGATCACTTGCTGTGAGATCGTGTCTACCAGGAACGTCAAAACCACACCCATATCATCCCAAAAATACTGCAGCCCAAACTTGAGCTCGATTACGACAACAGCCTCAGACATGCCAAAGTGGACCATGTAGAAGGATGGGAAGAGGAAGGAGGAAGTTGGATGGGAAGCACAAGAGTCCTCAATCCTACCCAGCAAACTACAGGGATCCAAGCAATAGAGGATTTGTAGAAATAGTTTTCCTCCTTGCTCTCCTCCCTGCAGGAGCAGACCAATTAGTTAACTAATGACAAATTGTCAGGTTGGGAGACGTACATATAAATAACATTATAAAAACTGAGTGGATTATGTAAAGTATGTATATGCACATGCATAGATGCATGCCATCATATTTAATGAAAAAAGAAGCCACAAAATTGAAAATAGAGCAGGGAAGGTAATATGTGAAGGTTGGACGGGAGGAAGGAAAATGGGAAATAAAAAATAATATAAGGAATTATAACATAAAAAGTAAATGTAATAAAAAGGAATTAAGATTTTATTTTATTTCACCTAGTATTTTCATTATCATTATCATGATTTTAAGCGGTTTATGATTTTAATAAATTCCACGGGGGATAGAAGCTTTTATGTAAATGTTTACTATCGTAGAAAAGTAATCAATTAAGAGAATGCATTACCAGTCATAATACAAAATAAAAAATATGACTGCTTTATTAAATAATAACAAAATTTAAATTTGATCTAAATTATAATTGTAATGATACTTACTGGAATTGCACATTAGCTTCTTGGAAGGAATGTGTTCAAATATTTGCTCTTTCTCAGCAACCATGGATTGGATTAATGAGACAAGAGATTGAGAAGTGTAGGCAACCCCAAACCTGAAGCTAAACTAGCAGACAGGTCTTTGTTTGTCAAGACACCTGCTGCCTACAGGATTCCTGAAAGCAGCTGATACCAATCACATTCCCTGGAGAGGGAGGGCACAAAACAGCCTATCTAATATGTTCCTTACTCTTCAATTTTGAAAAAAACACTTTTGCAGAAAGCAGTCTGAGTCTGGGAAACCAAGCCCTCCAATGTCCTACTTTCAACTATGGATACTCTGAGATGCTAGAAGGTGTATTCATCTGATCCATTTGATACTGACCTCCAGGATTGATATCAATTTTTTAGGTTGATAAAGGTTTACTCTCACTGCTTTTAGATCAAATTGTGCCCATAATTTCATTTTTCTTTGGTAATTAATTTCTTTCAATAAGCCAACTTCTTTGTAAAAAAATTGGAAGAAAGACTACTGTTTAAGAACCTAGAAACATTAGCCTTTTTTCTGTGAGGGTAAGATACAGCACTTGCTAAAAACAGAAGAATGTAATGATAATTCATGTAGATTTAATATATATCAACAAATTGTCAGAAATCTTAACTTTGTTTTAAAAGTATTTAAAACTGTTTTTCAATAAAACAGAAATAAACCATCTCATATACATTTTAAATTTGATATTATATTAATTAAAATGCAAGTTTATATCCTTAGAGAAGAACAAATTAAAGAAAAAGTTGACATACAATGAAAACTTTTTCAAATGATTCTCCAAATGTATGTAAAATATTGTCTTATTCAATGTCCTACTGACTTGAAGAGACACCATGACCAAAACATTTCTTTACAAAGTATTTCATTGGGCCTTGCTTATGGTTTCAGAGTTTTTGTCCGTTATCATCATAAAAAGGAACTTGGCAGTGTACCAACAGACATGATGCTGAAGGAGCTGAGAGTTGTACAGCTGGATCCTAATCCCTCTCAAGTAGCGCCCTTCCCTAGAGCAAGCATTTAGATACATGAGCCTATTGGTGTCATAGGCTCATTCTTATTCAAATGACCATAAATATTTCAAATTTTTAAATTATTTTAATCACTCTTTCCAAGACTATATATAATTTAGTGCAGTTTAATAACATAGTTTTAGTGTTTTTAGTTCCTGTTCTTCGATCATGGAGAAATGCAGTTACAGTCTTCCTATTACTTATTGTTTTTAAAAATACTTAGATTGTAGCAACTGCTTCCTAAGAGAATGAAGTGTCCTCCATTTGCTACGTGAACAGATAAGGAAATTGTGGGACTAGAGAAATGGCTCAGCAATTAAGAAAAATGGACTGCTTTTGAAAGGATTCAGTCTTGTTCCTCTAACCCTTGTCAGGTGTTTATCAACTGACTATTTTGGCATGTACACACATACATGCACACACACACACACACACAAAGAGAGAGAGAGAGAGAGAGAGAGAGAGAGACACTCCCCCACACACACCTCCTTTCCACACACATTAACCTGACAGACATAATATAATAAAATAAATATTTAAAATTAAGGAACCCATAAATAATCTAATCATATGTAACAATTCTCCAAAAGAACTATTAAAATATTATCCATTATTTAATAATACCATGTATATTAGCCATTTTACTTACCTTGTTCATAGTACCTCCAATAATACTTCAAGGGGATAATAGTATCCCTAGCTTGTACATGAGTAATGACCTTCAAATATAAGCTGCAGTTTCAAGGACTCCATAGCAGTATTGAAGATTCAGCAATAATATGTAACACAAACAACAAGCATAAATAAACCCAAGTTGTTGGTATGCTACTAGCTACTATTAAAACACTTGGAAAGCTGTTGAATTTGTGTGTGTTTCATTGTTTCTTCGTTTCCATTGAGTCTGCCCTTCCTTATGGAAAGATAAAATGTCATTCTCTTGAAACTGATCTTAAGAATTTTTCTCTTGTAAGCTCTAATAAATATCTTGCATTTCCCTTTGTCAGGAACAATTCTGACAGTTGAAACTTGTTGAAATTTATTATATTAACCAAAAAAAAAAAACAAACAAACAATGTATGTTTAAAAAGATCAAGCAAACAGTACCAACATAAAATATTAATGCTTGGTAAGATATTCTACGTAAACAAGAAAGTATTTCTTTTGAATGTATTGATTAAATATGAGCACCTTCAAAAAAAATCAAATAAGCTCAAGATTTTTATTTTGAATATTAAGTAGATAAAAGCTTTGAAGCACACTGTGATATTTTACATGTTCTGACATAGCACCCTTTGTAATGCATACTTTAGACAATGATTTCCCTCTAGACATGATTGTATTCATATTTATTCACATATTCCATTTGAGATTTCAATATAGTCATGCATAGTGAAAAGTACAGGTTCATAAATATGTTAAAATAAGAACCATGTCCTATTATCTTCCATACCTAGAAAGCATGTATATCCTCTCTTATTTTAAAATGTGATTAGTTATAACATTCTCAACATTTAATCTGTTCAGTTGACAACAGATAGAATGAATATCATTATTTGAAATCTATTCCAAAGGTAAAACTTCATATGATGAAGATTTTAAAATAATTACAAATACAGCAATTGTGTTATAGCAAATGTGAGACAGAGAAGAGTGACAGATGCTGATACATGACTGGTAATAATCTCAAAAGCTATAAAATATAAAATTTTGGATCTGTTTTCTGAATATCATTTCAAAGTTCTATGTGGTTTATGATGAGGCCACTTGTTTGACAAGTATTTAGATTTTAGCCTGTATTTTAAGTATGTACATGTTGTTGGATATTTCTCAGGAATTTCTATAGAGTCATAACAGCAAAAGTCTTAAAAATTACCACTGGCCCGATAGATGTTGAAGATCCATATATTGCACACATAGAAGAACATTCCCTTATGAAATGTGATCATGCAGAGATGTAACAGCACCACCACACTTTTCGGTACATCTCACTCCAGAATACAATTAGCTCCTTGATCTTTTGCATCACTATGATAAGAGATCAAATGATACAAACAAGGCACTGTGTAGAAGAAGAATCAGGTTACTACAAGGTGAAGTGTTGCAGTATCTATTGTGTGAGTAGCCTGGACCAGATATCTTGTGGCACCCAGGAGGGTCGCCAATATTTTCTTGAGTGGAATGGTAATAGATATATATTTGTATATTTAAAGACCTTTAAAGACTATATATTTTCTCATTAATAAGTTTGAGGTAGAAAGCTCACTTTTTTCCCCTTTAGTTGCTAGAGACTGAACACCAGTTCTCTGCAGAAGCAAATGTTCTCTGAAGAGCTGAGCTCTCTTCAGCTCCAGGAGAATTCTTTGAGTAATGAAAGGAAATTATCTCCATGCTGTGTTTGACAGGAGACTTTGGAAGAGTGTGTCCTGGATTGCCAAGTGCATTTTCTGCATTCCTTGTGGTTCCGCTCTTTTATTATTGACTTACCATATAGGATATGGCGCTAATTAAATATTTGAATTTTTAACTGGTTTGTGTCATTCTTGGAATCAGCACTATATACTTGTAGAAGATAATTCTTGCTACAGAAAATTAAATTCAGATTTAAAAACTCATTAAAGATGTTTATCTCTCAGTGCATTAAACATATCTATTCATGACTTACTTCACAATGAGATAATGATTTTTTTCTTTTTATCAACCAATCATATAATATTCTATAATATTCCTGGGCAAACTGCTAAAATTTGACAGTCTGTTTATTGTGGGGGGCTCACCATTCAAACACCCATAGGCCAGTTGCCTTGGCAGGAAGTGGCTGGGTTTACAGTGCAGTTTGTGGCTCATGTCTGTCTTGAAAGTGGATCTTCCTCCACATTACAGGGCTTCCTGGACAGGATGGGGTGGGCTAAGGTTGGCAAAAACTTTCATTCTAAGTTCTTTTGTCATTCTTAGTGTACCAATCATTTTTTGTATTTGCCTGGAGTTTCCAGTATATACTTTTGTGTAAATTTATCCTACTTTAAACCACTCACCCCATTATGTGTACAGTAGGTATATTAATACGCATCAGGGTCAATTTTTCCTTGCTGGAACTTAACTTACCCTTAAGTTATGGGTATATAATTGCATAGTTGTCATTGCTGTGAACAAGTAGTATTAACATTTGGAAATCTGTTTAAAAACTTATTGCATATTCACTGCAAATATGTTATTTCATATGTAGCTACTCTAATACATAAGAATAACTTCTTATTTTTTCTTTCTTATATTTCCTTACCAATATTTTCTTTTAAAAAGTTAAATAAAATATTACTAGGAAATATATTTCTTTTTATTTGTCAAATGTTCTGTTACAGAAATTGTTATGTTTTAGAGTATTATAGCATTCACAGTTAATTTGATTGGAAAATAAGTAAATGAGTTTATGACATAAAATTTACTAATGATGCATTGATTACTAGATCAAAGTTATAATTTATTGAATTATATTAATGACTATACTCATTTTGCTTCTGATTAAAATATACAACATGCATTATGAAATCAATGAAAACTAACTCATACAAAGAAAACTATAAAACATTAATGAAAAATTTTTAAAAGATCAAAAATGTAACATTCTATTCATAATGGACTTTAAATTTTAGTGTTGATAATATGTATAATATATATATATATATATCATGAAGAGAATTATTCAGGTATATTAAATGTGGTAGTATAGATAATAACTAGGGGTCATGAAATGAGCTATTAATGAAATAGTATTTCATTAAGAAGATAATGAAAGAAGGCTTCTATAAACAAAGGTAATATAAAAGTATTGGATATTGTATAAACAAGAGAAATATATTTTTCATTACTTTAAAGACTGACAACATGACAAACATGTCCAAGATGACAGCAAACTAATTTGGAATACAACTTCTTAGTTCTTTGTATGACTTTGTAAGTCTTCGTAGGACTTCTTTGAATGAGCCTCAGTGAGAGAGGAAGTGCCTACCCTGGTAGAGACTTGATATTCCCTGCTGGTGTCCTTCTTAATCTCAGCTCAATCTTAACAGGTCAGATTACTGCCATCATTGGAAAGATAGCATCATGGTCTAGTGTCCCACATATCACAAATTTAACTTTAGCAAAACCTGAAATTCAAAGGGGACACAAACAGTAACAGCCTTCTTGTGCAGTTGACAGAAATTTATAAGAATACAACTATTTTTTACAATAATATGTAACTTCTTCAAAATATTTTTAAAGTAATATACTGTGTTTGAGCAAATTCTCTATTGCCTGTTAGGTAAATGGAAATAAATTTACATAGCAAAGTATATCACACTCATGTATTTTCTTAAGGATTTTTTATTTTTTCTTTGGAGGCTGGGTCATAGTGATGCATGTCTTTAAGCTCAGAACTGGGGAGAAAGAGGCAGGCTAATATCTGAGTACAAGGCCAATCTTGTCTACAGAGTGAGTTTCAGGACAGCCAAGACAACACAGAGAAATTGTATCTTGGTTAAAAAAAAAAAAAGTAGTATTGTGAAATGATTGTATTAGTCACTTATGTTACTGGTGTGTTAAGAAAAATACATTAAGTAATTATTAAATGCTAATAATTAGATGTGAAGTAATATTAAATGAGATGCACCCCTAGGGTATACTGCTGATTTTGAAATAGGGTTTCAACCAAAGAACAACATTCTGCTTGAGATTGCCTAGAAAAAGACTTTTTGATCTTAGTCATATGTGGAACAGTATAAAGTATAGCACACTAAAGCAAACTGATGAATGATAGTTAGTAAAGGCAGAAAATTATGAAAGTGATGAAATTTATGGCAAATGGTAACTTAAAACTACATGGTGTATAAGCTCTAGAAATTTAATGAATATCAGTAACTGTAGATAAAAGTATGGCTTTCAAATCTTCTGTGTATATATCTTAAGTATGCAAGATGATGAATACATTAATCAGACTGATTGTGGCAATCATAATATAGATATATATATAAATATATATATATATATATCACAATGTTTCATCTGTATACTCTGAGCATCCAATCTTTTATGAATCAATGAAAACAATTCAGGTAAGGTGAGTAATAATTTTTTATACTTATAGTGTAGATTATAGGTTTTATTTTTAGTTATAGGTGTTGTCAAGTTTGAATTTTGGCTTGGTCTCCTGCCGGACAACACAACCTACATTAAAAATACTTGACAATAATGACAGTTAAAACATCAATGGTGGTTGTAACCTTTGTCAAAAGGAAAATTAAGCACTGTAAAAACCAACTGGAGATGCCTAAAATATAAGAAAAATAAATCATTGTTACTAATAATTATATCTGTGAGCCAGGTTTGAACTTGCAGTGAATAATAAGGAAAAACACCTGCATTTCTTTATAGTGAATTAGAATCCTTTAGTATTGAAATTACTAATAAAGTATATAACACAAAGCTCTAATTCCTTGACTTTCCTCCAATTTATATTTACTAAAACAATTTACTATCACATTTTAACTAAAAGATTATAAAATTGTCAAGTAGATTTGAGAAGTCATGTTGAATAGGAAATAACAAGAATATGCATATAAATCCATTATATTATCAGATAAACATATACACAAGACTTATGCCATTGTAGACTGCTATTGATATTTACACTGTTCTTAACATATTTGACAACTTAAATTATGAAAATTATGTCTAAATTTTAGGATCATTTTCTGAAACTCTAACTGTAAATACATTCATCTCCAGACTCAAAGTAGTAATATTAAAATTGAGATACTGTGTAAATTATACACAAATTATATAACAATTAATTAGATACTTGAGAATAAACATAAAGGCTTGCTTGAATTTAAATTATTAATTCATAGTGAAAATATATTACTGTGTATTTGGGAAATCATAATTTGCCTTCTTTTGAAACATATCTGTTTCAGATGTAATTATTAATGTAAGTTGACTTTATAAGTATGTATATGTGTTTCAATGTAACAATAGAGACAGGTAGAAGTTATACTTCTTCAAGATGAGTCTTGAAGCTGGTCTGGGGACAATGTTGCTGACATAACAGGGAAAGCACAGTTTTCTAGGTGGCTGGAATATTCATTTCCAGAACCTATTATATATGGAATACTTCTCTTGCATTGAATGTTCAACATGTGATGCTTTGCTAGAATAATCTTGATAAACTAGTAATGTTACGTAAAGTTCATTTGTTTCAAATATTACTAGGAGAGTGAATGGTTTCTTAAGTTATTCATAAGCAGTTATTCTGTTGAGCATGCAACATGCAGTGACAATTTTGGCTCAATCAGAGAGCTCCAATATTGACATAGTTTTATAGCCACTTATTTCATTGCCCAGTAAATACAGACTGATTTTTTTTGAGATATAAAAGTGGACAAAGTTTAAGTAGCTAAAATCTTCTTTCTAGTCACTTTAAGGAAGTACTTGATACACAAATGTCTATGCTTTGTCCAGGCTTGTTTTTGACACAATTGGTCTCACCATCAAGGTAGAAATAAAACATACCCAGGTTAATTCTTTGCTACATAAAGAAAATGGTCTTTGCTACAATTGTTAATAAAAGAGTATATATGAGTTATTATCTGGATAAAATAACGATTTTAGATACAGTTAAAAAAAATCACCTTACATTAATGAAGATTTTATTTCAAAAATTATTTAAAGCAATTATTTCTAATGTTACTCTTCTCTCAGTTTTGACTCAAACCTGAATCTAAATAATGCCCACAACCCAGCTAATGAGGAATGCACAGAACACTAATTATATTGTGACCATGCATTAATGAGGAGAACAAAATTATAATGGAGACTTTCCCTATTTTTTTCTTAATTTAAACTACTAAGAATGAGCACTCAAAAACAGTGCAAAATCTTTATATCTCCACTGATTGACTGAACTTTATAAATAGACTCATTAATATGGTTTGTATTCAGGAATCAAAACATACAAATTGTGTATAACTTTACTTATCATAAATCTATAATGATATCTATGCTCTAATACTAATATAATTATAGCCTGATTGACTACTGGATATGACAGACACTTTTAGAAGATATATAAATATGATTATATTTGTGATCTTTAGTGAATAAAAGAATAATAATAAAAAGACTGCTACTAACACAGAAGCATAACAACATTACAAATTAGCAACAGTTCATTAAAATTATTTATCATCCTTTCAACCTTAATATCCTGGATGACTTTTAATTCAACACCATTCTTTTTATATGTTTTACTTGAATGATATGTTTTAATTCATTTCATATCAAATTGCACAGAAAATATTTGTTACCCACCATAGGACAGAGGTTATAGCACAAATTTTAGCAAATAGATTTGATGTCACAAATGGTAAGTTGTTATGTAGTAATTAAACAAAATCAAAACAAATTAAACCAGAAGAAACTGAATCTGTTAGAAAACAATGTATGCAGTAACCAAACCATTGTATATGATGGGCAATGTGGATTTCAAGAATTTATGCCATTCTCAATACAAAGTACTACAGTGCAATATTTCCAACTCACCTTCAAAATATTTGATCCTAAATTGTTCCTGTCTAAAAGAAATGCTGGGACAATAACAAAGCAGAGGCTGAACCAGAGACCCAACTTGGGATCCATCCAATGGATTAGCACCAACCTTTACAATGTTATTGATGCTATGTTGTGCTTGCACACAGGATCCTAGCATGACTGTCCTCTGAGAGCCTCTACCAGCAGATGACTAAAACAGATGCAGATACTTACAGCCAACCGTTGGACTAAGGTCAGGGACCCCTGTAGAAGAGTTAAGGGAAGGCTTGAAGGAACTGAAGAGAATGGCCACTCCATAAAAAGACCAACAGTATCAACTAACTTGCACTCCTGGGAGCTCCCAGAGATTGAGCCAACAACTAAAGAGCATACACTTGCTGGCCCAAGGCCCTGGGCACATATACAACAGAGGACTGCCTTGTCTGGTATCCGTGGAAAAGGATGGACCTAATCCTATAGAGAATTGATGCTCTAGTGATGGGGGATGGTGGGGGTGTGGCACCCTCTTAGAGGCAAAGGGGATGGGGGATGGGGTAAAGAACTGTGCGAAGAGAATACAGGAG
Source organism: Rhynchomys soricoides (assembly GCA_019843965.1). Taxonomy (NCBI): domain Eukaryota; kingdom Metazoa; phylum Chordata; class Mammalia; order Rodentia; family Muridae; genus Rhynchomys; species Rhynchomys soricoides. The sequence goes on from JADRCH010000047.1 coordinate 16,436,563, forward strand.
GGGTTTACCATTTTGGATGTAAATAAATAAAATAATTAATAAGATAAGAAAAAAATGAATAAAAATTAAATCATTTGTTATCTTGTTTTTCTTAATAAAAATATTTTTCTCATTCTTAATAGCCAAGTTCAATGAACCATCCTGAGTTTTGCAGGCAAATGGATGGAACATGCAAGGTATGTACTCACTAATAAGTGGAAATTAGGAAAAGAAAAAAGAAAAAAAATAAAGAAAAAAGAAAAAAAATAAGGACAGAATACCCAAGATACAGTCCCAGTCAACAAAACTCAAAAAGGTCAACAAGCTGAAGGGCCCAAGTGAGGACTCCTCAGTCCCACTTAGGAGGGAGAAGAAAGCAATCACAAGTGGGGAGGGAAAGAGGGACCTGGAAAAAAAAGTGGACTGGGGCGGGGGGAAAAGCGGAACTTGATCTGGTATTGGGTGATGAGAACGGACTGAAGCCCTGAGGGCCAGCAGAAAGAATGGAAACAGGCAATCTCAGGAGGTAGGAGGTTGGGGAGACCCTCCAGAATGCACAAGAGATCTGGGTGGTGAAAGACTCTCAGGACCCAAAAGGGAGGGACCTTAGATGAAGTGCTTGACAGTAGGGAGAGTGAACTTGTAGAGTCCACCTCCAGCAGGAAGACAGGGCATCAAGTGAGGGAGGAGTTTGCCATCCAACTATGAAAACTCTGACCCATAATTGTTCCTGTCTAAAAGAACTGCAGGGAAGGAAATGGAGAGGAGCCAGAGGAAAGGAAGGTTCAACAACTGGCCCAAATTGGGATCAAGCTCAAGGGGAGGTTCTAAGGCCTGACACTATTACTGAGGCTATGGAGCACTCACAAGAAGGGACCTAGCATGACCACACTCCAGAAGACCCAACAAGCAGCTGAAAGAATCAGTTACAGATGTTTGCACCCAACCAGTGGACAGAAGCTGCTGACCCCTGTGGATGAATTAGGGAAAAGCAGGAAGAAGCTGAGGAGGATGACTCTGTAGGAGGATCAGCATTTTCAACTAACCTGGAACCCTGAGATCTCTCAAACACTGGATTACTAACCAGGCAGCATACACCAGCTGATATGAGGCCCCCTACACATATATAGCACAAAACTGCCTGGTCTGGGTGCAGTCAGAGAAGATGCACCTAACCCTCAAGAGACTGGTGGCCTCAAGAAGTTTAGAGGTCTGGAGAGTGGGGGTTGGGTGGTGGGGACATCCTCGTGGAGACAGGGGTGTGGGGAGGAGGTATGGGATGTGGAACAGTTGGAGGGTGGTGGTGGTGGGAATAAAATCTGGAGTGTAAATAAATAAATAAATAAATAAATAAAAATATCTTTAATTTTATCAGAAAAAAATTTTTTCCTTGTGTGATTTTCCCCTCTCTTCCCCCTTTCTCTGATTTTCTGTACTTTTTCTTCATTTTTTGTTAAGTAGTTTAGAAAGAGTCAATATACAACACAATAAAAATTAGTATAATTCTTACTAATACTTATATGTCCTCAATGAAGTCAGTAAGAAATAAGAGATAGGGAGATAGCTCAGCAATTAAGAGCACTAGATAATGTTCCAAGATAACATGATAACATGAATATGTAACTGACAGCTATCTGTAACTTCTGCACCTAGAGATCCAGTTCCTTCTTCTGACCTTTGGAGATGATAGCTACACATAATACAAACTTATATGCAGACAAAATATTCACACATATAAAATAATATAATGAAAAATAAAGGGAGAATTAACTCAGGTTTCTATTTAGAGCATACACAGGTGCTGGCAATATGGCTGCACTAACTGAGAAAACTTTCTTAAGATCGGCATGTAAGCATGTCTGCGGTACCTTTTCTTGATTGGTGATTGATGTGGATAGGTCTGTCACACGGGGGCAGCTCAACTCTTGGCCAAGTGGTCCTGCGTTGTCGAAGAAAGAACACTGAGAAAGCAATGAGGAACTTCAGTACTTGACTACAGATTCCTGCCTTGTGTTCTTGCCCTAATTTCTCTTGATGAGAAATATGATGTCGAATTCTAAGCTGAAATAAACTATTTACTCTACTTTTGTCAAGGGATTTTATCACAGTTGGAGAACAACTAAGACAATGGCTTAGCAGATAAAGACAGTTTCTCTCTCTCTCTTTCTCTCACTCTCTCTGAAAAATTAAATAAATGGAAAAATATGTGAAAGAATATAGTTTAATGATACAGTTTTAGAAAGAAAATTATAGTTTCTAGAATTTTAAAAAGCCAATTCTCCAACATGGCAGTAAACATGAGCAGACTTTAATGTTACTCATTTTTACAGTTGTTGCATCCTGTATCACAGCAAAGTTTAATACAAACAGAAATTTTAGCTTTATATTTTTATGTAAAATTCATTGGCATACAGCATAAAAAATAAGACATTTTTTTCAGATCTCAGAATATTTATGTTGTCTGTAAAGTTTCACCCATTTATTTACCAGATACCATGTCATTTTCTCATGATATGTGTGCCAATTCTCTGTAGAGTTATCAAAACATCTAAAAAATTTCAGGCAATTATATCAGAGAATAATATAATACAAGCACAATTGTAAGATCAACTGTCCAAAATGTGACATACAAGATTGACAAGTGTCACAACTAACAACAGAAATACAACTTAATTTTATTAATAAGAAAATATTTAAAAGTCATATTTATAATATTTTCTTCCCATAGGGAAATCTTACACTCCTTGTATTTTATTCATATTATACTTTGTAGCACAAACTTTTTTAAGGGTGAGCATAAAAGAAAAAAAGTAAACACATATTCATGTGTGTGACAAAACTTGCAAGATAGAAAGAAGTTTAAAGACTTCTAGCTGTCTCTAAAATTAGTAGGGCTACTTTCTCACCCTCAGGAGTATGAGCTTTCTACACTAGATATCCAAAAGAAGTTTTTATTTCTCCATTTGTGACAGTCAATAATATCTAGGAGTTATCTGATATAACTGTGGAGATCAGAACTTTCCCAAAACATGCTAATGGTGTTTAATAGTCATCTTATGAATAATGAGAATTTTAAAAAGTTAATGGTAAAGGTGCATGACTTTTTGATGATCCCATACCAGCACTGCTGGATTTATTAAAATGTTGAAAAGATATTATATCTCATATAATTTTAGAAAAATGTAAAATCTCAGAGGACCTATCTCTTAATAGTTAAGAAAAATAAATGAAAACCCTTCTATTTATACAAGCTGTTATGACATCAGGAAAATTCTCTTTTCACACTAACTTATTTTACTTCAAACTTGCTTACAAAATGAATGAAGAAAATTTATTTTATTGTTCTGCAATGCTAATTTATATATGGTAAGAACATTCTTTCTTCATATAGAATGACTCCTGTAAGACAAGCACAAAATACAAGAACACATAAAAATAATTAAGTCAACCTCATATTCTGTGATGCTAATTTATATATGATAAAAGCATTCTTCATATAGAATGACTCCTATAAAACAAGTACAAAATACAAAAACATAGAAATAAAAATAACCGAGTCAACCTCACATTCATCAATCCTGGTAGGAGCGCTGATAGTCCTTACTGTGGTTACTTGGAAGAAATTAATTTACTTCTTGTAAGATGTATGATTGCTTTTACAATAAAATACAAGTACTGGTGTGATTCACATGACAGAAATTAATCATCTCTCTTTCTGAAACCTGAAATCCGAAATGAAGCTCCTGGAAGAGTGGGTCCTTTCAAGGTTTCTCTGCTTGATTTGCGTAAATCTGCCCTGTCATATGACCAGTTTTCCCTTTGTATCTCCAGTCTTTCCTCTATTTTAAATTCATCAGACATGTAGGACTAGCACAGTATTCTAGGGGCTTCAGTTTGAACCAAGAATGAATATGGTTTTTATGATTCCTGGGGAGATGAATTTGAAAATTCAGACTTTAAACATTTGCCAAACAATAGCTTTATTAGCTGAGAAGTTAGATTAGGATGACAATATTAAAACAGTAAATGAGGGATATCATGTAAATCAGATCATATTAGACATTCAGTACATGTGAATACTGTTAATCGTGTGTGTTATTCTCAAGATGAATTTATTATTCTAAATTTTTATGGATATGTTTTCTTGGTGTTGCATTTTGTAACAGAACTGTTTCTTCTTTTAAGGTTTAGTTTGATATGTATGTGTTTATATATGTCTGGCAGTATGAACTTGTGCCACAGTGTGGGAGGAAGAAAGAAAGCATCAGATGTCCCCGGAGCTAGAATTACATTGGGTGTGAGCAGCAGATGTTTGGCTGGAGACCAAACTTGACTCCTCTTCAAGAAAAGTATATGCATTTAAATCTTTAAAGGCCTAATAATAATATTGTATAATAAATACTATTCTATTCCATGCAATTCTTATAGTTCCCAAATATATTTCCTGAACAAATTTCAGTGATCACACTTCAATATTTGCTTTATTATTTTGTAAAATAAGGGGAATTAAAAGCATTATTCTCATTGACTATACAAATTCTGAGTATTAATTAGATAGGCAAATCAATGCTTTAAAATTCTGCCTTTAAAGACTCAGAAGATTGAATCCTGTATTATATTTTAATAGAAAATAACCATATAGGTGTGCATTTCCATTTGCTTACAAATAGATGAATATATTTATAAAATGACAGTATGTTCATCTAATATATTTTTCTTCTTGTTGGTGGCTGTTACAAGCTGGTAGGAGACAGTTCCTCATAAAAATTACCTAGTTCTGTTGTCTGCTGTCTGCCCACTTTCCTCTGGGCTCAGTCACCTCTATGGCAAGCTAGACACAGGGTGAAGCGGAGCCAGAGACAAATAGGTTTGTTCGGACTCTTGTGCAACCAGGAATGCCTGGAGTGTTACAGCTCTTAGAAGAGAAGTGAAGAGGTTTGGACGGCCAGGCCAACTCTTGTCAGCTACCCCACAGCACCAGCAGCAGAGGTAGCAGAGCAAGCACCGCTAACAAGGTGGGTCCAAGATCCAGCAGTTAATGATTCAGGAGAGATAACTCTCCACCACTTATTACAGCTCAGTAAAGACGGTCACTTTCTCCTCTAGTGGGGGATCTAACACCCTCAGGCCCAAGGGCCTCTGCTCCCCCTGATGTCTAACAAGACCCTCCTCTGCCAAGGAAGGAAGACGAGAGTGAATAGGTGGGCGGGAGAATACCCCCATAGTGGCAGGGGGAGGGGGGAAAGAATGGAGAGGTTCCAAAGGGGAGATCAGGAAAGGGAGAAACATTTGGAATGTAAATAAAGTATGAAAAAAATAAGAAAAAAAATTTTTCAGAAAAAAAAAAAAAGACAGTCACATTCAAAGGATCCTTGATGAAATGACTTGTGTGCTTTATTCCACGTGGACAGGGACTATATGAACATTGAAAAGTGGGGTGAGATTTAAGGGTAAGTGTTTCTTATTGGCTCAGTTTGAGATGTTAGTGATGCTGTATTAACATGGAGAAAGATCCAGGAGTTACAATACATGACTGACTGTCCATGGACCTTTCAGTGGCTTGCCTTGGTTACATGTTCCAGAGCTGTACAGAATCGGATAGGAAGTGACTGCTGATGAATTCAAATCTCTGAGATTCCCAGGGTCTGAACAGACTAAACCTAATCAGTTCTTCTGTGTGGTGGCAATGGCCCAACTGCCCTCTACTGTCTCTTCATTTTAAAGTCAGGTGGATTTGTAGATAATACCACTAGAAAAAAAATGTCATTTAGGGAGTATTTAAAACAATTTCTTTATATTACTAGAGTCATAAAATAACAATCCTGCACTTAATGAATTTATTCAGCACCAAAGAGACAGAAAGTGCCAGATGAAGACAGAGACACAGGTACAGTGACCATTCTAGAAATTGTAAAGGTATGACACTTGCAAAATTAAGAACAAAGATCACTGTGCTAAAATTTTAACACGTTCTGTCATGGCCTCAGGTTCCAGCACAGCGTCTGGATCAGCATACTTTGGAAGGTAGACAAGTAATGGGTGAAAGATGGAAGGATTCCTTATATTAAACTGTTCTGTCTGTGTAATTCTCAGGATATGTCAGCAGGAAAAAAATGTATTCCAAGTGCAGATCGTATAGTAATAATACACAGAAGTATGCATGTTCATATAATATTAGATTTGGGTTACATATGTATATATTTACAAGTATATTATATATTTCAACAAATTAGCTATAGACAGTTTATTGCAAAGTGTGAATCAGTTTATCTGTTAATTAGATCAGGAATGTTTATTAACATGGCACCTCATTTTACTGTGAAAGTAAAACATTTTTCTAGAGATGCCTAATTGACCTTATAATTTAGACCCTTAGAGAAGAGGTCTAGTCATAATCACCTTCCGTTCCCTTAGATTATATCACTCAAAATAAACAAAAGTACTCACATGTTTATAAATGTGTTGTATATTAAAATTATTATTAGAAATCAAACATATTCATTCCTATTACATGAAACAGATTACTCTAAATCCTAAAAGGAGAAAATACTCTTATATATGAAAGAACTGTTATATATCTTGCTTTTAATCCTCAGAATTCTGATTAATATTGGAGGTCTATATTTCAGTTTCAGTGTAACCCAAATTGCATTAAAAATAAATTCTTAAAAATCATTAAATAAGCTCTACACATAATAATGCTGCCCCACTGTAGTGTTCCCTGCACACAAAACAGCAGGTGACTAGAGGCAGTATGTAACTAACTCTCCAGAGAATGCTTTGTTATTTGCAGCGAGAAAGGGGAAAATGAAGCACATTTTTCAACGGCAGAGATGAGAGTCTAACGGATTTGCATTAGCATTTCTGTGTAGTTTCTACCATTTATTTTATGAAACACAAGCATCTAATACATAGAGACCTTATGCTAAAATCCTCTAGCTACGGGTAACAGATGGTCATTTCTAGGTTTATTGGGGCATGGAGCAACAAGATTTTAATATTCTATATTTACTCATTTCTAGAACTGATAAGTCTGAGAGGCTTTGCAATTTACAAAGTTGAAAACAGAAAGAATCTCATTGTATAATAGCTTTTATTTTAATTGTACTCTATGAGGAATGACTTTAAAAAGGAATATGCCCCTATATTATGTATCAGTTATGTTTCTAGAATGTAATATGTATATTACACATTACAATATTTATACAGGAAGTAATAACAATTCTCAAATAAATAGATTCCTGCATCTTTGATTACAAGATATATTATTATAAAAGAAGATATGATGGCAATATTATATTATGTTCATGTGAAAGCAAAATAAGAATGCAAATACAAAGAATTCTTTCCATGATGTATAACTACAATATTAAATGAGTTGTTTACTCGCCTTAAGCAATTTTAAAACACAAAATTAGGCTTCAATCTGTCCATTGATAATAAGGAAAATGAAGTATCTCTCTTCATGTCAAACCGTAATTATAGAAACATTTGCATGCAGATAATTCTGTTTGTACTCATTTAGAAATACCTGCTGGGTAGGGATTATCATTGTATTCAGGATATTTCAGAGTTGTCAAGAAGCCAGAAATATCATTCAACATAATTAAAAAATTTAGCCATTGAAACACATGTCAAAAGGATGAAAGAGATACATCCTTATGACCCCCCAAAATTATAAAATTCTTAATGTGTATGAATATATGAAACCAATTTACATCTGATAGAGGTTGCTTTTTGTTAGAGTCCAGCCCTAATACTGAGTAGCATAAACAAAGAAAGGTAAAATAAACAACTAGTTATTCAAGCTTATTTTCATTAATTTGCCAAGTAAAAAAATCTATTAATTAGTAGTACAGAATTATAAAAAACAATCTAGTCTCTGATTTGATATTTTCATGAAAAATAACTATGTACAATCTCTATCATGAGGAGATCAGAGAAGGTAATCTTTCATGGTTGCTTTGTACATCTGAGTGGCATAAAGCTGATAAATCTTTTGGTGTTTATTGGTCTTAGTCTTCCCCCTAGTTGAGAGTTGTTCATATTTCAGTTAAGTTTCATATATACATTAACAAATGATGTAATGATTTTAGAGAGCTCTGTATTATATGATGTTACCAGCAAACTATCAGGTTACTCAGATAAAATTGGAGTGTATATAACTAGAATGTATGTGAACAGCTGAATTGTAGCTTTCAATAAAAGTTCTTTGAGGATCATCTTTGGTTTGTTATTTTATGGATTTGTTAGACCATACAGTATGCTTGTCTTAATGTTTTATTATCATAGATTAATTATAAATAATACCAGGTCCCCTTATGGTATTATCACATATAGGTGAACTTTACTTTCCTCTCACTCTCTCTGCCCACTCTATTCTCATCCATCACACACACCCACTGACTGACTCTCTGACTCACCTCAAATGTTCCTGCCTCTTCTTTTATCTCTCCTTTTTCAAATCAATGATTTTAATTATGACAACTTACTGGAACATTTATAGGATTTATTTACAACATCATAGACAAGTTCCTGGTGTAATTAAAAAAAAAAAAAAGTCTCTCTAGTCCCAGCAAACATTAACATCATGTATAATCTCAATGAAGCATAAGTCCTCATGAGGCATTTCACTTTATCATCCATCAATGGATTGTAAATTCTTAGATATGAAAGGAGCCTTGTGAGGACATACCCATTTCCCAGTAGAATCTTGACACTAGCTTGCCCAGATAATCTGAGCTGACAAGAGTTCATCAGTGCAACATCTAAATCAGACCCAGAAGATAACATTCCATAAGACTCTACAGTAGATTCTCCACTAGGCCACATGATCTCCTAAGCAATGTGGTTTTAAAATGTCTAGAGGAACAGACATCTAATTCCTTCTAATAGTGGTCAATAAACGTAATCAGAATTGGTTGGTTTTGTCATAACCATCATGCTACTATTGGACACTTAGTCACATCATTTCTAGGACATTTAGTGTTGCCAGCAGGGCCCACAGGTTATGAAGACTGTTGACACTGATCACTCTGATATCTATGTGCTATCCTACTGCACTATACAATATCAGAGTGTGGTGAACCATTGTTTTCTGACCTGTTGTAATAAATACATAATAACTATCAAATGGGATGAATCATCCAGATTAATATCAGCTAGATTTCTTTATGTACTACTATAAAGCTGTGGTGCCTTCTGCAATAGTAATTTACTCTCTAGAAATAATAACACATCTACAGATTAGCTATTTCACAAGGCAAGTATACAGTGCCTTCCATTTTAGCTTACTTTAGAGTATGTGTACATATGTGCAAGTGTGTGTGTACATGAATTCTTATAAGCATCATGATTCTCTTGTACTCAGGAGTTGTAAATCCACCCTTTCTTCCATGTGGATTTTGGGGATCAATTCAGAGTTACTCTTGGCCATAAGCATTTTATTCACTGAGCCATCTTGTGAATCCTTTCTTTTTCCCTCTCTATAAATATTGTAATACTGATATTACTTATGAATATTAAGTAGTACTTACTCCATGAATGATGCATTCAAGAGGTATCTTGAAAAATAAAATTTGAATCATAGACATTTTAAATGTATACCTTGATTTATGCTGTATTTTTCCTCCTGTAATTAAAAGGAAACATTATCTTTTTGATGAAATAGTATTTATATTCAATTAAAGAATAAATAAATGCATGCAGTCATTGACCATATGTATTCTCTCACAAATCAATGATAACATTGAACAGAATTTTAAAAATCAATGCGCTGCTTTCATGTAGCTTTAAATCAAGTAAAACCTGTGAATTATTTTATAGCAGTATTCAATAAAATATGTTGATCAATAACTCTGAAGAAATAATTTTGAAATCTGTGAACTCAACTGTGTTATTGCATGTGTTGTTTTAATATACATTTATGATGTCTGACTTTAAATGCAATCTTTCCATATAATCATTTAGAATGCCACATGTCCCAAACTTCTATCTAAGAAGACATGTTAATCTCTACATTTTCAACACAAAAAAATTAATTTTACAAGTATCATGAGTAGAGCTGGAGATGTCACTCTATTCTTAGAGTGATTCCTGGCATCCACAAAGCCCTGGATTCAATACCCCAGATAAGCTAGATGTGCTGGTTCTTGATTTATCAACACAGTACTGGGGTGAATTTGGCTTCTGTTTCAGAGGTTGAGAAGTTTAAGTAGATTCTTAGCTATGTAAAATGTGAAACCAGCCTGGGAAATAAGAAAATTCAAATAAAATAATTATATAGAAAATAGGAAGAACGGAAGGAAGGAGAGAGGGGGAGGAGAGAAGAAGGGAAGGAAGAACAAAGGGGGGAGGAGAGACGGTGAGAGGGCGAAAAAAACAACATTTCTTAAATGGCAGTCCAGTTGACTATTATTTTTTTTTATTATTAAATAAAATCTATCACAGAAAATTGTTTTAAAAGTATACATTTGTCCTATTACAAGCTATTTGAAGGATCCAATTTTCTCCGGCTACAGTACTGAGGATTCCAGTTTATTCTCTATTGTCCAAGAAGCTCCCAGTTTCCACACTCACACTTCCCTCGCTATGTGGACCAGAGAAAGGAATCTCGTCTGCAGGGACATTTTTCACTTTGTCAGGTAAGCAGTGTATTTGAGAACATAACATAATCACAGAACTGCCAAACACACTTGTTTATGTTTAAAGTTAAGATATATCTGTCAGGAATAGGAAGCTAATAGCTATATAGATAACCTGCTACAATACTTGGCCAACCATTCAGTTAAGGATTCAGAGAAAATTATTTCTTGGCAAAATATGTTTTGGGCAACAAATATGTTATATCTGAGATAATTAGCTTGCTAAGATAAAAATATCAGAGATACCACACAATATAGCAGATTTGCTGATATATATATATATATATATATATATATATATATTTATATATATCCAAAGAAAACAAAATCAATACTTTACATTATATATAAAATGTGTTCTTAGACATTTTCAAACATGTAAAAAAAAATCATTCCAATTATTCTCATCTCCCATTGCTTTCAAGCCCTCTCCATCCTGCAGACCACTTTCTCATGGTCATCTCTTTTCTTGTAACTCAGTGAGAAATCAACATTTTGAAGAGACATATGCACTACTTTGTTTTTGTCACTAGAGGATAATTCACATCAACAGGAAATACAAGCAAACTCTGTGCACATCAACTAATAGATAGATAAAAATATGATTTGCACCATGTAGCCAGAAAATAAAGTAAAACGCTGTCATTTTCAACAACATGCATAGGACTGAAAATATTCTGATAAGAAAATAATCTAAGCACAGAGAGACAAATGTTGTGTTGTACAACTCACAAGTGGATTCTAGCAAAAGTATTCTCACAGAAGTATAAAGGAGATTAACTTTAAACAGAATCCTGAATGTGAATGGCAAGACAGTGCAGAAGGTTCATTAAATGGTACTAACCATTACATAGGGCAATACGGTCTGGTGAAGGACATACAAAGTAGGCAGATTACAGAAAGAAGAAAAGAATTTAAAAGATTTTACAGTGAACAAGTGATGTTGAAGGAATAGATAATTACCTTGATGAAAATATACAATGTGTTCATGTTTTGCCATATTTCACTAATATATAAAGACATTCTGTTTTCTCTATCTCAATTTAAAGAAATTTAATTTTAAAAGATCAGAGTTTATCAACTCTTCCTATTATTTTTAAACTAGTTGCTATAATTGAAAATCTTCTTACATGTACAACTCTGACCTAGTTCATATTTTTTTTTTTATTTTCAACCTTTTTTTAAATTTTTATTTTGGGATATTTACTTTATATATATTTCAAATGTTTTCCACTTTGGAAACCTCTATTCCATTTCCCCTCCCCCTGACTCTATGAGTGTGCTCCCCCACCCACCCACTCACCCACTCCCGTCTTCCCTCACTAGCATTCCTCTTAAGAGTACAAATGTCAAGCATTAACCTCATTGTGAATAAAGTAGAACAAGAAATCTATCAAGTGAAAAACAAGACCTCAGAATACCCAGTTCAAAAGAAGAAACAAATAATTTTCTTGAATTGTATTAATTAAATATGTATCTCCTTGATGATCATTGAAAGATAAGCCAGATACAGTCAAGGGCATTTTTATCAGCTGTAGAAAATTATGTTTGACTTATTGGTCCCAGCCATGGCGTAATCAACTTCACATTTCAATCACTCCACTATAATCACCCACCTCAGCAACATTGTAACCATACAGATTGTCACCCTGGGAGATGAATTAGAGTTAGCATATCCATAAATTGTTGCATTAGGTCCAGAAACAGAGAGCTGTTGGCTTCAGAAAACTGTGACTCAGATAAAGCCAAGAATCCACCAAATTAGATTCAACAAATGGATACTATTTTCACCATTTAATGTGTACTGCTCTATTTTGTTAATTAGTATTTCAAAAATCACTGTAACTGTCAACAACAAAAACTTGTACCATAAATAAACCATGGCTTGAGAGAAGAAATTGAAGAACAGTTCGTAAGGAAGGTTTAACTTCTCAGAATCACTAGGACTAGAAAAGCAAGTGCTGTTACAATTTTAAGATAATCTTGTGTTTTACAGTGAATCTTCAGTTTTAGATAGAATATTGAGAGATTTTGAACATATAGATGTATTATTATTGCTATACTCTAGTATATGAAAGTGTGTGTGTGTGTGTGTGTGTGTGTGTGCGCGCGCGCGCGCACGCATGTGTAGGTGGGTACTACAGGGAGGAACTCTAGAATCAATTCCATATCACCATGCTTGGTGGCACTCACCTTTATTATTTGAATTATGCTTGAGCCCTGGAAAGATTTCTTAAACTTTTCTTTTTATTACAAATTTCATAAATGTCATCATGGAACTTAGTGTCTTATGATAATATTTTAAAGAAATAATGTGTAAAATAACTCTAGATAATAACATTTCCTATTTCCTTGGGAGCAATGTAGTTACGTTTTAAACATTATAGATCACAGTTGTTGTGGTTTACTTTCTTCTATACTAATTCTTTATAATTATAATAATTTTAATAATAATAATTAAATCATAATAAAATTATTACTGTTGTTGTTGTTGTTATTCACCTCACATCCCAATCAAAATCCCTCTCCTTTCTTCTTCCCATTCCCACCCTTACAAAACTCTAGCCCCATTTCCCCCATTTCTCTTCAGAGAAGAGGAGGCCCCCTTGGGTACCACACCCCCTGGCACATCTAGACCCAGCAGATCTAGGCACATCCTCTCCTAATGAGCCCAACCGGGCAGCCCAACTGCAGAGGTAGTGGACCCAATAACAAGGAACATAGACAGACAGTCACTGTTCCTCTTGTTAATGGAAACCATGTGAACACTACACTGCACATTTGCTATATATGTGTAGGAGGTCAAGGTCCTGCTCCTGTGTGCTCCCTGGTTGGTGGTCCAGGTGCTGTGAGGCCTTATGGTCCCAGGTTATTTGACTCTGTGGGGCTTCTTTTAGTGTCCTTGACCTCTCTAACTTGCTGACTTCTATCCATAACTCTTCCACAAGACTCCCCAAGTTCCATTGATGTTTGACTATGGGTCTCTGTATGTATTATCTGCTGCTGGATGAAGCCTCTCAGGAGACAGTTATGTCAGGTTCCTGTCTGCAACCATAGCAGAGTATCATTAATAGTGTCAGGGGTTGGCTCTTTCACCTGGGATGGTTCTCAATATGGGGCAGTCATCGGCTGGCTATTCCATCAGTCTCTACTTCATCTTGATTGCTGTACTTCCTGTCATCAAGACAAATTTTGCAATGAGGGTTTTGTAAGTGGAATAATGTCTCAATCCCTCCTTTTGGAAGTCCTGCTTGTTTACAAGAGTTGGCCATTTCAGTCTCATTTCAATCTCCCTCTTGTCGTAATCTAAGCTATGTCTCCTCCATAGACTCCCCATATCCTCTCCTGTTCCAGGTCTCCACTAGTCACCACAAATGTTCTTCTAGTAATGTAAAGTACATGTGATGAACATATTTGCATGGGCTGCACTGACCCTTAGAAACATTGGTACTCACCTATGATGTGAAATCCTAGTTCTCTTATGTTTTTCAAGTCTACAAAACTAAAACCTTACTATAACTGCTAAATTTTACTGCCAGCTGGAGATGAAGCCTGACAACCTTAGAACATATTTGTAGATACCTCTGCATGCTTGTGCTGGACCATATTCTGTCTTGCTTTTGCCTCAAGATGAGAATCCCTTCAATTTAAACTTTCTTTTCTTTTTCTTTTATTATTTATTTTTTAGCCGCATTCAATACTTTTATTCAGTGGCATCTTCGATGTCTGAGGTTTTGCTGTCCAGTAAATTTCTTACCCTACTTGGAACACAGTGTCAGTTTTACCATGACTGGGACATAACATACAACATAGTGGTGAATTGTCATTCACCATTTAATCTTATTGAGACACTGGCTGTAGAAGCGAAGTAACCCCTCTTCAATTTCTGTCTTAAACATTGTTTTCTCAATGTTTTTTGTAAGATCCCTTTATGGGGAATGAGCTAGTTCTGATGAATGTTCGAGAGAGACAGAGAAGAGGAACAAAAGAACCCCATGGGGAAACATTAGATTCTTGAAAACAAATAGAGGATAAATGATTCCCAACAGACTTTAATATGGTCTTCCTTATACAAGTATTTACTGTTTGAGGAAAAACAAAAAACAACAACAACAACAACAACCAAACCCAAACAAGCAAACAAAACAATGAACAAGAACCTTTCTCATGGAGAGACAGTTCCAAAGAGAATTTTAGTTTACTGCTGTAACTTTCTAGTTGATTGTTACTAGATGTAAGTTCACAATTTGACTGTTACCTGGGTTTGTTTATCAAATCAAGCTCTTCCAGTCTTTTCTGATGAGAACTTGCTATTTATCTTCTGTTCCTAATCTCCACTTTCAGTATAAACTTTCGTTTTGTTTGCTCTTTGCTTAACTCACTCATTCAAAACTTAAACTAAGGCAATGGTAGATTATTCTGTCAACCATACAAAACAGAGAAATAATTGCTTTGGAGTAATGGCTGAGTTCTCACTTTAACAGGATTAAGGTCATTCATGTTTCTCTCTAAATTAAACAATATATATTTGACATAATTCTGCTCAACTTTTGTCATCTCTCAGACTAGATCCAGATCAAAAGCAATAAGCAGTAACCTTGGCATTGCCCAAATGGTATGGGGAAAATCTTTATTTGCAAAAAATATTCCACTCCATAATTTAGTCAATTTATTTTTATTACTTTTTGTGTTTCTTTATTCTTCTCTCATATAATATACCCCAACTGAAGTCTCCCCTCCATCCCCACCTCCCAGACCACCACACATCCCTGCTTTATAAGATCCATTGTTCTTCCATTTCTACTCTGAAAAGACCAGGCCTCCCAATAACATCAACAAATATATTATAACAAGACGCAATAAGACTAAACATAAATCTTTATATCAAGGCTGAATGAGGCAACCCAATAGGAGAAAAAGGTTTCAGGGAGCAGGAAATAGAGTCAAAGACACCCTCACTCCCACTGTTAGGAGTCCAACAAAAACCTCAAGTTAAATAACCACAGCATGTTTGCAGGGCTCCTACTGCAAACTCATGAAGGCACAGTGGTTGCCTATTCAGTCTCTGTGGGTCCCTATTACCTTCACTTAGCTTAGTTGATTCTGTGGGCCTTGATTTCTTGGTGTGCTAGACCCCTCTGGCTCTACCATATTTCTTCCATCACTTCTGTGAATTTCCTTAGCTCTGCCTAACTTCAGACTCAAGTCACTAGATGGAGCCCACGCCAGGGACTGCTTGGTTGGCCATAAAAAAAGAAGTGAGTGGAGCCTGGTAGTCTTGTGAAGAATCAGGGATAGTAGCAAGCAAGTTGGATAGGTCAAGTACATCACAACAAGACACATAGTGTCAACTAATCTGGAACCATGGGGGCTCACAAAGCCAGGGAGTATGTAGGAGCTAGGCCTAGATACCCCCACACACAAACACACACAACTCTTGCAAATGTGCGGCTACATTTTCTTGTGGATCCCCTAAAAAGTCAAATGGGGTCAGTCTCCGTCTCTGTTCCTTGTCTTTGGGTCCCCTTTTTCCCTCTTGGACCTGTCTTGTTGGGCCTCACTAGGAGAGAATGTGCCTAGATCTGGTAGGACAGATGCCCCAGGGTAGGGTGGTATCCAAGGGGGATGGGGGGATCTCTACTTCTCTGAAGAGAAGATGTGAGGTCAATGTGGGCATGGATTTGTAAGGGTGGGACTTTGAATAGAGAAGGCAGGTGGGCTGTGATTGCGATGTAAAGTTAATAATAATAAATAGAAATTTAAAACCAGAAGCAGAATTGCTCAGAGACTTAGGGTCGATCCAAACATGATTAACAATAACCACCACAGTAAAACAGGCTGAGGGAAATGACCCCCTAATGCTATTCTGCTATACTCATAGTTCAGTGACTACCAAAACCATCATTAGGAAAACTTCCTCCAGCAACTAATAGGAGCAGATACAGACAACCACTTCAAAACATTAGCTGATTACTTTTTGATTCAGCCCTGCATCAGGACACGGGCAGACTGAAGAGATATTCTTTGTCAGAATTTGAAATGAATAGTTTCTATCCCAGGTAGATGAGTCCCTTGCTATCCTATAAAACCACATGAGCCATGTGCTTTGCTCTTCATATTACTGTTGATGTTCGGGTTCTCTGAACTGCTACTAAAAGGGCCTAGTCCATGCAGCTCATAACATTGTAGGGGTTATGTGCCTGAAGTTCCAAATTCTGCAGTTCAGTTTCTAGAGATTAACTATACATAGTCATGGTGAACAGTGATGGCCATACATCTTACTACCATTTTTCTATACCAAGCTCGTTTCTCAGTGCAATTATAAAAAAATTATATATATATATGTATTATATTTCAGTGCCATTCTATATTATAATAATTTTACATTTATACATATATGTATATGTGATAATTATACATTTATATATGCATATATATGTACATATATGTGTATCTCAGTGCTAATATATATGTGTGTGTGTGTGTGTATATATATATATATATATATATATATATATATATAATTAAGAATGTAACAAGAGCAAATTATAAAATGAATGGTTTCAGACATGGTTTGATGAAACACTCCATCACAAAAGGCATGCCATGATGCCTGCCAGAAGCATAGCATGAGTGACTATACTGCATCAACATTCAGGAAGTATGGAATAATGATTTTATTTCTTGTGTTGCTTTTCCTTCTTTATTGTTTGATTGTTGTTTGTTTTTTCTCTCTCTCTTTGAGTAACTAACTATGGCATAGTTCCACACATAGTCAAGGTGGAATTTCCCTGCTCAGTTGAATATTTTTGAAACTACCTCAAAGATGTATGTTTCCATAGTGATTCTAACTCTTACTAACTCTATAACGAAGATTAACCATCACATCTTTGCCTATCATGAAATAATCGTCTTCTTGCCTGACTTTCATTGGATCATTTTCAATGATTTGGTTCAACATATTTTAATTCTAAATTCTCTATGATTTTCATCTTTCCTGCCTGTTACTGATTTTGTGCTAACTGGATACTATGTCTCTATTTTTACAATTTGTCTTTGTGAATGCCTGAGAATTTTTGTCCATGAGTTATTACTGAGACTACAAACACATGTTGGATCCTTTGCAGTTGAAGTTACAGACAAATTTCTACTGCCAGACATGGGTTCTGATATATGAACTCTGATCCTTTAGAAGAGCCGCAAACACTTTAACCACACAGGTATGTCTGCAGTCCCAATTTCTCTGCTTTGATGGCATATGTTTTGATTGAATTCCAAAATAAAGTCAGAGAAATATCCTTCTATTTTCTTCTTTTTTTTTTTCTACTTTTCCAGGTAACATATACTGTGATTATAGGTAGAGTGGCTAGAACATTTATTGCCTGAAGGTTATTTAACTTCCCCAGAAAGTAAACTTCTTGTCTTGTACCTGTATTTCAAAAAAGCCTGGCTATGAGCATTTTGGAGATGTAGCAAGAAAATGCATTAGCAGTTTAATTAATCTTTCTGTCAGCTTAGTGTCTAAATCACTTCATAGGGCTTGTTATCTCTGAGTTCACACAATGTTCAGTTCAATCTCTCTAACTTGTATGTTCTGTGTTTCTGCAGAGAAAGTGCAGTTTCTATTCCTGGTGTTGAAGTTGAGTTTGTCCATAACAAATATCTCAAGGAAGTTATCTCCTGTCAGCTGTAACAACATCACCTTTTCTGTAATATATAGCAATTTTAAGCCATGATGTATTTCTGTATGTATTCATATATTGAAAGTGTTTGTGTCCATGTTTATACAGGTATTTATGTTTGTTTTATTTTATTATAGACTTCTAATACATTTATTATAAATTTATAATCCGTTCTAATAAAATAATGGATGCATAAAAATGTAGATTATTCCTTCTTAGATGTCTTGAGTTTTCCATTGTGGCTTACTAAATTTGTTTCTGCTTGTTGGAATGCTGGATTATATTAATATTGATATTTCACTCACTGATTCATAACACATATTCCTTAATTGATACTCAGTTCCCTTTCTTTGTTTTATTAAACTCACAAGTACTTTGCCATTTGAGTGTAGATCTATATTTCTATTAACATACTTTCTCCCTGGCGTTTTAATCTTTACAATAGCTATTATTTCTTAATATGTATACTTAATTCTTTACAGAGCTTTCTCATAGAATAAGATAATCACATTTACAGAATACAGTATATAGAGAGATTTAAGAAGAAATGTCATATCACATTTGTAAGGACATTTAAGAAGAAATGTCATATCACATTTGTAAGGACATTCTAAGGCATTAATGCACCATTTCTGTGGCCTAGATAGAGCAACATGTCTACCAACAGAAAAAGGCAAGAATCCAGTAGTTGTTCAGCTTACAGTGCTAGATTTCTAAGCTGGTCTTCAGTATATGATGGAATCCCAAAGAGATAGGTTGTAATGACAATGAATGAATGATCTTGTAAGGAAACACAAGGGAAGTACACATAGAAAAAGCTTCCTTCTTACTTGTCATTTATGTAGGCTGCTGTTATACAGTAGCCAGAGCAAGAAACATAATAAAATTGTGAAATGAATCCATGAAACTAATATTTTCCTATTCAAAACAATATTTAGAAATATGTTTTCCTAAGTCATATATTCTCATCGAAAGATGAGCTTTTTCTTTCCGCACATCACAGCAGAAGTTTTTCTTTCATTTTGACAAATGACATTGTTAGAATGGTTCTCAATTCCTGTTTATTCATTTTCAATCTCATCCATTTTTCTACATGTCTAGTGACTTTGCCCTGAAACATTTGCAACCATTTTAATTGCATAATAGGATTATATTATGTCACAGGATGATTCAGAAAGACACAGTAAGGAACTTAATGCTTATTTGGACAGAGATGCTAAGCCAAGACAAGTGATTTTCAGATGTCTCAAGTGTTTTATGACATATATTCTATCTGGAGAAGTTATTGAAGATGAACAAATCTGAAATATTGTGGTTAAATATATTTGAAATCTATGTACCTTTAAAGGCATCTTGAAGTTTAACATTTTTTTCCTTACAGGGATCTGTAATCACAATGAACGTGTTATTCAAATGCAACAACAAATGTCTGCTGTCACAGTTGAATGAATGTTAAAAAGTTATTGACTTTATTTACATTTCAAATGCTTCACCCTTTCCAGATCTCTCTTTTGGAACCTCCCCAATTCCTCCCCCCTTCCCCTGCCATTATTGGGGGGAAAATGTAAATAAAGTAGGAAAAATAAATAAATAAATAAATAAATAAAAAGAATAAATCAGAAGTCAGACCTAAAAAAAAAAAAAGTTATTTGCTATCTATTTTGCCGTATTTTTGCTAATGATGGAGCAAAAGTAACATTTATATGTTTTTGCTATTCTTGCCTGTCATAATGTCAGGATAGTGTATACACCGTTTGTGTTGATTTTAATTCACAGATAGTTTTACCATATTCCTCTAAAAATATCTACCTATATATATCCTCTAAAAATATTCTCATTCTCTTGGAACAAGTTCATGGGTGGGAGGAGGTATGGGATGTGGAACAGTTGGAACGTGGGGAGGGGATAAAATCTGGAGTGTCAAATAAATAAATAAATAAATAAATTTAATGTAAAAAACTTTCAGACCTTCAAACATTACATTATATATATATATATATATATATATATATATATATATATATAATACCATAGTGTATACTTTTGCTGCGAAACAAAGTTTCTCTGATGCAATATTTAAAGGTATATCAACAGAATTTGGAGACAATCTCAGAGAGGTTCTCTAGTTGTTGCCCTGTTTTGGATATGAGATTCTACGATTTTCCTCATCAGTTCCTTCTTTGTAAAGAATGAAAACATACGAAAGTGTGGAGGGCATAAAACATAAACCATGAGACTATAAATACAGAAGTGACTGCATTTGAGCTCAAATTATCAAAGAGCCTTGAGTATTCATATCCTTTGTCAATTACTGGAGTTTCAACTGAAGGGCTCAGGGAATTCATAACACAAATTAATCCAAAGGACTATATCTGAAATTGAGCCCATTTGTCAAGATCAGTTTATTTTCTCTCTCATTAACTGGTTTCCCCCCATTTCATTTAAAAATTGTAACATAAAGGTGGGGAAACGTACATTATTGAAGCAGTCTCAGAGTTCCTCCTTCAGTTTCTTCATGGAATGAAGAGAATATGGAAAAAATTCTTTTTAGCCTTTTTAATCTTTAAATATGGGAGAATTACTCTGGCAAACTTGTTCCATTCTTTATGCCACTGTGTTTGTGCATTTCCCCCTCTATTGCTCAGTTAGGTAGCCCTTTTGTTAATGCTGTTTTTTCTAGCACTTATATTTCAGAGCCAAATGGAAAGTGGTGTATAGTTGCTGGTCCAATTCTTTCATAAATGTCAAACCCAGATGCAAAATGGATTGGCTTAGGATCAGAAATCAGCTCCAGGAAGACTGATGGCTAGAATGAACTGGAAATATGGCAAGTAAGACACCTGGACATCTGTGCAGGTGATCAGATGAGCTCCTATGTATGCATCAATGGTGGCATATTTGAAAGAGCTTCTCCAAACAGGAAGATTGCCAGAGGAGCTGCTGAGGCAATGATATATTATTGAGGGATGTTCAACATCTGACACTCTATTCTTGACTATCATTCTATCTTTGAGATGTTAGTGGAAGACAGTCTTTTTTCCCAACTCAACACCAACAGAAATTAGTATTCTTCCAGCCCCTTGTTTGACCAATGTATTCTCAAGCTTTGTATCATATCTGAAATTTCTCCTAGTTGGTTAAACCTTTGGTCAGTATCTCAGATAATGTGTTCTCTTTGTTATTGAGTAATCTTTTATGTTATAGTAAATTTTTATAATCTGTGATAATTTGAAATGTCTTTGACTGATATGTTTCTACAGAGCAATCAATTTATGGTCAGTTTATTATCACTGCTACTGTACCCTGTTTTTCTACAGATTGTCAATTACATTCCACTTTTTCCACCTACATTCTTGTAAATCCACCATCATATAAGACTCAGATAATCAATACATAATATAGAGATATAATATGTGCAGCTATATACTGCTTCAAAAACTGACATGATGCATATATATGAAATAAGATGAAAACATCAAAATTTTTATAATAGCAAGTATGCTAAAGCATGAATGTTTATTTCTGTATTAAAAATCACAATCATACTAATTGTACTGCTCAGATGCCTACTAAACCATATTTTATGGGAAGTGCAACAATTTTGGTCTACTATCATAAATATAATAACACCTATCATACATCAAACCACATATCACAATTACGCAATCAAGAACCTCCCCCTTTAAATATGTTTACTTCAGCTTTTACTATGAAAATTCAGATTTCATTCTAAAAAAGTAATTTTTTCCCTTCATTTTAGTTAGTGAGGTACCTTTTCCTGTAAAAGAACTGATAGTTGATTATGAAAAGGAGATTGAAATGTCTTCAAGTAATTCAGGCCCCTAGTGATTCCATGGAGTCAGTACTTGTCTCTCCAGTGTTCTATCTCTAAAAGCTATAAATTTTGCATGTCTGTAACATTTTATATAAGAGACAATGTTATTCAACTTCATTCTTATTTATTATTATAGTTTCATTACCAGAATTTATGGTAGCTCATTAATATTGTTGTGTCCCATTCCATCAAATGAATTTATCAATGCAATTGACTTTCTGATGGGTACTTAATTTTTTTCAGGTTCTGTCTTTGCACATAGAGCTTCATGTACTTGAAGGTACAATATATAGAGAGTACTTGGAGCATAACCCTGTAGGCGCCATGTTTGCTCAGTTGATCTAGGGGGACTTGGTCTTCTGGTGTCCTCCATTCCCTGAGGCTGTTATCCTCATCTTTAAGTTTAGGATTTACCATAAATTATTCATCTGTATAATGTGATAAAATAATCAAATATTTCTATTTTAATTCATATATCAGTGTTAAGTTTGTAAAAAGCGATTTCATGTGATTTTCATTCTGATGGAACATTATCTTGATTTTAATTTAGTAAAATATTTGAGAGGATAGAATTCTCTCAAATTTTAAATATTGAATGCATAGAGAATAAAACAATACCATGTAAAAACAGAAAAGTAAAAAACTACACAGCTAATCAAACTAAAGCAAGAGTCTAGCTTACAGATGATTACTGAAAGCAATTTGCGGGAATGTTTTTATTTGTTTTCATTGTTGTATCATTTACAGAATCTGGATAGTTTACTAATATTTTTTAAATCCTTCCTTTTTTTCAATTAGAAATAGTATTGTTCATAACTACAATATGTGAGATCCATGATACCGACCATAAAGAGAAAACATAGTGATAACAGGAAAGTTTGATTTTAAAACAGACTTATTGCAAAGTTGTAAGTGTAATGTGAAGAGACAAACACGAGTTAATCAGGCAGTTATGAGCCTGCACAACAGAAGCTGATACAGGTCTCACATGGAGCCAAGGCAGAAGGGAACCAGCTAGCCAGAATCCAGAGAGAATCAACTTGATTATTTCTGAGAATTAGGAGCATGACTGCTCAGTTAATCTGTCCAATACGACAACTCAAGTTGAACCCACATGAAGAAATAATATGTCCATTTCTATCACCTCTTACTCTCTTCTGCTTTACAAGTCATGCCTTATGCTTCAATGTATGAAGATCTAGTGAAAGCAAGATTGCAAAGGAGACTAAGCAATATGAACAGAGACCTGGGAAATCTGGCTAACTGAAAAGGAATTGGATTATGCATCTGTTGATGTAATTGGAATACCCCTTTCTGTCTCATTCTCTCACTGTCTTCCCTCAGATCCCTCACTAGATAAACATATAGCTCTCTCCTTCATCTCCCCTGAGTTCTCTGTCCCAGCAACAGCTCTTAAAAATGAGTATGTTTAAAGTGGAACTAAATGACTCAAGCTGTTCTCTGTAACAGTTTCTATGAAGAAAAGATAGGGCAATGACTTGTGAAGTAAGAAAAGACATTTTTAAAATTTTTATGAAGAGCATAAAATTGGGTCATAGTAGTGTCCTCAGCTTCTCGCAGAAGCAATTTTATATGAATTTAGGATTGCCTTTACAATGTGGGACACTTAGTGGTGCAATTAGAAACAGACCTCAATGGTTAGGTAATCAGAGAAAGGATTGCACGTGGACTGACGACATTTTATCAGAAGTACTAGGATCATAGGATAATAACTTGAATAGAAATAAAACCAATTAAATCATTGGCCACAAGTAACATTGAAAATACACACACACACACACACACACACATATGTGTATTTTCCTTCATCACTGAAAGCCTAAACATTTTGGTAATAAATATAAAGACATCTATGAGAGATATATAACTAGATATAATCCTTAATTGTTTTCAATGTCTAGCATTTATTTTGAATGAATGATTAATGATAAATCGTAATAATTGATTTGCATAACAAATTAACAACAGTGAATGCAATCTTATTGTACTGTGGCTCTAGCAAAAATATTTCTGTATATCTTCTGTTGTGAATTATACTTGCTCTTCAGAGATAAAATTATTGAGGTATATATTGAAGTATAATAAAGACTGCTGTGCAAATATCCTTATGTTAAATTGCATTGTTTCCCCTTACAATTACAAAGCTTCACTGCCTTTTTCAATGACATAGGCATGCAAAATATTTTGGCAGATATGAATCAAATTTGTAGTGGATAATTTTACATATTCTTCAGTTTTTCATTTGTCATTTAATTATTAACATGGCTAGCAAATATACCTCATATTTTCCTGTGTACATTCATGATATTCTACCTTCCATTAAGATTTTAGTGATGTCATGCTAATTTATTGCTTTTATTTGCTTCTATATCAGCTTGCTTATTCTAGTTCTCAAAGTATTTCTGATTCTGTTCCCTTCACACACCTCAATTGTAATCCTTAGACTAGTTATGCAGTTTCTGATTAGAACGAGTTCAATCTTCATTAATATTTTTCACTAATAAAATGTCAGGTTCAAATTGATAGCAAGTTTTGATGTACTGGAGATGATTTATACAGTGAGCATCTTTCCCCTCAATAAACATTTTGGCATGATCACCATGTTCATTACAGGCAGCTTTTTAAGTTATATTTGTTTTATCTCATATTTCCACAGATAATCTTTGTACTTCTATGATCTTACTGTATGCTTCTTTGATTCATGAAAGCAAGTTGAATAAATCTCTCTATATTCCAAATTTGGGAGATACCTACTTTTTAGTTTTCCCTTCCTTTTAAATTAGACGTATTTAGCCAATAAAATGATTTAATCCATCTCCATTTATATGTGCATCTATATGCCTGTAGGTTTGCTATATCTGTCTATTTTCATGCATATCTGTTCATATGTATATGATAACTCACAATGATTTTCTCATTCTGCATGGTCCTGGCTATGTCCAGAAGCTATGAAGCTACAACAAAGCTTGCCTTGGTATTGTCTAAGTGTCTTTCTCCTCGGGCGTATTTGCCAGCACCTTAAAATAATTCTTTGTGAAACCCAGATAGGATTTATTGTTTCCCTTTTAGCTTGATAGACAGCGATGCTCACTTTATTGTTGCTTTCTCTTATCTGTGAGAATATTGATTTTTTCTCTTATTTTCTTTTCTCTCACATCTTCAAACTACCACTTTGAGCCTCTAGTCTCACTTTTACCATTTTTACATCTTGAAAGCTGTTATATCTTCCCCTTCATGTGTATAATTCAAACATAAGTGGCAATAGCAAGCTAAAATATATCTAAAGTATATAGTATAAAGTATATCTAAATGCTATAAAACTTCCTAAACTCTGATTATTCCAGAATTACTGTAATCTCATCCAGAAATCAAAGTACAGTAAAGCATCTGGGTAAATATATCTTTGGGGGCAAGATTATCAACTTTTTTGTAAGATAACATGGTAAATCCTTTTAATAAAATGTCACCAATCAATAAACACCATTACCATAGATATGCAATTGCTGCTGAATTTAAGATGTTTCTAATGTCTGTATTGAATACTATACATTGATCCTTCAAAACATCAAGTTATTTCTTTCAGTAGATTGTCTGGCCAGTGCAAGAAGTATCTGTTAAAGTAATTCAATGACAACACAGATCATATGCAAATGTATTTGAAGCTATGCAAAAGACAGAATTTACTGCAGAATTCTCAAATCAATAACAGGAAGCTTTTTCTGCATTGAAAGTGTGTGGTAGACACAGCATCTGTATGCATTTCTCTTCTGTCTGGAGAAATCTGGTCTAATGCCACTATTCCTCTTCGCACCATAAGCCTCCCAGACACACATGGCTTTTCTTCCTGTGCCTTCTCCTCTCTGTCTAGGAACTGGAAAC
Source organism: Rhynchomys soricoides (assembly GCA_019843965.1). Taxonomy (NCBI): domain Eukaryota; kingdom Metazoa; phylum Chordata; class Mammalia; order Rodentia; family Muridae; genus Rhynchomys; species Rhynchomys soricoides. The sequence continues at coordinate 16,462,602 of JADRCH010000047.1, forward strand.
CAGCTATGTGAAGAAAAGATCTAAAAAGAGATAAAGCTATGATATTTCAGTAGCACACAACTTAAAGCTATTCTACGAGCTGTAGATTTCTACCATGCTCATTATTTGTTAAAAACCTCTGATTAAACCTAAATCAGACAATAAAGAGTTTGTACATTGTTATATGTGTGACCTATATTCTATTTCTGTAACTAAAGTTAAATCCTTTATGCATTAATATTTCATTTCATTTTTATAATCATCATTTGTAAATCTATACCTGAGTATTTTTAAATGAATTGAAGAATTTTATTATTTTCTGTAATTTTCCTGAATGTATAAAGTACATTGTAGTTATATTTAACTGTCCTATAACTCCCAGTAACTTTCAGTCATGTTCCCCTTATTTTCACTAATCCTTAACCTTTGCTACTTCCTCCTCCTAAACCCCCCAGTGTGTGGGGTGGGGTGGGGGGGGTGGGGGTGTTTATGTGTGTGTCTTCCTTAATATTCTCTGGTCATAATAATTGGTCCTGTCTGAAAGAACTACAGGGACAAACATGGAGAGACCTGAGGAAAAGGAGGTCCAGCGACAGGACCAAAGTGGGATCCAGCTCAATGGGAGGTCCCAAGGACGGATACTACTACTGAGGTCATGGAGTGCTCGCTAAAAGGGACCTATCATGACTGCCCTTTGGAAGACCCAACAAGCAGTTGAAAGAGTCAGATGCAGATATTTACATCCTACCAATGGACAAAAGATGCTCACCTCTGTGGTTGAATTAGGGAAAAGCTGGAATAAGAAGAGGAAGAGGTCAACCCTGTGGAAGGATCAGCTGTCTCAATTAAGCTAGAGCGCTGAGAGCTCTCAGACACCGGACCATCAACCAGGCTGTATACGCAGGCTGATATGAGGCACTCAACAGGCATACAGCAGAGGACTTCTGGATCTGGACTCAGTCAGAGAAGATGCATGTAACCCTCAAGAGACTGGAGGCCCCAGGGAGTGGAAAGTCCTAGTAGGGTGGGTTTGGGGGCGTGGAGACATCCTCTTGGAGACAGGAGGAGGTACAGGATATGGAACAGTCAAAGAGTGGATCAGGAAGGGGATAAAGTCAGGATTGTAAAAAATAAGGATTAAATAAAATTTTTTTTTAAAAAAAGAATGGAGCTACCATATGACTGAACTATTAAAAATTCTCTGGTCGTTATTTTACCATTAAAGTCCCATGGACAATGTGTGTGGTATGTACTGTAGATTTTTGATTCAGGTCACAGGACTCAGTAATCATTTATTCTCAGCACGTTCACCAGTTATGAGTTTCTGCATTAATATCACGTGTGTACACACACACACACACACACACACACACACACACACACACACAGTAGCTGTATAGATCAAGGCTGAAATTAGCATTAGTCAATGAGTTTAAAGATGAACATTTAGAAGGCTGTTAGATACCATGTCCACTTACCAAAATATGAATAGTTACCTTCCTTTAGGACCTATAACATATCAGCCATAATCTTTTGATGAGGTTTATGATACCAGGTGTGCATGTGCTGCTGTGGAATGGACCTGACACTCAGTAAGAAACAATTGGTAGCTCCCCAAACAGTTAAGTTATAACTTCATTGGTCTATATATCCTGGCTGGCATGATGGAACTGTATGTACCAAAAATGGACAAAATGAGATAAGACTACAGATGTATAATCTTATCAAGCATTCTGTATATTACACTCTGGGACAGTAAGTATTAGCTCTCAGAGGATATCTCAGCTTGGTGTGTGTGTGTGTGTGTGTGTGTGTGTGTGTGTGTGTGTGTGTGTGTTCTATCCAAAACTGTGGTGCTTTCAGCACAAAACTTGCAGTCTAGTTCTGGCGAGCACAAAGAATAGTAGCAATATCCTCAGTTATTTTGAGAGAACAAGATGGCCAAAAATTCATAGGGAGCTATTAAAAAACAGGAACCAAGATTTCCACTTTAAAAGTCTGATTTCAATTTTTCCCTTAAGACTATAAAAGCCAATGATTTTCCAACAAGTTGCAAACTTCTGAGTGGTTCCAGTTTTCTTGGATATCACTTGATATTCTGTTTGTATTAAATAAACAATACTCAGAGATTAACAGCTCATATTTCACCCTATATTCTGAGTATTCAGCATAACTAAACTGATCTAGAATTAAGACATATTAATATGTATCAATAAATATTCATGTTATATCAGTTTTGGGGTCTTAACTCTTTTCATGATATTTTGATCGATTAGACAGGGTTTAGATAATTAATATAAAAATTTCCTTACTAGTTTTTACCATTTCCAATTATTTTGTTGAGTGCCTGTTTCCTTGTGCTTTATTATGCTATTTTGTGATTTGAGTTAAATTTTTACTTCAGTGACATTTTCTTCCTTAAAAGCCTATGAGCTTAACACTAGGCTCAACTACATTCTCTCATTTTAATTTTATATTATTTAATTTTTGCTTACTTGTTTCTTTAGTTTTGAAATAGGGTCTCACTATTTAATTGAGCTGACTTGCAAGTTGTTATGTAGACCAGGCAGGTCTGGAACATGTACAGAACTACCTCCATCTGCTTTGGTTGTGCTGGGATTAATGAAGTCTGCTGTAACTGTTAGCTTTCATTTTGTATTTATTTATATTTGAAGATTTATTTTTATTATATAAATGGTTTGCCTGAATGTGCTTCGCTGTGTGATTATGTGAACACAAGTTCAAGTGCCTGTAGAGGTCTGAAAAAGTCATCAGATATCCTGGGCCTAGAGTAAAAGATATTTGTTACCTGTCCAAAATGGGTACTAGCTACCAAACTCCACTCCCTGCAAGAGCAGCCACCAGTCTCAGCCACAGACCTAGTCCTGATGTAACCCCATTTTATTTTTATTACATTTTCTTTTCCCCTTTTCAAAACATTCATATGTAAGTTTGCAACTTTAATCTTTTGTATTATTATCAGGTTTCTACATAACAATCATAGTAATTGCATATTAATAATTAAACACATAAAAGGTTTTTGTAATTAAAACACTTTGGGTTTTCCATTATTTTGGAAAAAATGCCTAAATACTTCTACTTATACTATTAAATGCCAAATACACAGACAGAATATACTACAAGATGTAAAACAATAATTTTGAATTATTTGAAATAATTCACCTAACAATTTCTCTATAATACTTATTTCTTTGCTCAATTTATAAAAATGCTATTACTGTATTGTACTGTGTAAAATGATTGGTTCCTTAATATTTTTCTAAAGCATGCCATTACTTGGCCATCTTTTTTCTTTATAACTCTTACCTGAAGCCATCCTGATACTGGGATCATCTTTTTCTTTGTAGTGGCAATTCCTGATTGTCAACTTGACTATATCTGGAGTGAATTACAATCCAGAATTAGAAGGCTCACCTGTGCTCTAGATCTTGAGTCTGGAGGACACTAGTTTCAGTTGTGGTGGTACACACACCTCTGATCTGGTCCACACCTGCTGCTGGAGATCTACATAAGGACATTGGAAAGAGGAAGATTCATTCTTCTTCTCCTGTGAGCCTTGTGGGACTGAGCGACTGCTAGATCCTCAGGTTTTCATTCACAGCTACTGCTGACAATTGTTGGGGAATTTGACTACAGACTGTAAGTCATTAACAAATTCCCTTACTATATAGAGACTACCTATAGTCTAGAGAACCCTGACTAATAAAGTCTTCTCAAACTATTTTTCTTTTACTTTATGTTATTAGTTTTAAGCCCTGTAGATTTGTTGTTTTTTAATTAGCACACACACTAACAAGATTCTGCATGACATTTTCATATACACAACATTTATGTCACAACCTATTTCTACCTATCAGTATCACATTTATCACAAAATACATCACAATAATTACTAGCAACAATATTTTGTTCTGTTATTTCTTTTGTTCATTCAGATTTCTTGAAGGCTGAGCATGCCTCAGGGAATTCAGAAATCTTGGAGATGTAAGCTCTAGACACTGATGGATAGCAAATTCATCCTGCCCCTGTCAGTCACCGTTTGACCTCCATCTGTGTGTTGTAGCATGTTCATATCCACACTCATGAATATATAAAAGTAATAATAATAATTATAGATAACTACTTTTGCTTATTAATTTTAACAGATTTTCTGGAATATATAAATGTATAGTATAGAATTGGTAATATTATATTTCATCATTATTTAGGTGGTATTTGTTTTTTGAGGGCTTGCTTTCACTGGCTAAAGTTTCCAGTGCTATACTGTATATATAAATGGAGAGTGGTACAATTTTAATTGAAATCAATTCTGTGACATTGTTATTAAAGTCTCCCTTTAATTTTCTATAACTCTGTTGGAAGTCTTATTTTCATAATGAAATACTTTGTATTCCAGTATTCTGACATTGGTAAAAAAAAATATACTTTTATTAAACATTAATGACTTGAATTAAAGGCAAAATAAATATAACATTCACCTTCTCTTTCACTTACCTTAAAGGGAATACTGTCAGACTTTCAGTTTTATATGTAGTATAATTCATTCATTTTTCTTGCTTACTCTTTGTTGAATGCATTCTTTGTCATACAGGAATTGAATACATAATGCCCTTTTTTCTTTGAATACACTTAGTATGGGGTATTATATTAGTCAGTTTTCATATTTTAAACATCTTCACATTCTACGAATAAATTCAGTTTGGTCTCAATATATGATCATGGTAACATGCTTTCTAGTTGAGTTTCCAAATGTTATATTGAAGATAATATTACACAAAAGTCCCTATGAACCATTCGCTTGCTATATTTCCTGGTAGGAAAGTAGTAATCCCTTCTTGTTTACGCTCAGCCTTGTCTCATTGAATGAGTTAGGGTCATTCCCTTTTATTCTGGTAACTGTTGGTGTTTTATTTGTTTCAAGAAAAATGAAGATAGATTCTTAGGCATTGCTTAAGTGACATGCAACCTTTATGGACTCTGGCTGTGTAGATTTGGTGTCCATGTATAATGCTATGTCCAATTGCTTTACTGGTCATATTTATATTCAGCAGTTTCTCTTTGTTCTATGGTCTACGTAGGCTTTGAGTTTCTAGAAAGAGGTAATTCAATAGCCTCTCTTTATTTGCCTCATTTCTCATGGTTTATTATTAGGGAAACTTTGGGTTTATTTTTAAGTATCCTATCTTTTCTTCCTACTCAATGTAGTTCTTGCCAAGTTTGATGATTTTATTAAAGAGAAAATTCTTACAGCATTGATTTTCTTCTTTTTTTAAAACACTGACTACATTTGTTCTACTCAAATCTGCATTGCCTTCTTCATTCTACTTATATTGAGTCTGAAGCCTTTATCTTTTTCAGGTTCCCTGGCCTGACAAGTTGGATAATTATATTGGAATTGAGCATGCAGTTTATTTCCATGTCTTTCATCAAACCTGTAAAAATGGAGGATAATTATTTGTAGCATATTTTAAAACTCTTTGTGATGTGCGTGTGGTGCTATTTTTCCCTGGACCATGCCCCTCATTTCACTTGATTACATTTTTTTTTTTTTGGTGTATTTTTTTTCCTCTTAATAATTTTTCTTAACTTATCTTCTAATTAATTATTTCTGTTTGGTCTGCCAGATCCTCTGAATCTTTTCTCCTACAATTGGTACTGTTAATTTCATTTGGATTATTTTAAGTTTCCTACTATCTATTTCTGTATATTTACATGTTTTCAAACATATGTTGCCCATGTCTTCTTTTATTTTTAGGGCTTCGGGAAACTTGTCTTACTTATTTGTATATTAGATCTGACATCTCTCTCTCTTTTGCACATAGTCTGAATTTAACTGCTATTTTTTTAATGGACCATAGTGCTCTGGGTTTTTAAAATATCTATTACTGCTTTTTAAATTTGTTTGTCATTTTTTCTAAACCTGCACATTTAAATCTAGCAATTTTGCAAGTCTGAAATTATAGTCAACTTCATTCGTGGGTTGTGTTTTAAACATACAGTATTATGTGTCTTCTTTGAACACTCAAGTACAAATAAAGTAATATGAAGTTGATTCAAACCTACTGCCTGCCCTGTGTTTGAAGATTTTTCTGTTTTCACCTGTTTATATGTTTTCCTGTGATTATTGATATATTCAACGTCTAGTTCTCATATGAAGATAATATAATTGTAGAGTTAGAAGATGTTACACAATTTAGTCTCCTGAGATCCACTTGATTCATAAGGATGGAACATGAAAAAGTGCAGAAATATGTAGAAGTACCGACTAAAGACTTAAAAAATTGTTTTTCTTTAAAGAAACATCAGAAATCTGGGACAGATATTTAAGACATTAAAGATAGTTTCTTTCTCAGCACTGGCTGCAGTATAGGCTGCATATATGCTGTTCCAGTAACACATGAGTGTTTGCCTGCCAGAGAGCTAATGGTTGTGAAATCATAGTTTTGACTTTGGTAGAATTTTAAATGGATCAAATGAAATTTGCCTTCCAACATTTTTCTGGAAGTTGTAAGCTATCAATAGACTTGAAATTTCTAAAACCATTATGTGATCAGCTTTTCCACTTGCAATGATTGTCCATTGTAGAAGTGATGTTGGGAGTACAGATTTGTAGTGTTTCCATTTCTGCTACTTCCCAGAATCAAAGCCATTGATTTTAATCTTTGTACTTACTCCTTTACAAAAGCACCCTAGTTTGCTTTCTATTGTAGTAATAAAGAAAACAATCAAAAGCAATGTGGCAAAGGGTTTACTTTAGCTTATACTTTACAGTTAGTCATGAAGAGAAGTTAGGCCAGGAACTCACATTAGGAATATAGAGGCAGGAGCTAAAGTCAAGGCCATGAGGAGTGTAGTTTATTAACCTCTTTCCATGGCTTGTTCAGTTACTTCCTAGGATCAACTGTCTGGGAATGGCACTGCCCACAAAGTTCTTTTACATTAATCATTAATCAAGAAAATATCCACAGAATTACATAAAGGCCAATCATGTGCAGATGTTTTTTTAATGTCAATTGAGTTTTTTCTTTTCCTAGATGACACTAGCTTGTCACGAATTGACAAAATTAAGTGAAACATTAGAACAATCACTATATCAATATCTAAATTATATTTTTATTCAAACTTCTGATTCTTGGATATAAACACTTACAAAGAATATTGGCATTGGATCTTAAACATACTGCATCACTTGTGAAAAGTGAACTCAGGCAGGGATACAGAGAATAAGAAATCCTTTCTGCAACCATCCACTTCACTGGTACTATCTAAACATACCTGTATCTTTTGATAGATAGGGAAGCATAATACTGTATTGATATATAGAACTAGACAGTTTTTCCATGTTCTGACAAACTGAAGGGACATATATGTATGTAGATCCATCTTTTAAAAAGAACACGTGTTTTCTGATGAGGATGACCAGCCCAAGATGAGAGCTGAAATGAACAAACAGGAAAACTGACTCTGATTAGTGGAATTTGTACTTGTATACCCCCAAATCCCTGCAGCAATTTGTCTTAATCACTACTCTATTGCTTTTTTAAAATAAAAAACATTATGACTAGGACCACACTTAAGAAAGAAAGCATTTATTTGAAGGGCTTGTTTACAATTTCAGAACATAAGATGAAGATAGCATGGTGAGAATCATGGCAGCATTCAGACAGGCACTGTAGCAGTAATTGAGAGCCAAATCCTGATCTATACCCAGAAGCAGGACCAGGGTGAGCCAAGAATGATGTTTTAAAATCTCAAAACCCACCTCCAATGACACACTTCCTTCAACGAGGTCATACCTACTAATCCTTCTAATCCTTTCAAAGTGCATTTCCTTAGTGATTAAACTTACAACATATGAGATTTTGGGGCCATTCTTCCTCAAGCCACCAAAGAGTTTTTGTTTGTTTGTTTGTTTTTTCCCCATTCATACAAAGGAGTCTGGCTACTTTTTATCTCTCATAAAGAAACTATAACTTTCCTGTTCCCTCTTGTTTTCTTATCCTTCCTCGCTGTCTTTTCTAATCAAGAGTACAAGTCTACTTCTTTGACTCCAATCAATTGTCTTTGATTTCTTTCTTTGTTTTAAAATTATTTATTGTGAATGCTAAGGATCTGGAAAAAAAATGGACTTTAAGTCCTTCATGGCTAGCATGTAATAAATTTTAATGTAATTAAACTCTTTAATTCTGTCACTCAGCTGTTAATCACATAGACACAGAGACCCTTGCCCTTAGAACTATATAAAAGTAGGGAATTTTCCTTCTTATTTGGGTTTCCTATTTTAACTTCTTTATATGCATATGACTGCATTACTAAACTATATATCACTTGAAATCTGCTCTAGCAAATATGTACAGTGAATCTGAAAACAATTTTTATTGCTTAACGTTTTCATGTTAATATTTTACAGCAATGGTAATTACTAATATTAATGCTCAAACAACATACTATACTTGATGCAAATGTTTAAATTCTGAAATATATCATATATTTCTGAATTAATATATGCATATGTTAATTATATACACAGTTATGATTATACATATATGTTACAGGGTGACTTCAAAAATCTTGACCAGTGTTCAGGCTTCAAACAGTCCTTAAGGTGGCAGAGGCAGATAGCTGATATAGATACAAAGTGTTACCAATGGCGATTGGATCAGCTAATAAAAACCCAGTGTTCAAATGCTGGTGGCATTTGGAATTGAGTTGTAGGCTTGCCTGTTTCAACTGTGAGTGCGGCTGAGAAAAGCCTAGGAGGAACAGGATGAACAGCATCTCAGAAGTGAGATCCAGAATGGATCTAGATGAATAACTCAACAAAGGGACAAAGAGGCATTTTAGTGGGACATACCAATCCATGTGAAAGAAGATGAGTTGGAGGCCTGGGGACAGTCAGGAGCTCTTTCCCTGTAGTTATCTTCATACTCAAGCTGAATGATGAGACAACAAGCCAATGTGGCCAGTGCCAGAACAATCACCACCACAGTGTTGTTTGGCTACCTTTCTCTAACGGAGCCTGCACCTGGTTCTTCCATCCTTTGTCAGGCTAAGTGTTAAATTAGTTCTCAGATCTTTTCTTTCTGATGTGTTTGTTTTATTTTTTAAAGAATTATTTTTAATTGTGTAGGGGGAAGGGGCGGGGGATTTGGTATGTTCACATCAATACCAAATGAGAGGGACAGAGCTGTAAACCATTCTATTCAGATGTTGTAATTAAAAACCCCTTTCCAAGTTCTCTACAGAGAGTTGGGCATTTCCTCTCTTATGATTTTAGTATGCTTATGTACTTCAATATTCCCAATACTCCTGACATGGTCATTCAGTGTTATCTTAGCTTTAGGAATAAGTCCGAGTTCCTTATGTTTGGCACTGGGGACTGGTTGTTTCTAAGTGACAACATGATATGGCGTCCACGTACCTTTGTATTTGCACGAAAACTACAGCCCAATTCTGGTCCCTAAACTGCAAGTACTGGGAACCTCCAGCTTTCCACAGTTTTATACAATATATAGTTACTTAGACTGGGACCAGCCTGGTCACTGCAGGATGAATACTGATTAAGACAATGTTCCCTCCCCAGTGACATTGAAGTCTGCAATTCCTAGGTAACAACTGGAATCCTTGTGTACCATCTCACTCAGAAACTATCATGCCCTGATCATCTCGTTCCTCTGAACAGTAATTACTCATGCATTTTACATTAAATAAATATATTTCAAGCAACTACTCTATCATTTAATCAGTTCTTAAAAGAAACATAATTTTCAGAAAACACATTGGAAGATCATTGTTAGTTTCTACCATTCAGCTAATAATAGAGTAGGAAATGAGGATAACAACCAAAGATGTAGAGTTAAACTAAATATAATTACACTGAAATACAGGTTGATAGAGAAACACAAAATGCATGTGCTTATGACATTTACCATCCACTTCATTTCAGACACCGATCACCACATGGAAATGTGAAATTTCTCCAGGTGGCTACAGTCCACACCGGGTTGCAAAGCTATCTACAGTATTTCTTCAGATTTTTCAGTATCATTTCAAGTCTGCTTAAGCACATCCCAGGGGCAGAGGTTGTGCCATTTGCTACACCTGGTAAATAGTCTGTTTTCATGTGGACCTCAAGCGAGTGAAACCAATCATTTTGTTTTGCCAAGATTCCTATTGAACTGTGTGCTAAGATCGTTTGAAAACCATGCCTGTTATCTAATCTTTGCTAAGCATTGGAATTACTTCATATTTTCCATCCTTTCCTTCTATTTTGTTTTTCTCCCCTTTGTTCTAAATGTTACAGCTGGCACTCTTTCACTGAATACCCTCTCCAATTCAATAGCTTCTGACCTTGTCATTTCGCTTTTGTTGTTACTCACATATAATATTTTCTTCCACTTGTAAAATATTTTCTAAACATTGGGGAAAGGATTGTTGAAATTTATGCTCTTCTTCTCTTTAAAATGCTGAACCATGTATGATAGGATTTTTCTTCTGTTATGAGGAATAATCATCTCTTCCTTGGGTACTTCTTGTTCTATAAATTACTTCCTAATGAAGGAGATCTTTTTCCCTTGTATTTGATAACTTGATAATTCCTTACTATATACCAACCCTTAAGCCCCTGTCTGATTAATACACAAATTACCAAAGTAACAATTATGCCTCTTACACTAGTTTATTACTTGTTAGTAAAAGCAAATGTTGGAAACAAGAATTGCCTAATATTTTCTGAATTGAGTCAAGTAAATCAGGAAACCATTCTTCAAGTGGATGTTACATTACTATAATTTGGATGTTAATTAACTATAACCTAACTATATATTCATACCTATCTTATGGCCTCTTCCCTCTTTATTCTCAAGTCATGTATGCAAGCATTGAATTCTTTATAGTTGTTGGCATTGAAGTTTGAAACTACTGTTTGGATTTAATATCTGTTGGGAATTGAATTATAGTAAAGTATTGTACAATTTTCTTTATATGTGTAGTAGTTGATTGTAAGAAATTAAAAAGCCACTAAAGGCCTGATTGATCAAGAAGGATAACAGTGAGAAAAGTGGTGATTCTTGTCTTAGAAACCAAGAAAGAATTGGGTTGCACTAAGAGCCTATGTTCTCTTGTTTTATTTTCTTTTGATCTTCTCCCATTTTCTGGCAGCATGTGGGAAATGAATGTACAGTCTGTTCTCCATAGGTTTGTTTTGTACTTCTTTATTTGGCCAGTCACAGCCATTGAGCAAGAAAAGTGTCACTTTAAGAAGAAAATCTTCTTAACCTTGAAGGTTTGAACTATGTGTGAGATGTTCTGTTTGATTCCCTCTGAGATCTATTTGTAGATTTATGCTCTCAAAAATATTTTATCCAGTGCCATCTGACTCATACCTTGTTTCAAAAATATCTACAAATATCATCTGTCATTTTTATGAGAAACAAAAATATTGATCACAGTTTCTAAAGAACAAAATGGATAACTCACATCTTTCAACATAATGGGTGTTCTTTAACTGATCTGAGACACAGGTTGCTGGAGGCATTGTTGTTTCTAGCCCAAAGCAGATTCCACTGTAGGCAGCTGTGCTACTGATTGTATATGTTGGAGTTCAAAAGATTGTATTGACTCACTGAGATTCTGCAACATGTCCCAAATAATGAAGAAATGGTGAAAATGCATAATAATACATTTCTATCACTTGGAAAGGAAGGGTTAAAGTTTTACATGCAAAAATTTGTAATAATACTAAGCTTGCTTTGAGCCTCTGTTCTCTCAAATCCTATCGCTAAGGGAGATAAAATAATGAAAAATACTTGGCTAAACTGCTGGCAAAACTCTTATTGTTTTGTACCACTCTTGGAAAAGGCTCCTGGGACTAGCAGTGGGATCCTTGCTATTGATTGGCTGGTTAAATAGGGGACTATTAGCTTCAGACAGGCTAGATTGATTACATAGCAGCAGCAGGAGCTAAGACTTAGAGCTGAGTGAGCAGTGAGCATCAGAGAGAGAGAGAGAGAGAGAGAGAGAGAGAGAGAGAGAGAGAGAAAGAAGAAGAAGAAGAAGAAGAAGAATTGCTCTGTTGCTGCTGGTGCCCGATAATCCTGCTTCCCAGCTGCCTCAGTCAACAACTTACTGATTGCTTTTTCTTTTACAAAAGGATGTCAGCTCTGAGAGCCAGCGAGAAATAACAGACTTCACCTTGGAAATAGCTCAACACACTCGTGCAGCTTTAAAGCAGATTTCAAGAGAAAACAAAAATCAAGCCCTAACCCAGCACCTCTTCATTTCTACATTGCAAAGAGAACAGTTTCACTTCAGGTAAGGAAATTATTACCATTTTTTCCATGTGTTTCCTTTTAGACAGCCACAATAGCTGAGCTTGCTTTCAAAACAGAATTTGCAGTAGAGCATTAGAGTTAAATCTGTAAAGTATAATGGCATATGTTTAAATGAATATATTTCCAGGTTTTCCGCAAGTGCAGGCACTTTTAATACAATCATCACATGACATGTTTTTGCAGTGCATTCTCCACATATAGAAAAGACTTAAACCAAATTTTTCCTTAAAATAGTAAGGACATTCTAGTACTAGTATTAAAACATGTTCAGAAATATTCCTTTTTGCTGTTAAGTAACTTCGATAGTGGAAACATATCAAGAAAGACCGTTATTGCATGAACTGTACGTTTAAATTTGATGCAGACATAGAAGCTACTGTCTGCTTCACTGTTGGTTATTCTTTCTGAAATCCATCTTCTCAGTTCAGCTTTAACTTTTCCGTGTAAGCAAGCTGTGTCCCAACGATGTGACATTAGACTGCCCTTTTATTATGACTGTGCATGTTGTGTTTGTTCTTGAAAGAGTCCCGTGCAAGGGAAGGAAATTTGATTCCTGAGATGCTTAGGTATTCTGGAGTTCACTGCTGAGCTGCAGTCCTATCCATTAATATTTAAAGTGTCAGAGATGGTATGTGCAGGCAAAGGACCTGTGAAAACATGTGGTTTTTCCAATATGAAATTCTCTTCTGGGAGCAGGGTTTTAAAAATTGAATTCTCAAGAAATTGTTGGAATGGAACAGACATAATGACTGAAGCAATGCAGTCCTGGTAGAGATGACTGACCTTATGGTGTGGGTCAAAATATTAACTGCAACTTAATGATGAAAAGGCTTTATTTCTTGTTTGTGGGAAGTAAAATTATTTGTGATATTAATGTGTAAGGGTATTTACATTTGTATCAATGAAAAACTAATATATGGTGAGAGTTTCTGTCTTTGGAGTTTGACTCTCTATGTGGCTTCTTTTATCTGAGAATATACCACTATGTGTTATGTGATCAGAACTTTTTAGTATGATATAACATTTTTAAAATAATTGCAAGATTTTCAAGCCTCTTGGGAATAAAATATTTGAAGTTAAGAACCTAACATAGTCTGACTGTTATATATGTGGTCTTTAATCACACTTTAGGTTTATTTTAAAAATCATAGATGCAAAATCTATTTCTTCACTATGTCACATTGTGTTTCAGTTATACTTATAGATGCTTGGATAAGATATTGGTCATAAGCAGTTATGTATCGGTCATACATAAGAGATAATAAGAATAATGTGAGTAGAGTAGAAATTACATAAACTATGGCTTGGCTTGAGCTACATAACTCTATCACTCTATGTCTATCTATGTCTATCTCTATACATCATGTGGCTGTGGGGTAGAGTTTGTCATTTTAAATTGAGTCACATGGACAATTTTTTATGTTTTCTTTGAATATTATGATTAAGAATCTATTACCAAACTTGGAACTGAAAATCTGAAGGCATGGTAGCACATATTTTTATTGATGCACGAGGGTTATCTTTAACAGAACCTCAATGCTTGTTTTAAATTTGCTCTATTCATTACTGCAATCAACATCCAGTGTTAATTATGCTTTCTGGGGAGTATGTCAAAACTGTCAGGAGTATTATTTTGTTTTATGCAAATTATTTGGTCTATCTTCTAAGAAGACATAACTTAGTTTCAACTATCTGATTTATTCACTTTTACAATATTATGTTTATTTACAGTTAATAATTTTCTCACAACAATGTACTGATGTGTTTATATAGTACAGTTTTCTTACTTCTTTACAGATTATGTTGTATTATTCTATAAAAGAGTCTAATCCTCAATAGTATTGTATTTTTTCTGCACTCATTTACATTTTAATATGCATATATGTAAATATTTATAGTATTTTTCTATAAGAAGCACAATCTTCTTTTAAAAGCATTTTGAAATAACATCCCAACCATTTTACCTCTCACATGTGGACACGTTACTCCAGCACTCTCAATGTTATTTTTATTCTTGTATTATTTTTTTATAAATTTTCAATTTCTATTAGAATATTCGATGTCCCATGTAGTTAGCAGGAAGTAGTCAATGGTTGGAGCAACAGAGTTCTTATTAAATCAGCACTTCAATTTCCAGCTATTTAATTAGCATGCCCCCTTGCATTATGTATTTTTTCTCTGCAAACAGGAACCAGAAAGACTAGTGTCCTGGGATTGAGACACCTAAAGGGTCATTTGGAGTCTGAAAAGTACAGTTTACTCAATCAGTTCATTTTCAGTTTTTCTTCTCTCTTTGTATTTGTGAGAGAGGTCGATTTGACCTTTTATTCACCTTCTCATTAAGTCTCATAGTATCAGATGTCATTTCTGATTACTCATTTTAACCATGCTGAAACAAAAATTGAGAAAGGATGTTTGCCTCTGTTTCTGTAGCTCTTTGAACCATTAGGGGGCTCTTCTCCCCACGTTATAGTCTGTGAAGCACAGCAAGGTGATGCTGCATTCTTGCTGCATTTGTTCTCTTTCGAAGGCATGAATACTGCTTCAGACCTTTATCTAGTGCTACCTACAAAACAGAAACTTTTAAGGTCTGTAAGAAGTGTATTTTCAAAGGAAAAGACATGTATCCTCTGTTTCTCATTCTTTGAATTTGTTAATGTATATAAATATTTAACCTTTAATAGCTCAAATATAGCCATGCTTATTTAGTGAAATTTAAAGGTTCTGTGCTAAGAAAAGACCATCGGAAATAATCTAACAAACTTATTTTGGCATTATTCTCAAATATTTGTGTCCAAGACAAAGATTCTCAGTGATGCTGCTTTCCATGTAATGTACTCTCAGAAAAAGCAAACAGAATCAAGCTAAGAAAGAGAAGGATCTATTATCTGTATAAAAAAAAAAAATTCAGAAGAATAAAAAATAAAATGATAGAATTTAGTGTCAATCTACAGGTAGGGAGTGCATTTTTGAATTCTGAAACATGCTTTTTTTTAACTTTTGTAACTAGGAACTGTCATAGGCATAAACAAGATATAATATAACAGCTGATATTAGGACAAAATGGTGGTCCTTATATCACTGTCAGATGCAATGGATGTTGAGCTGCTCTGTCCCTTTCTTCCAGGAAGGCAACCTGCTTTTTCCTTCTGTGTTGCAGCCTGAAGACAATCAGGTTGACATTCAACACTATATGAGACAATCAATGCATTGATGCAAGGCTTGTATTATTGATCTGTACATTTATATGTGCTAAAAGGAATGGACATTAGAGCTATCTAATATGTTACAAGACATCTCAAATCTATCTAGATCAGTGATTCTCAACCCATGGGTCATGATCCCTTTGCCAAACCTCAATCTCCAAAAAAGTTTACATAATGATTCATAATAGTAGCAAAATTCCAGTGCCAGAGCAACATAAATTTTTGCTTGGGCATCACCACATGAGTAACTGTATTAACTGTATTAAACAGTTGAAGGATTAGGAAGGTTGAGAAACACTGATATAGATTTTATTAAAACAAAAACAATATACTGTTACTTATCATCAGGGTTATGGATGACAATTCTCCTACTGAAAATTCATTGTCAAAGGATATGAAGAAGGTTTTGGTAACTTTACATTATTTTTCACAACATAGTCTGTTATATTAAATAAACATAAGGTTGAAGATAATAGCTAAACTTAAATATAGTCAATGAATAAAATGCAAAATGTGCATTTAAATGTATATATAGGTCATTTTTTGCCTATAACAAAAAGAATAACATATTCATGTATTCATGCTTTCTATTCAATAATAAATCAGTGAATATACTACTGAAGTATAGTATGTCTTATGTTACCTGATATGGAAATAAAACTTTTCCAAATGTGTGTTTGTGTATGTGTGTGTCAATGTGTATGAGTGTGTGTATGTGTTTGAGTGAGTGTGTGTGTGTGTGTGAAAGTGCATGAATGTGTGTGCCTTGGTGCGTGTGCAGTATATGTGTACCCATGTATGCATGCAGTATGCAGATGTAACATCCTCGCCATATGATGGAATTATAAGGAAGAGTATCAGCTGACTTCGTCTCTCATTCTCCAGCTTATTCTTATATTAGACACTCTTACATTGAACCTTGACCTAGGCTAGTAACCAGTAAGCATCACTGTTCATCTTATTCTGAATCCCGTCCCTATGTCTGGCCAGACAAGCTTGAGCAATTTACCTGGCAAGTTTTAAACTTTTTTTTTTTTTAATTACTTATTCACTTTACATCCTGCTCACTGCCCCCATCACAGTCACACCCTCCCGCAATCCTTTCCCCACCTTCTCCCTTTGGGGCTTTTAGAGTCTGAACCACTATCAAAGAACATACACTGGCTATACCTGGACCTCTTCAGTCATAGGAAGCAGATATGTAACATGGTCTTCATGTGGGTCCCAAACTACTGGAAAAGATGCTATCCCTAAAGCAGATGCCAGTCCTTGGGAAACTTAGCATATTAAGTGGATGTTAGGGATTTGAACTCAGGTTACATGCTAGTGCAACACGTACTTTTGTCTTCTGGGCTATCCTCCTAGATTGTAGAGTATGAATGTGGGTGACATTGTATAATTGGCCAGTATCAGATATAAAATGGAAGTGAGAAGATTCTGCCTTACTATGTCCAGTGCAATGAACTGAGATTGATAATGCTGCATGATCAGAAGTGTTTTGTAATTTATTATTGCACTTTCCAATAAATTTATTTGTGTGTAATATGAGATTACTTCTCAGTGTTGTCATTTAAAAAGATTTATTTATTTTTGATTTATTTATGAGAATTATGTCTGTGTACCATATTAGTGCAATCACCGTGGGTACCTGAAGAGGGTATTGGATTATTGAGAGATAAAGTTAGGGACGTTTAGAAACCATCAAATGTATGCTGAGAATCACACCCATACTCTGTACTAGAATCCTGTGCTCTTTACCACTGAGCAATCTCTCCAGCTTGACACTTGTTTTATGTCATTGTTTTTTTTTTCAACAAGAATTACTTCCCTTCTATATTCAATATTTCCTTTCATTTTAGCTTTTGTTATTTTACACCAAACTTTGTCATGACCTTAGATGTGTACATGAGATGTCTCTGGTATGTTGTTTTCAGCTCATTTGAATTCTTCCTTGAGTCAAGCAAGTTAATATTTGAATACTATTTTCTTCATAATATGAAATATGAATGAGAGGATTTTGGCACAGAGTTTCTTAGACTAATAGAAGATAATGAATTTGAGTATGATACTCTTTTTATCAATCGTAATATAGTTAAGGTAGATTTAAGTGTTTTCACAAGGTTTCCACATGTATTAATGCAAAGAATAGGGAGAAAGTTCCAATTCTCACCTTTTTTAAAACAGAAAAACATATTGAGATTGTCTAGAAATTAACAGTAGTATATAATAGATTTGTTTTCAGCATGTCACATGTGTTTCAGGAATGTTTACGTATAAATGCTTTAAGAATAAATAAATTTTAGAATGATTTTAGGGGTAAAAAAATAAGATTATGTGTCAGGGGCCTAGTCCCAGCTATTGTATCTGTCTGGTTGGTGGCTCAGTGTCTGAGCAATCTCAGGGGGCCAGGTTAACTGAGACTGCTGCCCTTCCTATGGGGTCACCCTCCTCCACAGCTTCTTCCAGCCTTTCCCTAATCCAACCATTGGTTGCCTGTAAGTGTCTGTGTCTGTCTCAGTCAGTTGCTTGCTGAGCATCTCTTAGGGCAGCCATGCTAGGCTATTGTCTGTAAGCATATCATAGCATCAGTAATACTGTCAGGCCTTGGAGCCTCCAATTGAAATGGATGCCAAGATGAGCCTGTCACTGGACCTCCTTTCCCTCAACCTCTTCTCCATTTTTGTTACTGCAGTTCTGTTTAAACGGGAACAAATATGGGTCAAAGTTTTTGAATGTGGGATGACAATCCTATCCCTCACTTGATGCCTTGTCTTTCTGCTGGAGGTGGACTCTGCAAGTTCCCTCTTTCCAATGTAAGGCATTTCATCTAAGGTCCCTCCCTTTGAGTCCTGAGAGTCTCTCACTTTCCAGATCTCTGGTACATTCTAGAAGCTGCCTCACTCCACCCTCCCACCTTCTGAGGTTGCATGTTTCCATTTACTCTGCTGATCCTCAGTGCTTCACTCTTGTTCCCCCCAATACCTCATCATGTTCTTTTCTTCCCTTCCCTGTCCCTTTCCCACCCAAGTCCCTCACTCCCTCTGCTCCCTGTGATTGCTTTCTTCTCTCTCCCAAGTGGGACTGAGGCATCCTCACTTGGGCCCTTCAGCTTGTTAACTTTCTTGAGTTCTGAGGATTATATCATGGGTATTCTGTACTTTTTTGGCTGATATCCACTTATTAGTGAATATATACCATTCATGTCCATTTAGTTCTGAATTTCCTTACTCAGGATGATATTTTCTAGTTCTTCCATTTGCCTGTAAAGCTTAGAATGTCCTCATTCTTAATAGCTGAGTAGTATTCCATTGTGAAAATGAACCACATTTTCTGTATTCATTCTTCAGTTGTGGGACAACTGGTTTTCTTTGTTTTAGTTTTTTTTTTTTTTTTTTTTCCAGCTTCTGGCTATCACAAACAAGGCTGCTATGAACATAGTAGAACATGTGTCCCTATGGCATGGTGGGGAATCTTTTGGGTATATGCCCACGAGTGGTATAGCTGATTCTTCAGATAGACCTATTTTCAATTTTCTGAGGAATCTCCAGATTGATTTCCAGCGTAGTTGTACCAATTTGCAATTCCACCAGCAATGGGATAGTGTTTCTCTTTCTCCACATCCTTGCCAAACCTGTGCTATTGCCAGGAGTTTTGATCTTACCCATTCTGATTGGTGAAAGGTGGAATCTCAGGGTCATTTTGATTTGCATTTTCCTGATCACTAAGGACTATGAACATTTCTTTAAGTGCGTCTAGGTCATTTGAGATTCCTCTTTTGTGAAATCTCTGTTTAGTTTTGTACCCTATTTTTTGATTGAGTTCTTCTTGAGTTCTTCATATATATTGGACATTAGCCCTCTCTTGAATGTGGGGTTAGTGAAGATTTTTTTTCCCAATCTGTAGGTTACCAAGTTGTCCTATTGCCTTTGTCCTTTGTCTTACAGAAGCTTTCCAGTTTCATGAGGTCCCATTTATCAATTCTTTATCTTAGAGCCTGAGCCTATGAAGTTCTGTTTAGGAAATTTTTCTTTTGTCCAACAAATATACAGCAGAGGACTGTCTGGTCTGACCTCAGTGAGAGAAGATGCACCTAACTCTCAAGAGACTTTAGGCTCCAGGGAGTGTGAGGCCTGGCATGGTGAGGTAGGGTAGTAGGGATATTCTCTTGGAGGAGGAATGGAATGAGGCATTGTAAGGAGGGGTTAACAAATGGACTGTAAAAAAGATTAAAGAAAAACAAGCATACTTGTTGCTCTTTCAGAAGACTCAGATTTCCATATGGTGGCTCACAACTGTCTATAACTCCAAATTAGTGGATCAGACATGGTACCCTAGCCTTCGCAAGCTTTCATGTAGTGCACATACATACATGCAAGCAGGTGTGTGTGTGCACACGCGTGTGTCTGTGTGTGTGTGTGTGTGTGTGTATGAACAAACGACTTTTAATAAAATAGTGGGATGCTGTAGTGATGGTTGCTATAGTGGCTGTTTTTTGTATGTCAACTTGACGGGAGCTAGAGTCAGCAGAGAGAAAAGAGTCTCAGTTGGGTAAATGCCTTCATGAGATCCAGCTGTAAGGCCTTTTTTCAATTACTGATCAGTGGGGGAGGGCCCAGCCCATGGTGGGTGGTGCCATCCCTCAGCTGGTGTCCTGCATAAGAATGGGGACTGAGCAAGCTACAGAAAGCAAGTCAGTAAACACTACTGCTCTGTGACCTCTGCATCAGCTTCTGCCTCCAGATTCCTGCACTGTTTGAGTTCCTATCCTGAATTTCTTTGATGATGAACAGCAAAGTGTACATGTAAGCAAAATAAATCCTTACCTTCAAAAAAAAAGGAAAAAGAAAAAGAAAGAAAGAGAAGAAATAAGATTAAAGACTAGTATTTTCTTATGTCCTCCTATCCCCACTTTACACCACTGTCTATACTCCTTTTCTGTTAGGAACATCTTGCTTTGTGGGGCTCACACTGTAACTGATAGCTCAAGAAAGGCACCCAAGCTATTGGACCATTATGTTTTTACATTCTTTAGGTTTAGCTAAGATCTACCCTTCACATCCTATGTTTGAGAGGTTTTATCCACTCATAGTGTCAAATATCTGTCAAAATAATATTCCATGCATACTTTTTTATTGCCTGTGCTGTCCTTTGCCTGACATGAGGACACTTCTGCTTACACAGTTCTTTCAGGTGGAATTCTGCCATTTTATTATTTTGTCTATAATTTCGCCTTTAATATATTTCCATAATGTTATAAGTAATGTAAGGCAGTAGAATGTTTTTTGAACGACTCTCTTCTTAGAGTAATATGAATTTCAAATTGTTTATATATTTCCATTGTTTGATAGCTTATTTCTTTTTTATTGCCAAATAATATCCTACTAAATGGTTGGAACTGTTTTCTCCTCATCCATGAGGTGACAGTGTGCTTTGGTTCTTTATAATTTGGGGAATCATCAATCAACGTTCTGTGAACATTTTTTAGACAGCATTTGTTTGTAACTTTAAGCTAATAAAGGGAAATTTTTATGATTATGATTGCTTGATGGTGTGCTATCTACAAATTAATCCCATAAGAAACTATAAGCTTGTCTTACTAATATTGTGCTATGGTTGGGTTTCCAATAGTAAATAATAAAATTTATTCTTCCCTATATTTATCAGATTTTGGTGTTTCTAGATTTTCATGTTATTAAAAATTACTTTAATTTTTGAGATTATAATACAATTATGCACTTTTCTCTTTCTCAATGAAAACCCTTCTATATACCCCTCTTGTCTCTCTTTCAAATTCATGGCTTAATACATGTGTAGTATGTCTTGTTGCTTTTAGCCTATACCAACTCATTTATTGATGTGAAAGTTATCAAACAAATTTTAATCTTCAGAATACATATTTATAGTCAACTGGCAGTGTTATCTTGGACAAATTATTTTTATATTTACAAAATATATGTAAGAATATGGAAGCTTAAACCCAGAGGAGGTCTTTAGTTCTTTATTAACAAACATTATTTGTAATTTATAATTAGAAGTAAAAATAGAGTAACAGAATTAAATAGATACATTTTTGCTTGCCAAATATTTTGTTAAAATGATTTATTATTTATTTGAGGTTATGATACAATTACATCAGTTTCTCTTCTCTTTTATCCCATGACAACCGCTTACTCCCTTTCAAATTCACAGTCCTTTAGAATATTTGTTGTTGTACACATATATGCTTATGTTTATACATATATACTCTATATAAATGTAGTCTACTTAAACTGTATAATGTCACTCTTACATATATATGTTTTCAGGGCTGAGCAGTTGATACTGTATAACCAATTGACATGCTTTTCCATAGCTTAGACAATTTCTCCAATTCTCATCATTCTTTAGATGTCTGTATTTCTTAAGGTAAGTTGGAGGCTTCTTTCATTTCTTCCTTACTCTTTAGCAAATTTAGCATAATTCTTGTTCAGCTTATATTTAGACAATCATGTTAATGAGACTTTATGGATATAGCTTCCAGCATTCCTAGGAGATACAATCTCATAGAAACTCCTTGACTCTCTGGCTGTTAGAATCTTTCTGCTCCTTCTTTTTCAATGATCTTTAAGCCTTAGGTGCAGAATCTTTATTGCAGATGCATCCATTGGGCCTGGGTTACACAACTCCCTTTACATAAATGTAGTCCTGACTCTTCTCATTAAGGAAACTGCTCTTTGCAAGCAATGGAGACCATTACAGAAATCCAAGTCTTGTGAATTTTTACGCTTTTAAGCATAAAGCTTACATTGTTAACTAAATACATATTATATCCTTCTGTTGATATTGTGTTACTATGGTATGGAAAGCTGGTCCTCTTTTAAAGCTGAAGAGTACAATATCTGCGATATATATTAATCCATATTATTGGAAGAAATATAAAATTGTAGTACAAACAATTTAAGTGTATCCTTGATTAGCCTACAAATAAATGAGACTCTGACTATGGTTATTTTATTTAGCTTTGACGATTGCTGGGAGTAACCCATAATCTACTATTTTAACTGCAGGTCTGGCTACCTCCACAGTGGTCTACTCCAGATACTTACTGTTTCTCCTGACCATGTGCTCATGATTCCTCTCTATTCATGGCAGCTTCCTCCCTTCTCGCTTTCCTCCTCTTTCTCCCTTGTCTCTCCTCCAACCAGGTCCTTGCAAAACTACCTATCTCTAATCACTCCTGTAACTGGCTGAAGCCAATTTGATTTAACCAATAGTTTTAAATCAAGAAACAAGATTTGCACAACAAAAGCTTGTGAACATGAGATGTCACTGGTAGTCCTAGACCTTTGGGTATAGAATTTAGCTTTACAATATATAACAATAAACAAACTGTAACAGAAACTGAGGTTCTTAATAAAAGAAAAGACATGACTTTTGACCATGGTCTCACGCTTCATGGGTTCTTTCCATTCCTTCTTCATCATCTCATTGGAGAAAGGAGACAGTTTAGTCTGTTGAACATTCTGTGTTCAAATCCTTGAGGGCATGTGTGGAACTTATAAACATGAAGTATGCCAATTAACTTCTCTGTTGAGTCATTAAATATAACATGCCATTGTATCTATTATTGCATTAAATGTAACATGAATAATGCCCTTAAAAGGAACAGTGCTATAAATAAACATGAAGTCCTTATATAGTAAATTGCATATATACCTCAGAAATACATTAAAAAACTTTGTGGTGAAAGCATTTGAAGGCAGAAACCATAAAGATACCAGTTTGAGCTCTCTCTCTCTCTCTCTCTCTCTCTCTCTCTCTCTCTCTCTCCTTCTCTCTCCCTCTCTCCCTCCCTCTCCCTCTCTTCTCTCTCAGTTGAAAAGATGTTAACCTTGGAGCCAAATACTTGGTTCACTTTCTTTTAACAGTTAAATTTCCAAGCTTCCTAAAGCAAAGAGCACACAGGAAACAATGTATCACAGTCTACTCTGTCTATACTTGTGTTCTTCTAAGTATTTACATAAGTGCATTTATTTCTGCATTTATCCCCAGTAAGTTGACATATATTCTGAACTGTTCCCTTAGACATCATTAAATATCATACATTTGGTTGTAATATTCTTCTTCATAAGCTTAGTTGTTGACTGAGAAGTGTACCCAAGGTCTAAGTTTTACCATCTAGCTGTAGAATTCTTCTGACTTAAATCAATATCATTTTTGCTTTTGGCTAGAGTCATAGAAAGGGCAATTCATTGTCAAGAACCTTTTCTGACAAACTAACCTAAAATGTATTAAGAGAAGAGCACAAGAGTACTTTGAACCACAGCAGCAAAATTATTTCTGAGAGTAATAAAGAATTCTTTTTGAAATCAAATTTGAATGCCCTAGTTTATAATACATTTGTAAGAAGTAAAGCAGGACCTATTCAACCAAATCTAGGACTTTTCAACAAACCAAGAGACATTCCATATAGGTGGAATGCGGAATGCATGATGTAGTTAGAATACTCTCTCTCTCTCTCTCTCTCTTTCTCTCTCTCTCTCTCTCTCTGAATGATAGAGTAATATGTTGCCAGAAAGAGCAGAAAAGGGACGAAGTTTTTTTTTAGATTTGAGGTACATAAGTGTGGGCTGCGCATTAGTTCTGGTCCTACAAAGAGAAAACAAAGTTGAAATGAATTTTCAACATTGCTTAAATGTAACAGATTAAAGCTTATATATGCTTATATAAATGTACACACACACACACATGCACACACACACACACACACACGCACACACATATGTGTGTATTTATATGTAAAATCTAAAAATCCTGTAAATATATAAAAATATCAAAGCCTGTCTTTGAAACTGTGTTGTGTTCTATGCAATTTATTCATTTCATTCTATACAATTCAAGTAGCCAGAATAATGAATAAAAATAGACAAAGATTCTCCATCTACATAACAAGATAGAAAATTGCATCACTCATCCATCTATTGTCTTTGATAACCTTCCATGTTCTCTTCTGAGAGTCTAGGCTTAGGTTTGCTAAGAACGTGTACTCTTTTTTGGATTCCTTTCTTTAGGTTCTGCCAAGAATACTATAGTGTTTGAAGGCAAGCTAAACAAAGGGACTCTCGTTTTCTTTGCTGAGGGTTGCTCTTTTTATTTTAACGTTTTCTTCACCTTACAATATATCCCCAAAACCTTCGCTTCCCATTTCTGTGTGCTTCTGAAACTCTCAGGAATGGGATCACAGGGAGGGGAACGATGGAACACGAATGTTTGTTTCCATCTACCCCCACTTTCCATGTTTCAGGTGTTTACATCTTTCATGCAGCTGTCAATATGAAAATTAAATATTTCAAAATCCTTTGCTTAACAAATAAGAAGGATTTCAAGTCAGAAAGAATGAACTTACACCACAGCCTTAAAAGCATTCATTGTTACCCAAAGAAGGGAAAATAATTGTGAGGGAAGCTTCTGATCTTCTCTCATTTCTGAGGTTGTGGACGGACTCTCTGCTACCTTACTCTTGTCGTATTTTCATTCCATCAATATAGAGATCAAAACTCCTGGTGAAATAACCCTTGTATTATGTGAAGTCTTGACTCAACAATGATCAAATCTAATTGAGACTGGAATTTGATACTAGAAAAATTGAAACAGTAACCTAAATGGCTTATGTATAATGACTCCAAGTTATTTGTATGATCACGCCCTTACCCTTGAGCAATGATGAGGTATTTGTTATTAGTAAATGGCGTGCAGAGCCACTTTAGCATGCAATGTTTCCAATCAGTCAAGTAATCAATCATGTCTACTGGAGATGATGAAGAACCTCTAGAAGCATGGCTCCAGCAACCCTGTTAACTCTTAACTATTTACTTATACTGTTGACTCTGGGATTGTAAGGGAGATTCATCATTTCACTGTATTTGAGAGCTTAACGGTAAGCAAGAAAACAAGCCAAGAAGAGCACACACATAAAAGTGTAGCTTTAAATCATTAAATCAGATTGTTTCAAAACAGTCAAAAAGCTTCTAAGGGCAGCTGAGTGGTTTAGGGTTAAGCTGAGAAGCTTAAAACACTGAGTTTCCCTATGCCTCTCTTGACATCCTTCTTTGCCTGAGGAGATCAAGCTGACCTAGCTTGTAAATAAAGTAGGAAATCACTTGAGGGACTAGGCCTGCAAAGGTCTCCCAATTTTCTTCATATTTACCCTTCCCCTAACTTTTTCCTGACCTCATTCGTTATACCTGGAGCTTACTATTTCCTGGCAACATACCTAATCACATCTTATCTAAGATAAACAGCATCCTCTAAAACAACTTAAAAGTTTGTTAATTAATATTCCTGAAAAGAATCTGTTAAGAGATTTTAAAAGAATTAGGTAGAAGTTGAATAAAACATATAATACTCTGTTTGACTAAATTTTGTTACCAGAAATTTTAGTTCAATAGATTTGCTTCCATTCCAGAAAATAACTCCAAATAATTATGTAGCTGGTGACTAAAATATGTACAAACCTCATTTATTTTACTTATATTTAAATAATGTGATCACAAAGAAATTAACCTTTATTATGATTTTCTACCTGATATAATTTATTTTTTTAATTTATGAGTTAATTATTTGAAAGTTTTAATAAAATTTTTAAAAGCTATCATAAGGGAAAAATACTATATTTTAAAAAGTATTTAATAAATCTACTATGTTACTTAGCTATGTGGAACACCAGGTTTATTACATCTCCTCAAGAATATATGACTAGGTAGAAACTGCTTCACTGTTGCTGCCCAACATTTGAGCAAAATAAGCTATGCGACAAAGTCAAATGCCAGAGCTGAGAGGAACCACGTACCAAATAAATAAAAGGAGCACAACACTATTAGGACTGTTTTTATGAAAGAATATTTGTGTTGCCAGTTATTCACACTGTCCTATGACAATGTTCTCAACTAAGGAAGACTGAATGAATTAGTTGAGTGGCATGCTTGAATCCTTTCTATAAATAGTGACCACAATGTCATGAGGAACCCTCCAAAGATTTGTTTTAAGCAACCTGCCACAGTGATCAAATGGAGAAGAAAATAGCAGTCTTGGAATTTTACCTCTGTTTATCAATTAATACAAGTTTCTCATTACCCAAAATATTTGAGATTTAAATTTTGGGTATTGTTCTGAGAAAGTCATAAATGAATTTCAAAGGATAGTTAAATCACAGTGAGAACAGTAGTTTTGTTAACATATTCTATGGTTCCTTCCCTAATTTCTGAAAGCACATTTATTAAAAATTAAATTGGTGTCAGTTGTATATGTGATTACTGAGACTGAAAGTGACAATAATTGGGTGGGGGGAGCACATACAAACTTCTAGGAATTTCCTATCCTCTGCATTTGCAAACTAATATAGTATGCAATAACTTAGTAATTATATTCAAAGGCAAGATGTTTTAAAAGCAGGGAGAAATTATATAAAGAAAATGATTGCAGTTTTCTTTGCTCAGTCTGCAAAGCAAATGCACAGGCTTTGACATGTGAGTTTTCTCTGAAATACTGAGAAATATGCAAGAAGATATCAGGAAGAGAGTGAAGGCCTTCTCAGTGACTGTGGAGAGTTGAGGAAAATATCTTTAGTGCAGAAGATATGGGAGCATGAGCATCCAGGAGGATGGTAAGACTGTATTCTATTGAGAGTAAGACCGGTGAACATATTACCAAAGAATATGATTCATTGTTCTATGAATAAGGAATTTATGTACACTTAATTTTCAAAAAAATTTAATCTGTGATGGCATATTATAAATTTCCATAATTTATGATGTGTATAAAAATCATAATAGAAGCACAAACTTGGTCATTTCTAATACTGGATGATATGATAGCATATACTTTCAACATACTTCTAGATTGTTTTATTTAAGTGTTTTCCTGAAGAGTATAATAGGATTAGGTTAATGTCAGGAGTTTAAAGAACCATGTTGATATAGCTACTTTACAGGATCAATTGTCAAAAAATGAGTTGCCTGAGGCAGTAGAACTCCCTCATCAGATGTTTACTGGTGTGAATTACACTGCGGCTGTCTAACAACCAATCGCTTAAGTTGAACATGTGAATACGAATCTTAAATATATCAGCACACATTTTCAAACAGAGGGAATATTAATTAAAACCATTTACCACAATAACCTGTCCTTTTTTTCAATTCTATCTTTCTTTTGTTCTTTCTTGAAACAAAGAAAAATAGACCACATTGTCATCAATATGATGTGGAGTGAATATCCATAAGGATGATATTCACTCCACATCATGTGTAGAAGTGTATAAAAGGAGAAGCTGGATATGTCCTTTAGACTGAAGCAGATGTGTTCAGTGTAGTCATCATGCTTGGAACGTTGTTTGTGTAGCTTACATGCTGGCGTGAAAGTCACATTCTCTGTTCCTGTTTAAATAATATCTTTATACCTGAGCTCTCACATATTTACCATTGGAAAACATTTCCTGTCAACACCAGTGGGGTATATTATATGGGGTATATTGTATACCTTACTACCTCCTATTTTTTCACTATATCATATTTAGTACAGTACTAATTTGAAACAATGGGTTTCTTACCAATTGAGCACAAAATATTTGTTTTGTATGGAATAGGGGTGAAGGTTGAGAGGATGTTAAGGATAAATATAATCAAAATACTATGTATAAAACTCTAAAAGAACAAATAAGTTATGAAAGCAAACAAAGACCAACACTGCTTATTCAAGGAGCCATTGTGAGTTTGAGTTCTAGTATATTTAATTCCTAATGACTCACACACTACCAGCCATATATTGACAAGTTCGTATGTTGTTCTCCATGTGATACAGAGACAAGCAAACATGAAAATAAACAATATGTGGGTAGTTAGAATATTATACAAAATTAATTTCTACATACTATATGATCTATTTCCCAGGACAACTGTCATTAACCAGGAGCTCCCAGTAGCTATTGAGCAAAGGGAAGTCCAAAGTACACTTATGGCATACAAGCAACATTGAAATTAATAAACTAAACATAAAGCACTACTGAATTATTATTTATAATTCAATAACCTTAAGAGATTTGGCTCCTTTTGCAATTATGAAGTTGCAAATAGGTTGTTTTCTATGATTTCACACCTAATTCTTTTGTTCTTATTAGGTAATATTACTAGATTTTTAATATTTTCAATATCTTTATAAAGGAATTATAAACTATATAGAATATTTTTTGAACCTAAAACATTATAGGATATTGTACTTTTATGGATATTCTCGAAACTTGATGGAAGACCTGATTGCTAAGGATGCTGTAATACTTGAGTCATTTAGGGTAGGAAGCTGGTTCTGATGTGGAAACTTGATTCCTGTCATCTTTGTACTTGAAAGTTCTATGTACACCAGAGGAGCAGAAAAGTAAATTGGCAGTCTTCTTCATTTGTGAGTACTGAAAACTATAATAGTTACTGACCATGCCAAACATGCCCACTCATGCAACATTGGTATGAATGTTTTAGGAATAATGAACCACTTCCTCATGGGTTTTAGTAGTGGAATTTGTATATGGAAGCATTAAAGAAGCCAAAAAGCCCTGACAGGCTGTGCTATATGCTCTATAGAATAATCTTTTGGTATTATTTTGCAAAATAAACTTAATATAAAACTATGTCTTAAGTTTATCCTAATAGACATATATAAATACACATCTCTAATCTTATCACAGAAACTATAATAGATAGTAATCAATATAAAGATGCACAACAGATCAATGTAGAAAGAAGAGTGAGTGACTATGGAGTGTGGAACATATATATCACAACCCATTCTGCAAGATTTCTGTAAATGTAATTTTTATTCACCCGATGTAATTATCATGGCAGAGGCTTACTGATGAATAAACTCACCCTTTCAAGCTTTCTGAACTCTGGCTGGCTGATTCAACCCAGCTGTTCTGGTCTAAATCCCTCTCCAAGGTGACTGATTCAAACTGGTTTCTCTTATCTTCTAAGTGAATTTCTCTGGTGTCAAACTAACTCTGGTGATCTATTCTAAGCTTCTGGCTCCTTCTTATTCTCTGGCTTGTTCTGTCTTCACCTGCAAACTGTCTCTATAAAACTGTCCTTGTAAAACTGGTCTGTCTCTCTCTCTCTCTTTCTCTCTCTCTCTCTCTCTCTCTTTCTCTCTCTCTCTCTCTTTCTTCCTATCTCTCCCTCACTCCCTCTCTTCCTCCATGTTGTGTGTGTGTGTGTGTGTGTGTGTGTGTGTGTGTGAGACCTCCCTTTTCCTGTCTAGTCTGTGAGAGTTGGGCATATCCAATATCTGACTCATTCTGTCAAATCTTCCTCTGATTCATAACTTTTTCTGCACCTCAATAGATTCCCTTTTCAAACATCGCTGCTTCTTTCTATAAACTAACTGTACCTACATTGTTTGGGATTATAGGTTTGTACTAAATGTGTGTCTGGATTCCAGCCAGATCACACAGACCTAGAACTTCAGTTGTGATCCTTTGCCAGAGTAGCCATGTTGCTGGATTAGATTCCTCTACATATCCCTGTCATTTAGGAAGAGTGGGCAGGCACATTTTAAGAGCCAGTAGACAGCTTCATTGAAGCAATAATTACTGGACACATAGAACTATCGCACAAATGAACTTGCAGTGAGTGTGACTACATGTATAAAGTCTGCACAATATGAACCAGCCAAAATTTCAGCAAAGCTGAGGAAGGAGCATTGAAGT